>CM020508.1:11574014-12049014 GCA_009823395.1 Thamnaconus septentrionalis | reverse complement strand
CATGCATGGGTGTTGGACTGTCATGTATTTATATGCATGTGACAGCTGTTTATTTGCGTGTGTGTGTGTGTGTGTGTGTGTGTGTGTGTGTGTGTGTGTGTGTGTGAAGGTTTTCTGTTTGTAAACAAAGAATTGGTATTGCATCATTACATGGGCCTCTTCTGAAAACACAAAAACAAAGCAATGTGTCCCCTTAATATTCTATTCATCGACTCAACACACTCTAACTATAAACAGGTGTTGTCCTGTTGCATCATTTTGCAATAACTTCCTGACTAGGGTGGACACTCAAGACAAATTTAAAAATCCATGACAGGAACATATTTTATGCCAATCTATATTTTTTGGAAATGTAAAAGGTTTCATGAATATAATTCCATCTCTTACCACACACACACACACACACACACACACACACACACACACACACACGAGGTCTTCATTCGTCAATTGATTGTGCAGTAAAGGTTTAACAGCAACAAAGAGACACTTCTGCCACCTTGTGGCGAATTCCTTGAAGTGACCAGCGGAGACTGCTCGCGGCTTGTTGCTGTTGCTGCTTTGCTGCTGAAGCTGAACCAAGGCAACCTCCTCGTCCCTACAATTAGCGTAAACGACAACACAGCCTACTTTTTCTGCGACAGACAGAAATTCACATTATGAAATAACCGTTTTGTAATAATTCACGATTCTTTCGGAGTTGGATTTGTAAGCAGCACTTTTGGTTGCTGCTTAAAAATGCTGACAAAAATAGATAAATGAATAAATAAATAAATGAATAAGTGACTTAAACACGTAAACCCGCGTATACCCAGCGTGTACGTCACAAAAATGATGGCTCTCCCTGCATACTTAGCACCGTCCAGTGAAGCTGCGCTGAGGAAATGACCAAAACCATCACTGTTGTGTGTACACTACACACAACAAGCAGCAAAGTACATAAGGTTACAGTATATCTTCTGTATTATTTAGTTTTCATGTAAATTGAAGCTCAAGCACACAACACTTTAGCTGGTCAACATTAGCATTCAGAAATACATGCTAACCGCTGTTTTAATGCCAGGAGCAAGGGGAAGAGCAAGGTGAAAAGACGAGATTCCGATTCAAGAAATCATCACATGACTTCAACAGCCAATAAATAATAAGCACTATAACATACGCACTCACACAGAGGTTGTGTGAGGTCATTTTCTACTCCAGACGTTGAGATGTCATTCTGCAAATAGCAGAATTGTTTTCATGAAGGTTATTTAAAGTTTGTTTGCACCTCCTTTAAAAAAGTGCTGAGGATAAGACGTGTTGGCCTGTTGCGTGGGGAAACACATGCACACTACTCTGTTCACCTCCCTCTAAACACACACAGACTGTTATTTTAGAGGGTAGTGTCAGATGGTGGAACTGTTTGTTGGCTCTCGTCTTTATTTGTCAAAGGTATGTTGAACATGCATGAATAAGCATTCATGACAACACACCACCTAATGTCCATTGAGATGACAAAGATAAAGTGATTTATCTGTAGCGGCAGTGAGCCCAGTCTTTTAAAATTCGAGTGGAATATTGCACGTTATCCAGCAGAGGGCGCCCAGTGCCCAGGAACTAAAAACGCGCCTAAATAAAAGAGGATCACACAAAACGAATAAAACAATATAATACAGACCAGTTGCTGTAAGACCAATTTGACACCATTGTTGAATAGAAACAGTGAGAATTTGAAAACCTATATTTCGGCTTTTGTCTGGTTTTATGGTTTCTGCCTCCAAACAATGAAAAAGCAAAACGCTGCAGGCGGCTCAGCTGGATCCTTGCTGGTGAGCGACCAAAACACTTTTGTTTTGAAACGTGGCCTGAACGCACCTCCAGCAGCAGGCTGATGGAACAATCGATGCAGGTTTACGGCGGGTGGCTGCATGGTGTGCATGAGAAGCCAGAAACACATGTCACATTCACGTGTTTGAGTGCAGGCGCCATGCCGTGACTGAGAAACTATTCCAAGGTCAGGGGGCTTTACTTTGAGTGTGTGTGTGTGTGTGTGTGTGTGTGTGTGTGTGTGTGTGTGTGTGTGTGTGTGTGTGTGTGTGTGTGTGTGTGTTGGGGCAGGGGGGTCTGTCGTGTTATTATTTCCTCCCCCTCATCATCTCTGTTCCGCACATTGCAGTGGAAGAAACCTGTCCTAAAAAACAAAACAAAAATTCTATTCAGTGTACAGTGATAGATGTTTTCAAGTGGACGTTGGAAAGTGTTTCAATATAGCTAAGTAACAACGGCAGCGGTTGGCAGTTTCTGCTATCTGTTGTGTGCAACAGATCTCTTCTGTTTAGAAGAGATGACTGATGTTAGCACCTGAGATTTAAAAAAGAAACAAAAAACTTTTCAATTGTCGCAAAAGTGTTTTTGTTGACAGCACCTCATCTGTCCTTTCCGCCTTCACATGAATGGTCACAGTTCAGATGGAAGCAGCAAGTGCTCTGCGTGAGGCAGTAAATTCTGATGTGAAGAATAGTGTATACAATATACAATATGTGATGTTTATGACTATTATTAAGTACAGTTACCGGAAGAATGACTTTGCCTTTTCTAAAGACAAAACTTGCATAATAACAAAACAAGTTCATCTCCTAACACTGATCAAAAATCTTTCTTTTCATGTTTTGGCTCCTGGTTTGTTGTTTGCATTATCATTATTATTATTATTATTATTATTATTATTATTATTATCATTATCATTAGTAGTAGTAGTAGTAGTAGTAGTAGTGGTAGTAGTAGTAGTAGTAGTAGTAGTAGTAGTAGTAGTAGTAGTACCCTATTTCTGTATCTAATTTCCTCGATGTTTGCGCATTTAATTCCTTGCGTACATGTTGAGTTGCATTCTTCTGGATCAGAGGACAAATAGATGTGACTACAGTTTAAGTATAGTGATCCATTGGAAGTAGAGACATAATACTACTCTGTTGTCTCACAACTTAAAGCAAATCCAGACAGTGTTGCCACTAATCAATGTCCCAGGGGATGTGCAAAAATAGGAACATGTCCCACTTCAAAGGTGCACTGTCCTGTCTTCATGCATCTACACTCCCTCTGCAGGCACCTGTCAAAGAATAATAAAGTGTACAATGTCGAGATGACTAAAACAGGAAGGCTGCTGGATGAATTTTGCCACAAACAACACTTGCTTTCCCTAAAAAGAAAGGGTGCAAAAGACACGACCAAAGGTTCTCAAATAACACAGCAAAGTTGATCTCTCAAGCTTGCCGTTGGCTTCTCACTGGTGATTAGCACTCAGTCAGTAATCTGACTGTTCTTTGATCGAGTCAGAGCTAAGTTAGCTTAGCTAAGAGCTAAGCTAACTAAATGTCAACAAACCCCTGTTTAGAAGGATACAGTGCACCTCGCTACTCAGCTCTGCAGCACCACAGATGTAAACAAGCCACAAAGCTTCACCATCCTCAGCACCCATCTCATCTAAAGACAATACTGGCTATTTTATGCATTTCACGCAGTGCTTTTAAATGTCATACAGTTTCCACTGTTTCACAGGGCAGGAGATCAGAGGTGCCAGGTGACTAAAAACTTGTAACAACTTTAAACAATTACAATGTTCTGCGCCCCCATTGCCAAAAACCAAAACTGATTCAAGACTGTGTCTCTGTCCAATTCTCACAAAATTAGCTTTTCATGTTTCCTTATCATTTATAGGTTTTTGTAAATAACTATCCTGCATTGTCAGAGTCATGTATTTCTTCTTCTTTGGTGCCTGTTACATAAATATAAATAATTCAATCATTCATCATAAATCAGGACACATTCAACATTTACTACATTTTTCTTTTACCTCAGGATCAGTAACATACCCCAAACACGAGTGCCTCCGGCCGTGTCCAAAACCAGGTGGCTGTCCCTTTTTGGCAAACCTCGGGTCTTTATTCATCGTGGCTTTCGCTCAAACAGGAATGACTAAAGGCAACAACCTGGACAAGGGAAACAAGTCTTCTGAGACTTCGGAAATCAAAACTCAAACGTTGGCTTTAGTTCCATCAAAAGCTGTGCGGCTCGGGGTGGAATCCATGAGGCTCGTCAAGCGGTGAACCAAAAGTTCCCAAAACTCTCAAAGATTCCTGAAGAAGATGCAAACACAGATCCTGTCCAGTCAAGTGAAGGACATATTTCTGCTTAATCCTTCTTGTCAATGTGCGGAAAAACCAGCTCCAGAGATCTTCTGCAGCTGTGCCCTGCAAGCCTCGACAAGGCTCGCCTGAAGTGTAATGTTCATTTACTCTGTCCAGAGGAATAAATGAAGGGAGCTGTTGTAGCAGAGGTCTCAGCTGCTGCCACGGATTTTCCAAATTTATCTTCTGTCACTAGTTCGTTGTTGTCGGTAGTGCAGCAACATACAGCGTGACACTGATTAAGCTCCTCAAATTGTTTTTCAGCAAGTGCTGCTACAAAAGCACCCCAGTCTAACTTGAAAAAAATAAAAACTTTTTGAGCCGTTTAGCAACTTCACTTCTCTGTCAGTTGCTCTCTTACTTTTCAAGAAAGAGGAAGAGTTGAGATACTGCTGACAGCGACAGCTCCTGTCCAGGCTCTTCTCCAACAGTGAGGGCTTGGCCGTTGAACCGAAGATGTGACCAATCTTTGGAAACGTCAAAGAGTCTTGGTGCTAAGTCGAATATCTGAGAGCTCATCTTTCAAATTAGACACGTCGCATGTTTTGCCAAATGTGAGGCAAAAGCGCGAGCGGCACATCTTGGCCTTTGCTGATTTTCTAGCGGTGAGATTATAGCCGTGGAGAGAAACATTTCAGTGTGTCCCAAAACAACGATGAGGCTTCGCTGGGAGGCTGGTGGCTGTTTCCCCTGGATCAGCCTCCATGGACACGTGAGACGGACGGACCACCTGACCCCATATACTCCTTCAGCTGCCCTGCAGCCACATAATCACAGGGGGTATTGTTAGAACTGGCGCTGGGCAGGGTGGCGAAGGGGTTAGAGGGTGGGGTTGAGCGTGTGCGTTTGCATGGGCAAAGAAAAACAGCCCCCTGCTGCTGGTTTGGCAACAGTTCAGTTGAAAAATGAAAGTGTCATGTTCTAATAAATGACGTTTTTATTAGATCAGACTCAGCAGAGTGCGGTTTGGAGCGAGAACAAAGTTTTCCACTGATCGCTGCGAAAGACGAGAGTGTCGTTGATTTGTTTGAAAGCAAATTTTAAAAAATTCAAATCATGTATTCGCCATCACAAACTAAGAGTGCTGCTCACGATTTGTGTGTTGTTGCCATCCTGTGGTGAGGACGAGGCACTGAATCACGAGTGTTGGCATCAATCACTTTAGAAAAATCAAATTTAATTAGTTCTGTCAAATGCAGTTCACAGCCAGCAAACAAAACAATGGAAAACTTGATGTAATTAAGACATTCTTAAAATAATAATAATAATAATAATAATAATAATAAATAAACACACACATCCCAACCAATAAATAATAACTACACCCTGCAACTGGTCAGAATGTGAAGGTGTCAATATAACAGATACAGGTGTGTATTTCTGCTGCTTGTTAAATTCATCATAAAACCGAAAAAGCATGAGCGTCCTCAGCGAGAGCGGCAGTAGAAGGAAGGCGCGAAGATAAGTTTCACGACTTCTTTGCGCTCATTAACTTTTCACACCCGAGACGTCAGAGTTTTGCTGACATGAGAACAGTCTGAGGTGGCGGGCAGACCTGCTGCTGCACACACGTCCTCCAGCTCTTCAACCAACACGCTCTTAACCTGCGGGAGACCAGGTTCACGCCCAAGCGGCGCTGTCACCAACGTGCGAGCGTCGCACTCGTGCACAACATCTGACGGTGTCTTGTTGGCCGATGAAGGCTTTGTGTCGTGTCCTACACAGGTAGTACCTCTTTTTAACATCTAAGCTTTTAAATTAAGCATGCCGAGTGACTCATCAAGACACATCCCCCTGCAGCACAGAATCTCTTATTTTAATGGAAAAGTAAAACTTGGACTGAGGAAACTGGCAGGCAGCCCGAGTTTCCTTCTGCTGGCACTGAAAGTTTTAACATTATGGCCTTTAATAAATGGCTAACAATCTCAAAAAGGTGATGGTAAGGTAGGTCTGTCCAACGAAAATACAATCCTCCTCCTCCGCACTTGACAATCAGTACACATATGGCTTTGCCCACAGCAGCAATCATCAGTCCAATAAACGTCTGGCGAAACCGAATTAGGTACATTGCAGAATAAAACGATGGCTTGAATTGAGGGGACCTGACTTATTGCTGCCTCGTGGTTTCTTATATTAGAGGGCCCACGACACAGTTCATTATAGGCTCCATATTCTCAGGCGTCACACACTTCCCAGACGCCAGTGGAGCAGCCTTGCATGCATAATTACCCAAGAAAAAGTGGATCCCTGGGAAACAGGAGATGTAGGCCCATGTTTACAGCCTCCCACAAACACCACTGGAAGTTGGTGCTTTTTGACATCATGACAAACCATATCTATTTACACTCATCTCATGTGTCTTCAACGACCTTTGAAAACCTGTGATTTTCTAGGTTTAAAGGGTTAAAAGGAGAATGTGTAAATGCTCAAATACTGCGAACAAAGGAAACCCACTGGGGTCACAACAGGCCGGAAAAAAAATCCAAAAACAGCTTAAACCTTTGGTCATCACAGAAATGAAAGCATAAAGAATCAGTGAACTAAATAAATGGAAGAAATAAATTCCCCAAATCTCTTGTTTGCACAACTCGGGGAAAAAAGCTCAGCACACTCGTGTGTTATGCTATGCAGTTATTTAAATATTTGTTTGTGTAGCTTTTATGTGTGCTTGACATTTTGCAGTGTACTGTATAAACATTTTTGTACCTCATGTATTTTCACATTTTTGTGCATGCCTACCCTGGGACTGCTAAAGGAAAGTAAACCCAGGCGCAAAGAATCTCTTCTCTTCTTCGAGATTAACAAGCCTTTTTTATTTATGTATTGTCTCTGTCTAATAAAAAATGATCATAACACCATCAGTAATTTGATTATACACCTACAAATTTTATTTAGCAATTGACTGACGGTAGTCCACAATCTACTGCAACTGTTTCCTCGAGTCACATGCACTGTACATTGTGATTGTGTGAATGGAAAATACATTTGCGTAAATCGTGCTTCGGGATTTAGTTTTGTGGTCACCGCTTTGAGGTTGGTGCCTTTGTTGAGTGTGAGCTCTGCTCAACAGAATCTTCACACATGCAGAATGTCTACTGCTTCAAAATCTTCTTTCCTTCCAGTGTGGCTCCGAAGCACTTGGGGCACAAAACAAGGCGTTCTCTTTCCTTGTACAAGTACAACAAGCCGCATTGTTGCAGGGACAGGTCCCTACGTCAACAGCATCACCATCTCCCACAGCTACCTTCCACTTACACAATGGGGCTTTTTTGCAACAGCCATCCCAGGGCATAGACTGATGACGTGGAAAAGTTGCAGATACCTATCATCCACGCGCGCACTCATATTTGCTGAAGCTCAGAGACTGGTGACCTCTGGATCTCAACATCCAAGATGAATTGAAGTTAAAGGGGAACTAAAGAGAGACTCCAGTAAATCGTGGTTGACATCTGATACGCTTCCTTACGGTTTTGTGTTCACAATGTCAAGAATATCAAAGCTGATATAGAAACTGTACAGCAAGAGTCATGTGTATGGCATGACTGGTCACAAAGTTCGGCAGGTAGAGAGGTAACTCTCGATGGAGAGTTTGCTGACTGTTTTCACATCGGTCTTCATTTTCAGAATTTGGTGGAATGGTCTTACTGTATGTCTGCGGTGTAGACGCAACGTAGGCCAAATCGTTGAATCACATGTGGATTACTTAAGAGGCCGTCTGCAAAGAGAAGCTATAAAGGGAGGACCCCGAAGCTGATTAGACTGTGAACTGAAAGAAATCATGTTCTATTTCAAAACTTCGTGGACTCATAATGTCAGTCACCACTCACAAACTTTTCCTCTGGTCGCTAACACAGGAAACGACAATAAATAAACAGGAGTGCGTCTCTTTTAAGTGGACAGATACCGCTGGTTTGCACCTGTGGAACCTATGAACCCACTATGAACACTCAGGTTCTGTTGAACTGTATTAAACAAGGAAATTATTATTAACGCTACCTGGGGTTGTGAGCCAAAGTGAAGCGGCGCTGTGCGGCGATGCTAAGGTTCACTTGGAACTTCCGTGGGGGCAGAGGCGAGAGGTGGGGCATCCTTCGAGGGGAGCGGCACGGCGACAACGTCGGGGAGCTAGTCCGCAGCGAAGGTCTGGAGTGGATTTTTGGAGATTCACTGAGTTGGAAGGAAGCGTCTCTCTGTGAGCTTTCCCAGGAAGCATCACTCAAAAAAAAAAAAAAAAAAGTTCCTGTGTTGATTCGTTGGCCGTGCAGTTTGTCCATCTCACAGCAACAGCGTTTAGTCAGAGGAGGATCGTGACGACTCTCCAGCCCGTCTTCTGTGCACACTGGTGAGAGTTGGGAATCTGAACTTGTCCTAAGCAGAGGTTGTGAATGGACACAGACATGAAGGCAGGGGATCACTCCCCTCACCGCTCTCTCTGTTTACACAGCACTGTGTCCGAGCTAAATATGGCCAGGGCCTGAAGAACAGTTCCACTGTGGCTTGTCGCTTCCTCAGGGGAACCAAGTGCGTGCGGCTCTGCTTTTCTTGTGGTAGTTAAGTTGTGACTACCGTCGGCACTTGTTTGAACCTCTTTTGTCATTCAGCACGTTGCAGCGCCGACGCTGCCCAGCAGTCGCAGGACCAGAGTGACACGAGAGGAATGTTGGAAATGTTGCTTAGACTTTTAGCTATACCTCAAGTCAACAGTGCTGCCCCAGTGGGACATATTAGAGGGGGTGATGGAAAAACCTACGTCAAAGCTGAGATTCATTTCTGGCCCACAGGCAGACGGTGACCCGAACCTTTTTGACTCAAAACAAAATGCTGTGAATCCAGCCAAAACACACAGACTGATTGTCCCAAAATATTTTCCTATGTTCTTTATCAATCAACACGGTGAATCTACTCTCCAGCTTCAGAACACTTGGCTTTCACTTTACTAGTACATCACGTGCAGATTTTCAAAGCGGTTCATTCCACGGCTTTGAAGGGTCACCACCGAGCTAACGGCTAGTTAGCTGTTAGCTACTGAAAGGAGGCAGGGCTGTTTGTCTGGATGCTAATCACGCTGAGGATCTTACAGAAGCCAGAGGAAGAAAAAAATATGTTTAGCCTTACACTGGAATACATAGACTGTCATTTTGAGTCACAGAGATCTGCTTTTGTTAAGGGCTGGTTTAATCAACACTTCTCAGTTTTAACAACTCCCACATCACATGTCAGTCGGAGACAATGCGGCTGGAAACAATACACTGAATATGAAATCTTCCCATTGTTCTAAATATGGCAGTGGGGTGTTTTTTGTGCACTATACAAATCAAACACCAATCAATCAATCAATGAGACCGCATGCCTTCATGCTGCCGTTCTAACTCCGTAAAACAAAGCAGGCTGCACGTGCTCTGTAATCAAGAGCGTACTCAAGAGCGTTAACGTTAAAGCTGGTACTTAACATCTACAACTCAAAGCACTGCTGTTAATAATGAGGCAGAGTCAGCAAACTCATCAGAATTAGTGATATGTTGGTGAGGCTTAGAAACAAAAACTTAAATATGATTTTTTTTTTTCTTGCGGCGAAATGATATGACTAATAGTGGTGAAGGCTAGAAAGCGGAGGAAATAAAAGTAATAGCAGGAGTTGGCTGATCATTCAGCCCAGCACCCCAACAGCCAGCAGGGCCAGACTGGTGAACACCCAAGCAGTCTGTCATATGTGATGGTGTGCCAGTAAGATTTACACAAGCGGTGTGCACAGTGATTCATGCACTCACACAAACAGACGGCCACACGCACACACACACACACACAAACACACAAAGCGTGTTGCGTGTTTCCAAGCGCTGCGTCAACAAGACCAGTTTGAATTTGCCATACGTGAGAGAAGGAGGTGAGAGGTGGAGGAGCGCCTCTGAAAACCACTGGAACACTTTCTTCTTTTCCATTAGGCCGTTCCCTGCGGGAGCGGTCACGACCAATCAGCTGCCTCTATTTAACCCCCTGTACCGACGAACTTCATGTCCTCTTTCACTACATCCACAAATATCCTCTTTGCTCTTCCTCCAAGTCCAACCCATGTAGGTCTGGCCTCTCTGGCTGTATCTCCACACCATGATTCCATCATCCTCTGATGTACTCATTCCTGATCCTATCCATCCTGCCTACTCCCAAGGCAAATTGCATAAAACATTGAAAATGTCAAGCAGTTTTAAGGAGCGGGCTGTGAAGCTAGTGAGGGCAAACAGGCTAAAACTGAAGCCAGAGAGACACCAGAGACGTCAACAAGGCAGCCGCCAACATCTTTCTTCAGTAATGAGAACACAAACAAGCAGTTCCAAGGAAAAACAATGGGATTTTTGGCACCAGTTGACCTGTCTCCTTCAGAAAGACATTAACACTGACATGGTTTACATTGTTGGCAATAGGGAGGTTACGTCACAGAGTTTTATGGTTCCCATCCAGTGCAGTCGCAAAGGCAAAACTCGCTGAGCTTTGAACATTTCCCCTTACAGAAGTGAGAGGTGAGATAATCTCACATGAAAAGTTTTAAAAATGTCTCTCTGTGCTGTTTATTGCAGTTTGTACAAAGAAAGAAGACTGCAGTCGGCAGGCGAGACTTTAAAAAGCAAAAGCTGCGGTTGATGCATCGCGAAGGCAACAGGCCAACAAGCCTCACTTATCTGTGACTGATACCAAAAAAAAACTGTCCTCTGTTAGGGATAATATCTTCATCATTTGCTCAAACATATTTTTGTCACACGCTGCTTCTGTGTTAAAGTTCTGAAATATTCGGCTGCTTACGTCTGAGAGGGCGAGTGCTTAAGGAGAGCTGCGAAGGGACCATGAGTTCACAACAAAAACACAGCTGTCATAAGAAATGTGGCATAATGTGACCTGCAGGTGGTGCCACGAACCCACATGCGCACGCAAACACACACACACACACACAAACACACACACACACAATTTCCAATAAGCATTTGGTCTTACAACTCGTAGAAAGTCAAACTTTTATGCCTGTATTTTTAATTTGGTGAGAAGAATGGTTCTCATGGCAACTTGCACAAACAGACACATCGTCCTAAACTGCTGTTTTAAGAGTTGAGGAGCAAGAGCCTTCCTTGACGTAGTAGCTTGTTACAAGAAAAAACATAAAAAGTGTGGACAGCATGAGCTCATCGATTAAATGTCTGGCATCATGAGTCAATTGTGGGGAATAAGACAGGTTGAATCCTGGGTCTTTTCTTAGAGTGACTAATGCTAGAAAACATCAAACTATTTTTTCGACTGAGTCATACATCACCTGCCTCCTCCCACCTACAACAGAAAGCAAAACACAGGCACAGCTAGTCGTGCCTGTTCCCCCCCTTTCTCTCTGTGCGTGCACACACACACACACACACACACACACACACACACACACACACACACAACACACACACACACACACACACACACAGGAAGAAACGCATGATAAAATGAAAACTAATCAACACACAGACTTGCCATCCAAAGCCTTTGAAATATTCACTACTGAATGTGTGTGTGTGTGTGTGTGTGTTGTCAGCTGAAAATGCCACTCTATCACTTTTGCATCCAATGCACACGAGTGTCTCTGTGTAGTTGCTTCGACAGGTAAAAATTCTGTATCAACATCAAGTGCAGCTTCGAGACACATGATTACAATAGTAATAGGGCCAAACACTGAATAATTGAAGAGTAACTCGAATTTGGATTCCTGTAAGTGATGTCATTTTTCAGCCAAACCATAAAAAAATGCCATGAAAGGGGCTTTTAACTGCAAAAATTAATGTAATCTGCACTATTAATTATTAATAGTTACTCGGGAGCAGAATTTAATGACTGCTTGAAGATTTGCAAGATGAAACGTCGCTCATTGAACTCAAGCGAGGTGGGAATGATCGCTCATGTTGTAAGAGGATTTGGGCTTTTAAGACTTGTGTTGCCTGGAAAACACAAAGCTGTCGCTAATAGCCGTGACACCAACATTTGTCTAATTCTCTCATTTTTTATGTTTGAATGAGTCCAAGAGTTTGTTTTTCAAGAGGCTGATTACGCGCGTCCAAGGCAGAGGTAAAGAGGCGGAAGTTGAATTGTGGGGAGAGCTGCTGCTGGTGTCCGCCTGTCCAGATGGAGTCGCACAGCCCTAGCCAGCTCCTGAGGAGGACAAGCCAGGAACATGAAGAGGCTAAACGCTGGATCAGAGCCAGTCGTCTGCGCTGTCAGAGAAACACCGCCGTTTCAGAATACTCACCGCTCACCGAGCCAACGCAGAACCCCAAAATGTCTAATTTTAGGTCTGTGTGTTTCTACCTATGTTCAAATGTTAGAGCTTTGCTTTAGTGGTTGCTTTACAGCTACAGCTAGTTGTTACAAGCTGTTTCTCTGGTGCAATCACCAAAAGGCACGTGTTTAACAAACACAAAATGATTTCACATTTTTTTCTTGCAGTTGCTCTTTTACGCTGTGTATGAAATTTCTAGAAATAAAAACAGCTCAAGCATCGCCAGCCGTGTAGCTACGCTTTGACTGGATTTCTTTCAAGTAGCTGCACGGAGGCTCGTTTTCCTCAACAATTTCCTTTGAACCGAAAGCCATCTGCCATCCTTCTGCCACTGAATCCAACCACTTGCAATTGGATTCCATGAGTAATGATAACAACGACAATAATCATCATTTCTTCTGAACCCTACCGCAATTAGTGCCCTCGGGGAGAAATGAACTACTCGGCTGCTCGATTGCCATGCAGTAGCTCGACACAGGTGTAAAGCAACTGTTCTTTTACTGCATGCAACCCATGGCACGCGTGGTATCACATCAGAAGACCGTGGCTACGACCGCTGACTCGGCGCTCAGACTCGGGGTGAAGTGAGCCGACCCTGGAGGTGAGCGGACCGGGCTGACCGGTCGCCGGAGCGGAGACCCTGCAGGACGCGGCGTCAGAACCAGAATGGGGCCAATGTCTGTCACAGTCGCACAGTCTCCTTGGCAACTGAGAGCCCATCAGCGACCAGCAGTGTGTTGTTTTCCACACACGACATCTGCTGAGGACCTGCCCTGCGCTCGTTGACCTTCACACGGCTGCGAGGCCTTGGAGAGTTACGGCAGAATCTGAAGCGAGGCAGTTTAGTTTGGTGAACAGACAAAAGCTGGGCTGAGGCAGAGGTGACGCAGCAGAGAGTTTGCACACAATTGGGCGAGGACATCTGTAATGATTTTCATTCATTTGGTTATTATTATTATTATGATTATTATCATTATTATTATTATTATCATTATCATTATTATTATTATTATTATTACTATTATTATTATTATTACAGCCAGCAAACACAGTGTCAGCACAGGGATACTTCGCACTCACCCTCGAATTGAACCAATTAAAGCTGCAAATAGAAAGTTCCCCCGTGTGGAATCACATTCATTTTAAATTCCAGTTTAGTGAGAAATTAATTTGCACATGGGGGCACTTGGGGTAATCAAGTGATGAAAAAGAAAGAAAAGCAAACAGTGCTGCAAAATTGTTATTCCAAAATACCTTTGAATTGATATAAAGGTCCAGTGTGTAAAATTTGGCTAGATTTTGATATTGATATGATATTTATATTGGTTAAAGCTCAATATAATGCCCATAATTACATTAATAAAAGTGGACACTCACAGTACAATAAAAGTAATTTGGTTTTCCTACCAATAAAATGGTTCTTACGCATACATAAGAATATACATAGAGCAACGATCTTGCTCCCAATTGGCTTTGTACGGCAGCCGACGTGGACAATCCAGCCCGCCTGGCAGCGTGTGTCATGTTGAGGGTGATCACTCGTGTCCTCAAAAAACCAACGAAGTAGAAAGCGGAATTGGAATCCAGTTTGTGTGCTCAGGTCACCGTAGTTCACTGGCAAGCTCGGGAGAGGGAAGGGGAATGAAAGAACGTTGCAATCTTAAATGTAACCACTTGGTGTATGGCAACATATATCATGTTAAAGTGAGCCAATGAGATTTGTCGGGCCATGTGTCACTGCCCCGTGGTTGAGGCACTTGGAGGAGTAAAGGATGTGATATTGAAACTACAGAATGCAACAAGTAATTAAAAAGCCAAACACATTCATCACCTCATTCAGTGTCTGAATACTTTGTTCATTAAATTTCCAGACATTCCAGTGTCTCTGTGAAGTGCCACTTTTTCCCCTCGGTCACATTTAATCATCTGTAGGTACAACACTGCTTTTTGAAGAATAACACTATCCACACACTGTATTACTCACAACAAACAAACTGCAACGGAATCCATTCAGAAGACGCCGCAGGGGGGAAGAGGATCTAATGCAAAATAAAGGGGAAGGAGTCACTGACGATCCAACCTCTTGATGCTTCCACTGAAAAGGTCGCGCTGGCTGTTTCTCGCTCTCAGCTGACTAGACTCGGCTGCCCAAATGCAAAAGGTCAGAATAGTTGTTGGTATTTTTTGCACTCAAGGGAATTTTTTGTTTCCACCTCCTCCCCGAACTCCCAGACACTCAAGGGAAGGAGAAACTACGTGCAGCTTTTCAGTTATTGAACGAGACAAAACTACTCAAACACTGGGATGCATAAACATCTCTGTTCCCAAGTGCTTTGATGGGTTCCTCTGTGTTCCCAGTGAAATGCATTTTAATTAAATTGAAAGAAAAAAAGTGGTAAGCCTAAACAGCAATTATAAATTCATAAAACTTTTCTTTAAAAAAAAAAAAAAAATGTTCAATTAAATGTTGTTAAAAATAAATGATGTTGTTAAACAGGCATTGTATCCATTGAACCAAAAACTAATCTGGTCACTTGACACAACAATGCACTTTCATTTAATTGGGTTTTATTATCATACTGCATCATCTATTTATTGAACCTCATTTTAAAAGTTGGTAGCTGTAGCTGTGCACATTTCACCGGGGCAGAGAAAGAAAGAAAGAATTAAGTATTGAAGCAGGACGTTGCTCAGTATGGTGGTAAATAATAACTTGCTGTGATCATTGCTGATGAGTTATTCTATCAGCAAACAAATACATATATACAGTTTTCTCATTTAGGCTCATTTAGCTTCATTTTCATTCATTACAAAGACATTCAATCTGCATTTCTATCATCCATTTATACAGTTTGCTCAGCTAATCATGATGTGAGGCATTTAAATCCATTACTGTGTACAGCTTTACAAGACTGAGCATCATTCCTGCTATTTAACACAATCTGAATGTGCATTCTGCTCCCAGATGACTAAATCCCTGACGTCTCTCGCTGCTCTTGCAAGCGTCTCTGTGATTTAGATCAGACGTTAATGATACTAGACCAGGAAGAACATTGTCATGGGACAAGGCTCAACATTTTTCACAGCCCCACTTTAGGATTCAGGAATTCTAGAATTAAAAGATTTTAAAGGTCCCATATTATTCATATTTTCATATTTCTATCTTTTACCCAGCCACTCAAACTTTGTTGCCAAAGAAAGAAGTTTTTTTCTTTATTATCTCTCTGTTTACAACCTGCCATAAAGAAAGGATAGTTTTAACCTCCGTAGAAGAAAAAGATGCTTTGTTGAGCATTCAAGGGAGTTCACAGCGTGCAAAATGTTGCAAACATTGGTCGTTGGCAACTGACGTTCACATGACTTAGGACCCTTATAATGCTAATAAGATTATATCACCTTCGGCAAAGGTTGTCAAATCTGTAATTGGTATTTTTTTTTAAAAAAACCTGAGTTCCTTTTTCTCTTGAGGATTATGTTGTGTTGATTGAGCCTCAGATAGCAACTTGAAATAGAGGACTGAAGGACAGGTTCTTAATGTCTAACGCAGAGAAGCAATGTGGAAATAATGAATCTGATTCTTATCCTTCAAGGTTTCTAATCACCAAAATCACAGAAAAATAAAGAAATTCTGACATTTCTGGGTATGAGAAAAGAGGATGCAAAGGAAAGGGTTAGATGGAGACCATTTGCTGTGAAGGCACCTGAAGCAAACAGCTGAAAGGAAGAGAGGAAGACGGAAAACAGACAGAAACGGGCAAACAGTCGTTCATTTATTTTTTATTGCAGCTTCTCCTGCACTCAGGGTTCACTGGGGCTGCAGGAGCTTAAACCAGCTGTATAAGTTAACATAAAACACTAAACAGAATTTAGACTCACATTTAAAACTTTTTAAGTAAATATAAGCAGGAAAAAATATCCTCGAGGGAACAAAATGTAAATGAGCTGCTTGGATTACAGCAAAGCGAATGTGATACAGGCGTGAAGAATTCTAATCTTTAAAGAATGCATGAAGAAGCGAGAGGTCGCAAGACGCAATGTGTCTTGGTCCCCGTCAGCTGGAGTTCAGGACAGTCTGGCTGATTAGCATGCAGGGGTGCGCAGGCAGGAACAGCAGCGAGGGAAGCAATTGTTTGCTGTGTTTTTGCTGCAGGACAGCCAGGCCTTCCTGTTTAAACAGAAAGATGACTCTCGTGCTCGGCTTGTGTGTCTTGAGTAATTGGCACACAAATACCCCATGAGCCAAGAGGCAGATATGCATCAATGTGATGAATCAGAGTCATTTTGCCTCCTGTCAGCTGCTGGGGAAGGATCTATTGTCACTGCGTCTGGTGTCACCGCTCAAAGTCAGGCCAGTGCGCATATCGCGGATTTGTTGTCTGTGTGCGAGGTGGCGATGGGGAGGCGGGGAGGTGGCGAGGGCTCGGCAGCCGGCCACAAAGCAATCATAACTGAAGTGGCAAAAAATAAATAAATAAATAAACTACAACATTGAGAAGTGGCTGGTTTCCCCTTCCACAAATTTATTTTCCCATTCTGTTTTTCTTTCCAACATGAGAATTTGTGAAAGCCTTTAAGAAACATCATCAGCATCATTTCCTGCTGCTGGACGCTCTGATGTTTTCTCCCCGGTCCACAGAGAACCAGAACCCTGGCCGCTCTCACAGACAAAGCACAGCTCAGCTCTGAATTCTGACATGCCAATTCCATGACAGTGCAACCAAGTGTGACCGTTTTTTCCCTCCTCATCATCACTACATTCCCCTCAATCCCCACCCGACACACACAGGCGACACAGCTGATGGAATAAGACACTCACTGAGGCTTTACGGCTACTCAGGCCCGTGTAAACGCATTTGGAATTTATTTTCTAAATATTGTTGAAAACCCATCCTAATGTACCAAAGGTGACCATGTTCTAGTTGTCAAATCTGCTCTGCCTCCACCGGAAATATAGGCCTCACCCACTCTGCACGCTACAGCCGGTGCCAGATGGATAAGGGATCAAACTTCCACCTGCAATTGTCTGCATGCTTCCAAAAATACGCACAAGGCACATCAATCAACACCCACAGATGTGTGGTTTTCACACAATTAAGAAACAGAAAGGGGGGGGGGGATCACATTTAAATTTCAAGCAAATAATTTGCAAATCATTCAATAATTATTATTTCACTCAAATCCTCAAAATGACAATTTAATTAGGAGGTACTGAGATGACTCACACGGGGCCCTTCTCCAGTTCTGATTTGGAGTCTGCGCTGACAGCGAATGTTCACCAAAATAAAAAATGTGTCTCTTCGTGCCAACTAGAGCAGGGAGAGCACTCACATCCCACTGAGATGATGATGTGGCGCATCCCTGCCGACTGAGGATGAGACACTTTGGCCGTTTGGAAGCGACTCACACGCTTTGCTGTGTGTTGGACACCACTGGACAGATAACAAAGGAGTATTTCAAAGCCCTCATCTGGCTCATTGGTTGGTTTCATTTCCTGTTTACTTGGCATTGGCTGCTGTCATGATTAATAATTACAAACTGAATGGGTCACAATCACTAGCGGGCCTCCAGTATATTTGTCTGTGTCATTGCAGTGTACTTAGAGTTATCTAATCCTCCCTCATTATGCATTACAACGGCATCATCATTATTATCATGGATATAAATTTACTGATAGACTCAATCAAAGTGGAGCTTTGATAACTACTTATTCATACAACAATTTTTGAAGCAGTTTGTAAAGGTATGAATTTAGTGTTACAGGTCATTTTATTCTTTTTGCAACCATTTTTTGCTGTCTCTGCTGGCCAAACGTTAGAATGCAGGTGTAGGATGCAGACGCTTCTATTGAAACCAGAAGCTTTGTCCATCTTCATAAAAATATCAATGATTGACACACAGAAGGTCAGAAGAAGAAACGGCAGGAACTGTATCATTGATAGAACATCAAAACCAAACAACTTCAAGTCTGATCAGCTGTGTAATGACTAATAGCTTTAACAACAGAAAACAAATATCTTTTCAATTTAAATGTAAAATAAAAACTTAAATGAAATCCTTCTAAAAAAGAAACAGAAATCCTACTTGTATTTAAAACTGTGTACATCAACTGGCCTATTCTTACTGCTTTCAGACTTGAAAACTTTTCATCTTTTATTTATGTAATTATGGGCAACTTTCAGTCTGTCGTCCACCTGATATTTATATGACAGCTCCCTGACGAACTGCCCCGATGAGAACAATCCACCGGCAGAAGGTCTCCTCGGGCCTGTGCAGCTGTCATCAGCTGACAAGAGAAAGGATGCACGCTGCGTCGCATTTCTCTTTTCACTCTTCAATAAGACCCATGCAATTAGTCCACATCCTGGCCGCCGAAACACACATCTTTCAGTTTGAATCGTCAATAAAGTGTAAATAAAAAATTATTTCTTTGAACAACAACAAAAAAAAGCACTGATTTGGTGGAATCGACATCCATGAAAATGTTCCATTCATCCATTGTACAGTTGACATTAGTGGTGTAAAGATAAACCGAATTGAATCGGTTATCGGTCTGTGACGTATGAGATCCGAGTGCATCGGTTGATGGAGCCCTGGATCGGTAAAGATCGGTAAAGTAAAAATAAGCACTTGGGTTTAAATTGTCCATTTGTATTGAATCGCACTGAACCAAATCGGATCGTAGCTTGTGAATCGAGATTTGAATCGGATCGTTTTGTGAGTGAAAGATTCACATGGTTTTGGTTTCTCAAACACTTAATGATGTATAAATGATTTATGAACACTATGCCAATACGGAATGGAACAGCAGCAGAATTCATCAAGAAACTCAATACAAGCAAAACATTCACAGACCAGCCGACAGTCTTAGTAACTCTACAGCCGTACACACAACAGCACAGCGGATTCAGCATGTCCTTGCTCTGTAAAACTGACAACTTCACTCTCCAGACAAAATAGTGGGGAATCCTTTATGTCATTATCCCAGCAAACAGATGGGCGCCATAGCAACGGGTGCAATTCTTTCCCCATCCCCGCACAAGGGCTTTCTGAGGCAGATGATTCCATTTCAAGTTGGCAATCGGCCCACATCACAGTTTTCTTTCTCACCACTCACAGTCTCAGTGAGCTGTCACTTGCAACGCGATGAGACGTGACAGACCTGACCGCGTGACAACATCAGCCAAAAGGTGGCAGGCTTCTCGGCTCCGTCCCTCATATCAATGATTCATTCGTCTCTTGAAGCTGCAGGAAAATGTCAGACTATAATTCCCGCTCATCAGACAAGTTATTTCTAGATTATTACTCCCTCTTTTAAGTAAAAGCTTGTCAGAAGCACATTTGTAGATGTGAAACTCCAGTACATCACAGTAGCAGTAGAACTGTGTACTATTATACAGCGTGAACGTATTGCAGTCAAAGGAACACAATTTTCATTAATTTGTTTCAGATGAAGTAAACAGGACAACACTGAAATGCATCCTTCAAGGGTTCATGCAAAGAGGGGAACACAAACAAGTTTATTGTTGGGAAAGAGAGAAAGTAACTTCCACGCAACTTTAGTGAGTATATCCGAAAAGTACAAACCTGCAAAGTTTGTCGAGAATTTGGCACCCTTTGAAGCGAGAAGGTTATGATTCAGATAATCACATTAATGCAGCGTTGAATTTGAATAACAGTCTCCTCCAGGCTGTCAGACACAGTAAATTTATGTAGATTTGACGACAGTGGCGACAAACCAGAACTAGCATTTCATATAATTTATTTTTCTTTAAGCATAATAAATATGGTATTAGTACGTACAGAGGTATATCTATTAATCTCAGGTAGCTCAGTACAACAACAATTCGATATATATTTATGTGATCTGCACATAAGTGAGATATAAAAGCAGTCCTTCTCACCTGAACTCACCACTAAAGTGGTTAATCTGTCCTTTACGTCCAATGAAGAGAAAAAATATCACACCTCTTTCCTTTAAATATGGTATTATATTGTTTTTTTTTAATGTGGATCGTGCTCGATAACAACCCCTCACAAAGTGCATTTCCTGCTTCCGTCTTGCCTTTTAATTAGTACTCGGCAAGGCACAATTTCACGGCAATAATGTTTGGGCACTGAGCAAAGTCGTCCCAACAGGGCCACCAGCCAAAAGCCCATGTTAAACCTTGTTGAGGAATTATTTCCAGGAGAGAAAACATAGAGATGAGCCGATTTGCTTTACTAGTGTTACACTTTTGTTTGCACTGATCACAGCCTTCATGGCCGAGTGCTGCAAGGCGCTCGCCCGCGTGAACACCAGCTGGTGATGAAACTGTAGCACACGCAGACAACAGAGTTACGCAGAGCATGAAATCCAGCTACAAACTCAAACACCATTTCAGATTGGCAAAGCCCTGAAGCTATTGCAGAGAAACTGTCCCCCTCTCTCTTTCTCTTAGTAACAGGGTGGGCCAAAGTGCTGGGAACTGTTTGAAATTGTGTGTCAGAATACAAAAGTGGCAGCTGATAAATAAAAGGGAATGAATATACTTGGGGAAAAGCACAGCTGCTTTTGTTGTTTTTGTTTTTTTGTTTTGTTTTTTCGCCGACTTTGTCAGAGGACGTAAACAACAACAAGAAACTGCATCATTGCTTGTCGACAGGCCAAAAATCTCAAGGGGAAAAGACAGAGTTAAGATGAGCATTTAAAGGGACAGTTCACTCAAACCTCAAATGTGACATATTTGCTGCACTATTAACACAGGAACCTGCAATACTTGCTGGAGTTGCATGGACACTGTCCTACTCTGTGCAACCATAGTGGATATTTGGGTTGGAAAACACAGTGTTGAGTTTGTTGTCTTGTCTTTGTTGAGTCTTCTGAACACTTAGCTGGCCTCACACTCTTCTGTTCTCCTGGTTCTATCTTTGCCCAATCCCGCTTTTCAAACCGGTTGGAATTCTTTCCATCTGCGAAACTCCAGAATGATTATGGTGATTAGAAAAAGAGACTGGAGCTGCCAATAACACAGTGGCGAGAGTTAAATGGCTGACATTTCAACTTTGAGTAAACTGTCTTTTTAATGTTTTCCCATTTTTGTCTCAAGAATACTTCACTGCATTTTACATTCCTCCAATTTGCCAATTTAGGGATCCTTCCACACAGGAAGGAAGTGAGGGCGGTCAGTGTTTACAGATTATACACCGCAGCTGCAAACAGAAATACAATAATGGATCCTGTTTTCATAATGGAGAGACACTTAAAAGGTTGGAAGTGAGAGGAGGGAAGTGAGTGTCAGATTTCATTCACACAAACTCTATCATGATGCCTTACAAACTGATGGTTATTGAAAGACACTGGAAAGAAGATTTCTCCATTAGCATAACTGATGAGGTTTTACAAGTAATCAACTTTACAACAACACACATAAACTGTTGCCTTTCCTTAAAAACCCATGAAGTGTGAAATTAAGCCCAGCTTTAGTAACAATTGGACAGCCTCTGCTTGGGCCATACACAATTAATCACAGCTTCACTTCATGAGCTTTAAAACGTAAAAATCTCACCAACATACCCCCCCCTATTCATTTCATTAAACCCAGCTAATCTGGTTAAATCAACAATAAAGAGAATGAAATATTCTGCAATTGTATGTTTCTGAAACTGCAATAACTGGTAGCCGCAATAAAAAGGTAATTGCATCAAATTGCCAATGTTCCAGGATTGCAATACCAAACATTGTAATTATAGCAGCGAATGTTTGTCTGCTCACGGTTTTAGTTCAAAACAGTTCAGCAACAGCACAGAAATAGAAGCCACGTGAAGCTGATCTCTAACTGCGGCACACCCAGCAATGATTAAATCTGCTCTGCTTGATTCATAGACGGAACATGCTAAATCTACTGCGCAGTTTCAACAATTTATGCAAAAGGGCTCGAGAACAAACTGGCTGGGCTGACATGTCCCATTATATCATTGGAATAAATGTCTTTTTTTGGAACAAATCAGAGATTTGTGTTCCCAAAAAATAAGATTACAATGAAATTGAAGAAGATTCACTGATGTCCACACTGATAAATATTTTACTGGGGGGAAAGAAATGCTCCCAGTAAGATGTGAAAACAGAGAAATCACTTAAAATGAAAAATAGCGCATCTATAATTTACAATCAAATGTGTCGGCTTGACTAAAAGTGTGGCTGCTCTCTGTTTCTTTATATCATACAATGTACTTAGTGTGACATGCAACACACGGCGGAGGGCTGTGCATTGAAGTTCACAAGAGTGCACAAGTTTTCGAGGGACTGTGAGCGACATTTTCGACCAGAACCTCACCTTGTGTGAGCAGTTTTCCTTTTCACAATAAAAGCACCCATTTCTGTGGGCAGGTTTGAGTAGCAAGCAGCACAAAAGGTGAATGTTTATTGCCATATTGCGGAATCACAGTGGAGGATAGGCTACTTTCAAAAGTAAAAAATGTTTTCTGGTAGAGTTTACATTTTCATTCTGTCTGGAGATGAAAGTAAGATTTTCACAGGAGGCTGTGGTGTCACATACTGATGGTGGTGGCTTTCTGGTGCTACTATAATAACAAAACAATTTTACTACCTGCAATTATTGATTGACTAAAACAATCTAATGATGATACAGAACGTGTGCTCAGGCAACAAAAATTCATTAAGCAAATTTTTAAACAATTTTTCATTATTGCTTGAACTCAGGCAGATTTGGGTACAGCAGCAACTGTGTAATACGTCCCCATATTCTGGGAGATTAACTGGGAGTTGGCACATTTATTCACACTGCATTAGCCGCGTTATTAGTAATCAACTCACCATTCATTTCAGCTGTTTGTGTAGTCTGTGATAAACTTTGCAGGATTTTTCCATTCATACCCATGCCGCTTCTAAGATGTTCCGCATAGTCAGGAACTTTAAGTTTGCGACTGAAAGCGAGGAGGGCGTTAGAACGAATTACCGTTTGAGCGAGGAGGGCCAGGACATGCGGGTCTTCTTCAGGCCGGGTCGCAGCTTCTCTAGCGTCCTGTTGCGGCACAGGTAGCGCTCCGTGTCCGAGTTGAAGCGCTGCTTGATGCGGATGTGCGTCCTGGGCTGGCGCCACAGGTGCTTCGGTGGCTTGGCCAGACCCGCTCCATCTCTGCTCAGTGTGCTGCATTCCATGTTGTTGGCCAGGCAGGGCGATTCAGAGAGAGGCGTCGGGAGCTGTGGCGGTCACGCCCGGACGTGGGGGGGTGAGGTGGCTCAACACGAGATGAAGAGTTGCAGAGGAGTCAGAGGAGGGAGAGGAGCGACAGGGCATGGCGCTGCGTCGCTGTCCGCCAGCACGAGTGCTGAAAACACTCTGGCCGTCTCTGCCTGGTCCTCCCCGCTCGCTCGCTCGCCTCCCTCCCTCTCCCTCTCTCTCTCTCTCTGACTCTCCTCTCTCTCTTTGATTCTACCCCCCCCCCCAGATGACATTCCCCACTCTGCCGCTCTCCCCCCTCCCTCCCCTTCCCATCTGTTTCCCTGTTGTGTTAGTGATCATTTCCACTGAGACTAAAGTCCACATCTTTAAGACTAACGCACGGGTTCCAAACTGTCATTACAGTGCCAGAGCCCAGCCTGGCTACCTCAGGGAGAAGCTGGTGGGGGCACCCTTTACAAGTTGCCAGGTTATTGCCGAGCCAGGCAGATGGATAAACAACCAACCAGCCACACTTTCCACCGACAGACAATCTAGAGAGTCGGGCAAAACAGAGAAAATGAACCTGCAACCTCGTCGCTAACCAATGCTGCTGCACCACCATCCCTGCCGCAAGCACGCTGCTAACTTGTTGTATTGATTTCAAATATGCACCACTTTTGACTGCAAAGATGTATTGTTCACCCGTCACCTCTCATCTGTCATGTGGAATGAACACAACACAGGGGCATGATGAGAAAGCCCCAAATCAAACCGCACAACTTTTGGATTTTTGTTCATCATCCCCCGACTCCAGTGGAACAGCCTGATTATTTTAGACTATTAACAATAGTTAATCCTCCTATTTGCAAACTCTTGAGCTAAAACACCAGTTGGCAGATAGATAGATAGATAGATAGATAGATAGATAGATAGATAGATAGATAGATAGATAGATAGATAGATAGATAGATAGATAGATAGATAGATAGATAGATAGATAGATAGATAGATAGATAGATACCAGACACCAGGATTAATTCTGGTTTTAGTGTTAGAAAACACACAACACCTTCAGCAACAAGGAGACAAGGACCCGACCTCCCGTCTGTCATGTTGACTGAACAAATATTGAGGGACGAAAAGAAAAGACTTTTCCATCTCATGCTCTAACAAGCACACTTGTCAGTTAATGTTAATACACTCTGCATGAAAAGCTGAAACTGAACTGGCTGTCAACTCAAATGTAACAGCGAGCAAGTTCGTCATTTGGCACAAGGTTCGGCGGAACTTCTGCGACTTGTTTCCATCAGATATTAACGAAAAGCTACA
Organism: Thamnaconus septentrionalis; assembly: GCA_009823395.1. Classification (NCBI taxonomy): domain Eukaryota; kingdom Metazoa; phylum Chordata; class Actinopteri; order Tetraodontiformes; family Monacanthidae; genus Thamnaconus; species Thamnaconus septentrionalis. Next base: position 12,024,061 of record CM020508.1, on the reverse strand, counting down.
CAGTTCTGATTACTATGTGCAAGTTGAGTTTGTTTATGGGTTCACCTAAAGGATGACCATGGACTGAATTATTCAACAGTCATACCGTATTTGAATTTCACCCAGCTGCAATAAAAGCCTTGCCTTTCCACGTCTTCCCATCGGACTCCCGAGCCCTGTATAAAGAGCTAATGAGGGAAAAAGGTGTCTACGACCTTGTGGCCAGACAGACAGGGGTAGAGGGATGGAAAGGAATAAACAATGGGGCTCGTGGCAACAAAGGGGAGGCTGAAGACTGGACTTTTGTTGCTTTTTAACCAAGTCTTTCACTCATTTCCCATCTGACTAATCGATACTCTGTGTCAGTGCTGGACGGAGGGCAAATCATTAGCCGTGGGTAGGGAGGAAAAGAGCCGATCGCAATCAAAACCAAACCATGGCAAAATAGCAACTGACAGGTTGAAGCAGGAAAAAAGAAAATGAATGTAGCTTCTCCAATTTCGGAGTTAGAACTGGCCCCATTATTTGGCAGGAACATGTTGAGCCTTGTCTACAATCTGCTGGTAGACACAATGATGTGTTTCCATTCAAATGGCCACCCGTTCGCCGTTGGCTTCAGCCACCATTAGGAGTTTCCATTTCGTAGAGAACTCAGACGCAAATAATGATATTGCAGAGCAACTTGACAAACAGTGGTGTTAATAGCATAATACCGTTTTATGTTTTGCTTTCTTTTTCCAAAAATGGGGAAAATATGCCAAATGTGTTTGTTGGATTTTCAATCTAGCCAGTCAATGGATGCATGACCTGTCCCACTGTTCACCACTAGGGGCATCGAGACAGAAAGAAAGGACAATTTGACTGACCGGTGCTCGTCCCGACTGGCCAGTGCTTGACTGTACAGCTCCTCCAGCCGCTCCACAGGCAGAGCGTGAGCCCCGGACGCATGCCGGCTCTCCCACTGATGCTCCTGGCAGGAGTTTCTCCTCCGCAGAGGAGGCAGCAGCAGCGTCCCAGAGAAACGCCGGCGCACCACCAGGTGGGCTGCGAGCAGGGACGCTCCTCGACTCTGCGTGGCCAGAGAAAGAGAGAGAGATAGAGAGAGAAACGGAGAGAGAGAGAGACAGGAGATAAACAATACACAAAATGTATTTTTTTTTAAGTTCTTTTAAGTTTAAGTTTTAAGTTTTTAAGTGTTTGTGTGGTAGATGTACATTCAAGTTGAGCCTTAGCATCCAGAACCCCAGGTGGTATTTACAGGTAAGAGGATAGTAATCAAAGTCCACTAACACACACACACACACACACACACACACACACACACACACACACACACACACACACACACACACATCTAATACTGCATGTCGTCAACTAAAAGGGTCGCTGCAGAAGTCGCTGCTGCTTCACGCAGAGAGACGAACAAGCTTTTGCACTCACGACCACACCGGCGGGAAAATTTACATTCGGCCAACTAGTGTGATGCCTGACGTCTGCGTAGCGCATGAGGAAGCCGGAGTACCTGGAAAGAACCCACGCAGACACGTGGAGGACACGCAAAAGCAAAGAAAGTCCCCAGGCTGGAATTAAAAACGCACACTCTGGCTCGCTGTGATGCGACAGCCCCTAACCACACGGAGCGGCTAAATTATGGAGTAAAATGGGTGTAAATGTCAAACTGTGACTAGTGGCAAATTGGACAGATTATGGGATACAGGCTCCTTATTCGAAGCTGTTTAGCCATTTAGCCGGCTGTTTGAAAGGCACAGACAGGCAGAGGAGCTCCGAGCTGGACTTTCCAAGATTTGAGGGATTTGATTTATAATAAGTTTATTAACCTACATTAAATATGTACTGGAGGACTCGGACTAATGATAAAGGCAATGAAACAATGACTTAGAAACTTGAGCATTTTCACCAACAAGACTTGCTTTTCTCTGCAATACAAAACAAGACTATTTCAATGTTGTTGACTGCAGAATCAGACCAACACTCACACACAGCTCACTTTCCACCACTGCAGTGTCATAAGGCACTTAAGAAACCAGGCCATTGGATTTAAAGGGGAGAAGAAAAAAAAAATCAGGTCACCAAACCAGCAAACAGAAAGATTTGTATCAAACTTCGACCACAGTCTGCAAACACAATTTCCTGTCAGTGTGCATGACAAGACACACTCTTGAGTGTGTTCTCACAGTCTTCACACACATAAAAAAGATTAAAAAACAAAACAAAAAACTATTTGGTCTTGATTTTGATCTTTGAGTCTTGAATGGAATGTTCCACTTCAAAGAGTTTTTTGAAGGCAAACCACATTTTTTTGATGATGGTGTTCTCACACACTAAACAGTTTATGCACATTATGTACACTGCCATTGTTTTTTTTTTTAGCTAAATGGCACATCTTGCTCCATCCAATCAGCAACAGTCATGAAGCAGCTGGCTGTAATCTCACCTGGCTGGTCTCCAGCCACAAGACACACACTGGGAGTGAGAATGAGTCGGGGTGGTATGGCAAGCAGTGTGTGTGTGTGTGTGTGTGTGTGTGCGTGCGTGCGTGCGTGCGTGCGTGCGTGCGTGTGCGTGCGTGTGTGTGTAATCATGTAATCAGATGGCACAGCTGGAGCTCTGCCTCTATGCGAGGATTCACCCTCAACACATCGAAGCGAGTGACTCACTCCCTTTGGCAGGAAACTTCAAACATCAGCTCAAGTGCTTATGGACCAGATTAGTTGCTTATCGCTGATCAGGCAAGTATGGATCCACATGTGTTTTTTTTCTCCGCCCTAGGGCCGCCTGCATGATGCCGAAGGCCACAAAGTGGGACATTTTTAGAGTGAACTTTGCAGTCTGGTCACAACCTACAGGCTGCTTGTATCAAACCAGACGGTTGAAAGAGCAACCCCAGTGTGTCATCTACTCAGCTAATCATTTTGGATTCCACCGTAAATGTCAAATACAATGAAGCGAAATATCAGTGCGATAAATTTAGTTTCCAATGGCACTCGTAAGGGGATTTGACTATTTTTCTGGACTCCAAAGTTTATTGTATAAAAATGTAACTTTTCCAAACGCCACCAAAGATAAGTATGACAAGTGTGTTAAGCAATAGCATGCTAGCATGTGATGTCAATATAGCTACAGTCCCAAACTGCTGCCAACCTACTTACAGCTGCGATTGGCTCCAGCAACTCGGCGTGCAGGAGAGGCTAGTGGTAGAAAACGGATAGATGCGTTAACTTGCTAATAGAAAGTTTCAGACACACTGCGTCATAAAAAACATTTTTTCACACATTTTTTGGGGGCTCCACAACTTGCAAACTAACTTCTTTAAGTGAGAACAGAACGACAAGATGCCACTAGTCACTTTGGCCACAGAAGTGGCCATCAAATTCAAATATTGACATTGTGGGGCAATAATTCCAATATCAATCATGGTCTATAATGCAATGCTAAAGCTAATCGTTTTTCACACCAACATCCAGAATATTTTAATGGACAGTATTTACCAAAGCCAAAATAGAGAGCCAGATATACAGTTTTAGCAGCTGCACTTCCATGTTCTGAAGTGAACTGTCCCAAAGGTTTTCCATTGGTGACTGATACCGCATTTACTGCTGCCCCTCCGTCAATTTGAGCCATTCTCCTGACCTCTGCCATCAATATGACATTTTCACAGGGAGACACGCTGCTTTCCCGCTTCTCCTTCCCAGACCCAGCCTCTCTTTCTCATCTCTGCGAACCCTGGGGATTGTTGTGCGTGAAAGTGTCATTATGCCAGCACTTTCTGAAACACTCAGAGCAGCTCGGCTGCCGCAAACAAACACTCAAAGTCAGTTAAATCGCCTCCCTTTCCTATTCTGGCAAACTTCAGCGGGTCGTCTCGACCCTGTCTACATCCCTCAGTGCATTGAGTTGCTGCCATGTGACTGATTAGACCGGGGGAGGGCAAACTTTTTGACTGGTGGGCCACAATGGGTTCTGAGATTTGACAGAGGGGCCAGAGCAACACCCACCTCATTGGAGAAAAAACATATATCAGGGGATATGTAGAAAAGGTGCTTTAATGTCAATTGAAAATGAACCAAAGCAAAGTTACAAAAAAATATCTGTCTTTGAAGCCCCACAGTATTTAGCTCTTTGAAAGTGTTTTTATTCTAAAAACACTGAAAACATTAAAAGCACTTAACTATTTTATTACTTACTCACTATTAATTTAATATCTTCAAGTCCGGCGGGCCGGATTAAAAAGCTTCACGGACCGCATATGGACCCCGGGTCATAGTTTGCCCATCCTTTCGTTAGATAGTTGCACTACTGTAGTCGATAAAGCAAATAAAGCAATAAGCAAACAGGTGCACCCGTCAAAAAAGTGGCCCGTGAGCGTCTGTTCCAACAACTGCTGCCATCATCAGACCAACTACAGACAAACCTGCCAAGAAGGAACAAGACGGGATCATGAGAACTCATTTGGGGTCAGGGTCTTGACTAATGGTGGATCTTATGATAAGTAATAATATCCACTGCATTGATGCACATGGATGTAACATATTAGGAGACTTCCTGTGTCAAGTTTTGTATTGTGACCTGACTTGTAGAAAATTTTACTAGCGTTTATGTTGAAACACCTTGAAGTTGCATTTGGGTTTCTGATACAAACGCATGGCACACACACCCCACCACCACCATCCATAGCAAATCAGTTAATTAGCATGTGGTGTAAATGAGAAGACTGCTCTCAAGCACAGCTAATCAGGGCTCCTCTGTCACTACACAGATCCTTGACACCTCTAATTATTTTGCTGCAGACAAACAAAGGCTTCGTCTGTCAACGTGCAGTTCTCAGTATTAACAACATCAGGGATTTAGCAGCTGAGTCCATCAGATCTATAATTCCTCTGTCTGTGAATTCCTTGCTGTTTTATTTTATCTCATTTCATTTTTTTATTAAGCCAGAATCAGATGTGTGTGGATAATGAACAACAGATAAAGTATAATGTCTGATCAATGCCACTCACGTAGGAAGCAGCTAAGGGAACTGTTAATGTGAGCACCGAGGGTGAACAAAGGCGGCTCAGATGTTGTGCTGCTCTGCGCATGCAACGCGCATGTAACGTTTAACACCACAGGTATCCCGCAATCCACCGAGCTTCCATCTGCCCTTCGCAGCCTGAACACAGCCATGTTTGCAGTCAGCGCCATTGCGCAAGACAGAAACCTGAAGCACACATATGCTGAGGGTACGCACACACATGAAATTACTGCACAGACTGAATACATTAGTGCTTTATTATTAGTGCGAGTGCACAGGCTCCCGCAGCGTAATGATGCAATCAGAAGTGGGATATCAGCGTTTCATTACCACATGCAGATTTGTCACAAAGTCTAGAAAAACAGGGTGCTACTGTCTCTAATTGGGAAACTTGCTATGAATCTATCAGGCTGGTGATTGGAGGCCTGCACAGACCTTCTGGCTGCGAAGGTGAAATCAAGTGAAATGGCAAGATTATCACTCTGTAAAAAGAAGCAGTCAATCTCGCAGGTTTCTCTCTAGAGCTCCCTGTGGGAGTTTGTGGCTGTTGAACAAAGACCAAAAAAAAAAAAAAAAAAACAAACCTGGAAGTGCAGAAGAAAAATAAACCTTTTCATTCACTGCAATCTTTCCTGGACCATAATCACAGAAAAGCTTTGCAACAAGCCACAAAAACAATCTTAAAATAAGAAATATAAACCAACTTTTGCAGGGAATAGCACAAAAATATAATGGGCTTTTAAATAAATAGACATTACAGGCTTCCAATTTTGTCTTGTCCTTCAATGCTCTTCCATTCAAAATAAATGTTGCCCTTTGAGTTTGGTTGGAAACTGGATATAAAAGAGATAAAATGTTTTGAAAGTGATGAATGTTTTATTTGTTTTACCTCGAGCCAAGACATTGACGCCTGTCGGTCGGTGCAGCAACGAGACAAGAGCTGAAACAAAGGAAATGAGAATGAGTGGGGGTGTGATGTGATGACGTCTCTGTCAGAGTAATTACTTTTATTGGCATCACAAAAAGTCAATTCCTACGAAGTTCTATAATATATGTCTGCCTTTATGGGGTTAAAAAGAAAAACCTTGCAAACTTTACAATGTAAAAAAAAGAGAGAAAGACGTTGCTGATGATTTAACAGCAAAAACTGCAGAGGGGCAAACAGATACTATGTTGGGGGACAACTAAAACAAAATCAATTACAAACTTTTATCTTTATTACGGCTATTAGCTATCAGCGCCACCTGCCATTACCATGTGGTCAAGGAGCAGCGTCACAGGAAGATAAACAGGCTGTTTGCCATCATAAAAGTCCTTTTTAATCAAGTTCAGCAGACATAATGAACAGGAGTCATGACGGTTAAATCTGAAGACAAGGTTCATGTACTCTCTTGGAACCCAAAGGACGCTAAATCATAAAACAATAAATGATAGCTCTATAACGTGACTGGTGGCTCTGTGACCAATAAAAAAGTGATGATTATGCAATTTATTCAGGTGGGTGGCCCATTCAAAGGTAAAGGTGATCAGATGAACTTGAATGAGAGTCACTATCAGTCAAGACAGTCGGGAAAAGTGCACTTGCTTCCTACTGGGAGATTCAGGTTTTCCTCTAAAGTCTATCTCTCTAATCTTAACCCCAATCCTAAACCTGACCTCACCCTCTAAACTCCACCTCCAACCCAAACCCAAACCCAAACTTACCCCACAGCAAACAGGTCAGTTGCTCCATAGACTTGTTGCGATGACGCTTGACTGAATGTTGCTCAGCTGTCCACACTACGCTACGTGTGCAGCACATTTCATCGTATTTTTCTCTTTTCTGCCTTGCAGTTGGTCAACAAAAACTCAGAGTTACTCTTAAGTCCATAACAGTCAAATCACTCCAGCATTCCTATTTGTTTTGACAAACCAGAAACATAATACAACACAAAGTGGAAACATTCACAGGAAATGTTTTATTCACACTGAACATCCTGAACTGTCAACTTTATCAACTTTCCAGACATCTACAGTTTATCACGTCTGCTGTCTGTGCTGTCTGGGCCACAGGCACAGTGCAAAGAACACTTATGCGTTTCTATTTCATTTGCTTTATGAAAGAGATTTATTTAATTAACCTTTATTTATACAGGCTCTCAGTGCGACACGGGGTCTCATTTTCTCAGACGACCAGCCTACAGTAAAACAATACAACAAGGCAGGCAGACAGCAGCTAAATGTTTTCTCAGAATGCAAAACCATTATAAAACGATTCTGCTAGCTTTGCCCAACAGCAGCCAGTCCAACATGTCCAACAGAGACCTCCCCTCTCTGTTTTTGTGTTTGTGCACAAGAGTAGAATGCAATGCAGACATAAAAATACAAAGGCTGTTTGGAAACACTGATACTTAAATACTGTATACTGTACATATTCTCACAGTGTCAAGAAGGGGTTGGGCTTCACGATGCTGCACTGGTGCTTCAGGTTTCTCGCAAAATCACAGTGGATAAAATGAGCCAACGGATGATTCAGTTTATCGGTTTAATATCTGAATCCCTGCAGCTTCAGTCCTTTGGCAAATGTCCCATTGCCATAAGGCATTATTTCATAATGTATTATATGATTTAAAATCACACAGATAAAAGGGCAGGTGACGCATGAGATGTAGCCGCTTTCATTCAAATATTATAAATAAATCTTTTTTCTCATCAATATCAGATAAAATTAGATTGAAAACGGGTTTGGTAGAGTTTTAAAAAAAAAAAACTAAGGTAAATGTCATTCTGTCTGTACAGAACATCAGCGTCATTGTTTAAATGTTATTCCAAGACTGTGTGCACAACGATTTGTGCTTTATTCAGCAGCAACAATCCAAAACAACACTGCTGCAGATCAGCTTCCTGCTGTTGATCATGTCTGGAGTGCAGCCCAAGAAAGCAGAGAAAAGGAAGCAAACAACTACTCCAAAGGGGAAGTCTTCCCACTGTCTCCAACAGGCAGGCAGTTCTGTGTCGCTGCAAGCCAGGGGATGGTAATTACTTACAAAAAAATCAGATTCAATTCACATTTAACAAGAGACAACACACAATATGCCAGTGGGTTTATTGGCTCAGTAAGTAGGCTCTTACCTTCCTGCCTGCTACTGAAGCTAGCAAACCACAAAAGGCTCTACTGTCTCATTAAACATGCAGTTGAACATTATCAAAAAAAACTTTTGACCAGAAAAAAAGCCAAAGCAATAAAAGCAATTGCCACAAAACAAATTATATGGCTGAATTCCATTTCGCTGCTTTCATTTCAGGTATTTTTGTGACCACTCTCGATCACGCTCAGACAGAAACTGTTTTGTTCCTACAAACAGTCACAGAGAGACGGTTGATCGTGGCTGGTCGTGGAAATGCGCTACATATTTTGCACTGCCATTCTGATGCCGACCTCCTTTGTGGTCGGCATCAGACCACAAGTGAAGCCAGTGTGCCAGTGTGCCGGAAAATGTTTGAAATTGTTCTTTCTAAACTAGTTGAAAAACATTATCCAACACAAAAATGTGAAAAGCAGTAATAACAAGCTTTACTCAGCTCATTTTGTTTCCGTTCAGTAAGGTGCCATTTCATTTCAAAATATCTGTAATTTTATGGCTGGATGATTCACTCGTGAGGTTTTCAACAGATCTGGGGCATGGAAACGAGTGAATGGCTTCGCCAGCAACGGGTCACCTTGTGAAACTGTTAAAAAAAATGAAAAAGGGACCAGAATGGATTCAGGACTTCAAACAAATCTGCAGTTAAAAAAAGGCTGATCTTGGACCTGATGAAAGTCTGCTCACTGCACTGCTTCCACAGTTTTGTCAACTGTGTCAGGAGGTGTTTTTATTATTTTTGTTTTTATTTCTCAGAGGTAAGGGGAGAGCTTATCGTGCAGGCACGGCAGTGCGCCTAGAAGTCCTCAGCAGCCCTCTGACACGCATCACTTCAGATCACTTCACATAAAGCATCTTTCAGTAAAAGTGCTGAGATAAGAAAAGATCTTTTCAGAGTTATCATATCCTTTCTTTTTTTTTGTTGTAGATCGTCATTAAGATCTGAGGGGCAGGATCCACAGCTTATGCTCTCTCCTGTGCTGAGGTGCACAGTAAGGAAGCTACGAAGGTGTTAACGGTCAGCTCACGGACACTAATGACTCTCCTCATTAGAGCTTCATTACGGGCTGATGCGTTAGAAGTTCAAGCACTTCATCATGCAAACCTGTCTGGCTGTGAAAGGTAACTAAGTCCTTTCTATCTGCCGCATCTAGTAGAAATGAGAGGTACGAGGGTTTTTTTCCGCTATTAAAATTCCCCAAGGTTTTTTTTTTTTCCTTTTATGTCAGATTTTAAAGAACCGACTGCAGTGCAGTGCGAGCTGTGGAGCTCAGTGAGATAAGTGTCACATCACTGCAACAATGTGTTGCTTCATAGTAGGTATGGCAGGTCGAGCCTGCGCCCTGGCCACGCGAGGCCATAATGATTAACTATCTCGGCAGCACTTGTCTCAAGTCCTGCAGCAGTCCATCGCATAGTCAACCCCCAAGGTGTCTTGTGATGCTGCTGTCGTGATGACGCACAACACCGGGAGGCTTGTTAAAAAGTAAGCTGATAAGAGTTTGTGCAGCCTTCAAGAGCTTCGCTGCCGTAACATAACAACACAGTAGATGTGTTAAAACCCAGAAACCACCACGAGGTGGTAAAATGATATGGCAGGATTCTGCTGGACTAAATACTGACACAGTTGACATCTTATTCTATGTGTCACTTTACTGTACTGCCCTGTAGAGGAAACTAAATGGGCGACTTTAAAGGATGCTATTCTCTTCTTTAGTCCACTAGAAGCAGGCATGTTATTTTCTCTATTTCTGCAACTAAATGATATTTAAACTTAGCATATAAAAAAATATAAATTGTAGTGCTATGGTTAAAGAAAGGCAATGGTCTATGAAAGAAAGGCAATGGTCTATGAACCAAAGTACAAAGACTATATTTATCACTGCTATATTAACTTTAATACACTTGAGAGAACTGGTCCTTGCTGTCTAACATGACTTTATCAAACCAAACCTGCCATATAAACTTTGTAGTTTCTGAACTGACTAAATACTGGCTTGAATAGGTGAGAAGCAGAATTGGACCCAAAAAACAAATAGGTGTGGAGCTGCTGATTGATTTGGCTCTTTTTCCGCACACAGAGGGCGCTGGTCGCATGAACCCACCACTAAAACTTTTCGCATAATATGATGACTACTTCCATAATGTGTGTTTTATAAACAAAACAGCATTAAAACCTGTAACCTGTAGCATTATCAAATTGTTAAGTGCATTGAGAAAACACAAAAGGCTACAAATTTAACAAAATGTTAAATTCAGCTATGTATGATGGGAGATATGGAGCAGAAAGGACAAAAGTAGCTGATTTTGTTTTTCCCCCACAAGTGCAAAATATTGAACATTGATCAGGCTCAACTCTGTTCAGTTTGTACAAAAAAGAAGATGGAGCAAAGCTTCAACCCAAATTAACTGTACACAAGTTTGGTTGTAGTAAAGAAAGCCATCTGGCCATTAACACAGCGCCCCCAACTGTTCTGATACTGGAGTACGTTACATCACAATGGCTGTCTTCTTGGCACACTCCCACAATGCATGAGGCCTTTTTGAATATGGGGGAAATTCTCCCTTTTAAAAGTCAATGAAAAGATATTTCACAGCTATGATATTAACGCCAAAAATTAGATTGTTGCTTAAAAATGTTACATTATGTTTTAGGAAGTTCAGAAAATTAACTGTTATCTGGACAGAATGTTGTCATTTCGAAATACCAAAAGTATTTTGTCACACGTTTATAAAGAAAGTGCCTTTTTGGCTTATGTCACCTTTCCTTCTCGCTGGTGACCTTTCAGAACAAGACAGGCTCTGTGAAATTCCAACTATGTCATAGAGGACAGACAAAAGCAGGTTTAGCTGCTCAAATGTTTGCAGATCAAGCAGTTTCAGGCGGTGATGGAGAGGGAGGATCAGTGCGGGACAAGCGCGCCCTCTAATGGACAAATGGGGGGCAATCATGAATGCTTTTTTCTGTGTTTCTCAGGAAAGTGATGGAACTGAAAAACTTGCTAAAGTTCCCAATGACAGAAAACAGGTTTGACAGAAACTTTACCTCCAGGGCAATGGTTGATGTAGAATTATGTAACTTTGCTGAGCAAAGAAACGCAGAGGGTGCGGTGGAATGTCACAAACACACACTCCCTGCCTGTATACTTAAAGGATCACTTTTTTCCATCACACTGAACACAGGCTTAATATTCTCTGGCAATGTGCTAAATGAAGACATATGAGTGGCATATGCTAAGGTTTTCCACCTCAGCGCAAACTATTGTTCCTCTGGTTATAATTTTCACAAGGTTAGGTTGATCTGAAAGACTAAATGAGGAGCGCTTTCTCTATTGATTTATTGAGCAAGGCATCAAAGCCCCCTCCTTACAACGCCAACAGACAGCAGTTAGTGTCCACACTGAGATTGTTTGTACAGGAGACAAAGATGCAATCTGCAAATATGTTCAAGACACCAAGAGAAGAGAAAAATCCATCAGAGAAAAAATCACTTGCAGCAGATGCTCCTTCACCGATATATTATGAAAACATCAAACAAGGAAGGACAATGACTGTGTGTGTGTGTGTGTGTGTGTGTGTGTGTGTGTGTGTGTGTGTGTGTGTGTGTGTGTGTGTGTGTGTGTGTGTGTGTGTGTGTGGCAGAGTGAAGAAAGCAGATACGGAGGAAGGAAGGAAAGAGATAAAGTCAAGAGGACCTAAATATTTTAGGGAAATGCATTCCATGTCGCTTCCTTCATGAAGCTTACTCAGTAAATGTAAATTCACCACAATAACAATGTGCATTTCGTCTCATTTTATATAGAGCAGAGAACACATTTAAGTGACGTTGTAAACTAAATGTTTAGTGCAATATTTCATGTTCAATGTTTTTGCTTTTGGCACTACGTTTAATTATTATTATCATCATCATTATTATTTTTATCAAAACAGATTTGATGTATCACATATCTTCTTACTTGTATGCACAGGGCAGCTGCAGCCCAGACCCAACATCATATTTGAGCTAACACAGTGTTTTTGTTAGATGTACTTCTTGCTCATCAAACTTCACTCTGAAAGTGAAAAGCAGCACAGACTAAGACCAGCATGAGTAAACACAGTTATTTCTCCACATTGCCAATTTTCCCTCTGAGCGAATTATGACCTACTTGTGTTTTCCCCTTGTTTCAAAGCATCATCAGCTGATTTCATGCGTGCGTCTGCCCCCAAAACTTTGGAAAAGATTCCCGGAGCCCACCTCTGTCCCCCGGCACTCACCTCAGCTACGGGGCAGTCCTCACTCAGCGAGCTTGTTGTTTCCGCTCGGGAGTCGCTCAACCTGTCGGAGGCGTCGGTCAGGTGGCGCCGCGACATTTATTGCGCTCTCCGGCCATATTTATGGCTCCGGGGGTGGAAGGGGTAAGTTACCGAGTTAAACTTCAAACTCCGAGCCATGGAGCGCCGCGAGACTCCTGGCGTCACCGTGACGTCGACCGGCGGCCCCACGTGACAGGAAGTGTAGTTCTGCGAGTTTGCGGGGCTGCACCGCAGTCAGTCACACAGCTGCACCCATCGCGGTTCATCTCGGACCTAATTAAGGCGAGACTATTATCTCAATTTAAGACGTAAAAGTGGCAGATAACATATCCAGTTTAAAGTGCTTTACTATATCACCATTGTAGTGATTTGCACAAGGAGCGTTATTATGCCAGGTGCGCAGCCCGGACAGTTTTGTTGGTTGCACGGTATGTTCAGGGAGCCGGTATCGTGTTCTGTTCTGCACCATACCAGTAAAAGCTTGAGTCCAGTCACACAATCAAGTGTATTCATTGACCCAACAATACTACATGGTGGCAGCGGTGATTACCGAACCACCTACGAAGCAAGACTGATTGTCTTAGGATAATTTCGCATGTGCACGTAGGTATAAACTGCCGGCGCTAACGGGAGCTAAGCTAACTGTCCACACACTGAAACCTGATCGGAAGTACCCGGTCGCGGAGTTAAACAGGAAAACTTCATGGCATCACATTTGCCGACAATGAACTGGGCTGACCCAGACCTCAGTGAGGCTATGTCGCTATTTAAACAAAAAATCACGCTGTACATGGAAGATGAGTAAATAACCGATGACGCCAAACAAGCAAGAAAAATATGCCCTGACATTGGAGATGAAGGACTGAAAAGGCTGAATGCCAGTGGACCAAGTTATGTTGACAAAAGGTCTGTTAAAGCTGAATGTGAACTTTAGAATACACTGGCTGCACCTGATGCAATACAGACAAAAACCAGATGAAAGCATTGACGATTTTGTTACCAGAGCCAGGACACTAGCCCAATGCCTCTTCACTGATGAAGAGCTTAATGAACACCTAATTGAGCTTATCATCACCAGTACACCCCATGATGCCCTGAGAAATGACCTATACAGCAAGGCCAAAGGCAATCTTCTGGCAGATGTACCAGCTTCTGACCTGTTCGAGGTCAGAGGTCGCCAGTCCTTGTTAACTGTGGACAGGTACTCCAAATACCTACTCGTGGATGAACTGCCCATGCCCGTGTCTAGCCATGCAGTCACACAACAAAATGCAAATGCACATGTCACTATTTGGACGCGTGGACGAGATTCTAACAGACAATGGGCAACAATACACAGGACAGGCCTTTAAAGAATTTGTTAGGGACTGGGGTATTAATCACATCACAAGTTCACCCTACTACCCAAAGAGCAATGGGTTTATTGAAAGACATGTGAGACATATCAAATCATTCGTACCCAAAAACCATTAAACAACAAGCCAATCTACAGGGCGACACACATTGACAGCAAATTACCATTGCCTGCAGAGCTGATATTTGGGAGACCTGTTACCACCCTGCTGCCAAGCCGTGCAGACCCAGGTGAAGGGGAGCATAGGCTTCAGGACAGGGGACATGAAGGAACATCATGACCACAGCTGTCGCAGAGAGCTGCCCCCGCACTACCCTGGACAGCATGTGACTGTGATGAACAAAGACAGAGGAACATGGCACCCAGCCGTCGTTGTGCAAAGGTGCGATGAACCAAGAAGCTGCGTGGTACAAACACAGAATGGCAACCAAGTTAGGTGGTGCAGGAGCCACCTTCGTGAGCTGTACAATCCACGGCTGCAGAGAAGCATCAAACTGACCCACCCTGTTGAGGCAGAGACTCAAAATGACACTCATGAGAGTTGCCGTGAACCACCAGGGCCACCTACGATGCCACCCTGTGACAAGGACAGGGACACACAGACGCCCGATAGCCCCAGACCAAGATGCACGAGATATGGAAGAGTTGTGAACAGACCAGCTCATTATAAAGACTATGTGTGGGGTCATAATGTTGCCAGGAGGAAAGGTTTACATTACCCCGGAGTGCTTTGATATTATATTTCATTGTTACCTTGACTTTTGATTGCAACAAAAAAGGAGGGGAAATATTCTTAATTGAATACATTTTGCATGTGCCTTTTTTAGTTCAACTGATATTGACTGTTGTTTCTGCATGTGTGCAGTGTTGTTTAAAGTCTGAGGGGGTACTACAGCTAAACAGGGGGGATGTAGTGATATGCACAAGGAACGTTATAATGCCAGGTGCGCAGCCCGGACAGTTTTGTTGGTTGCACTGTATGTTCAAAGAGCCGGTATTGTGTTCTGCACTATGCCAGTAAAAGCTTGAGTCCAGTCACACAATCAAGTGTATTCATTGACCCAACAATACTTCAACCATTAGTAGAGCTGGCTTAGTGACTGAACAACAAAGGAAGGAAGAGTAATCTTCAGATTTCAATTTTGTAATCCCACAAAGAAATCATGACACTTTTTTTTTTTAATGTATTGTACCTAAGCAAATCAGCCAATATTACAAAGCATTCTTAACATGGTTCGCACATATATTGTAATATTTCAAATAGAGATAACAAACAGAATCAAGCAAATTTGATTATTACTAGTGTCAACATTGTATGCTATATTTGAGTTGATTATATTTATATTCAACTTTGTTTATATTGTGCTAAAATGTTTTGTTGTGCCTCCATAGAATTGCCTAGGCTATATGACAAACTGAGCATATCATTTATGTGTCATTTTAAAGTTTGCCATCATCATATATCACATAACACTATAACACAGTTGATCCTGCTGGCACTAAACTCATCTAATCTAGGTGATGAGTGGGAAAGTAAACAACAATATTGGCTGCAATTGCTGCACTTATATAACTTTTTTTCAATATCAAATTCAATTTGATGACAGTTTTATAAAAACAAGAAAAAATTACATGGATTTTAAATCCAAATTAATATTGGGAGGTTGTCAGTTTGTTGATGTGATCACCTGCAGCACAACAGTTTATGGTGTTCCTCCATGCACTACCAAAATTCCTTTTTCTTTTAATCTGATATCCACAAACTGAGTTGATCTTGGGGGCAAGCAGCGTGAGACTTGAGAAT
This sequence comes from Thamnaconus septentrionalis, assembly GCA_009823395.1. Lineage (NCBI taxonomy): Eukaryota > Metazoa > Chordata > Actinopteri > Tetraodontiformes > Monacanthidae > Thamnaconus > Thamnaconus septentrionalis. Next base: position 12,008,474 of record CM020508.1, on the reverse strand, counting down.
CTGTGAGTGAGTGCAGTTTGTCATTGTTCATTTGGTTGTATTTTCTTTTTTTAGAATGGTAAATGTAATTTCCTGTCTTTCCTGTTGCGTTGCAGGATCTCACTGCAGAGAAGTTTGCAGAACGGCATAAGATATCTGCATCACCAGCATGTGCACCCACTTACACCTGTATTTTTGTTGCTACAACTAACGTATAGAGGTTGCCAGCATCTGATGTGATCATCTTTAGCACAGCATTTTTAAATTTTTTCCCCTAATGGGTTACATTCCGTCAGCAAGGCAGATGCAGGCATGAGAAAAAATATTTTCCATGCACTTAAACCTTTTACATAGAGTTGCATAGTTGTTGCTGTAACTCATGCTGTATGGCTTTCAATGCCTTATTCATTTAAATTAAATTTCTCACATTCATACATACATACAATACATACAATTTTCAAAATATATATACAAAAAAAGCTGGCCTGAGAAATGAAAAGAAATGGAATACATCAATTCCTTTGTTTCTGTTGATGTGCATGATGTCACTGGGTTTTTGTCTTGTTTTGTTTTGTTCCCCTCCACTCCTCCGTCCAGAGGCATCAGAGGTGTCAGGTAAAAATCTTCTCTGTCACTTGGAATGCTGAGCAAATGGAGACTTCTCGCTAACTTTCCCCTGCAAAAGAAAAAGAGGACAAAGAATTTACAAGGGCACCTATTAGGAAGAAGCTGCTACCAGGATGGTCCTCAATGTGCATAGGGTCAAACTGCTTCTACACTGACCCATCAGAGTTGTAGCTGCATAATGTTATTTCAGTCAAATGTTTTCCGGCAATATTTATTATTAAAACATGTTATGCATGTTATGAATGCTACAAAGGATTAATGCCACAGTGTAATTTGTTTTTAGAATTGATTGTTTTTGGAAATTACAGGTTAATCATTGTGCCCACAGGACACACATTTTAATACAGTATTATTTATCTAATTTATCAAACCTGCATTATGAGCAGATTATTATCTAAGTTTGAACCACTTAGCTCATGCTGCAGGCGGCACATCCTGCTGCTGACTCATACGCTGCAAAAATTGTAGCGGAAATGGTCTTCTAGCCTGAGCTATTAAAGGTGATCGTAAAAGCTAGACATATAGAAAAAACAACAACATAACCTTGAAAGTGATTCAACCTCTAAAAGAAAATGTGTTTTCTTTGCATAGAATTTTGAGTCAGAGATGCATGAAGGCTGTAACGGCCCACTGAGTGTGAGACCTGCTGACCACTCTGATGGTGTGCAGCGATAATGTTGTGAAAAGAGAGATCTGTTGTTATTGTGTGTGGGTACCACATACTCTGTTTTCAGACACTGTTTTCTCACACTTTCAACTCATGTGATTTCCTCAGTAAAAGACGCATCAGACAATTCACTGGAAGAGAATGTAATAGTAATCTCAAGTTTGTCAAAGATGAAAACAAAATCCTGATAACCAAACTGAGTATGAACCAATTGCAACCAAGGAGATGAGCTCTTGTTTAAAAAAAAAAAAAAAAAAAACAGGCCAGAAATGAATGCATTTGGTCAAACTGTGTGTAATTTCCAGGGATCTTTTTCATTTTAAGGATGAGAATTTTGGATTAATTGATGTAAAGTCTCCCACTGCCTCCTGCTGGTGGAATGAAAACCTGGATTTGGTAAACACCCAGACACACTCATTCAGCAGCTCTCAATGGGACTGCAGCAAGGTGGTTATCAGCTTGATTTGAAAAAAAATTCCTGAGGTCCAATGTATTTTTTTTAACTTCTGCTGAAATGAAAGGTGGTGAAATGAAAAGTATTTTGGATGAAGTCAAGCCATGAGATCTTTTTGTTTCTAGCTCACCATTGGCACGTCTTCAAGCCTCTGGAAATCTGGCCTCGGCGACTGGATGAATTTGATGGTGAAAATCACCAGCATGAGCACACAGACGATGCAGAAGATGCATAGGATGGCCACAAGGCCAGGACTCGCTGACAAGTCGCCTTTTCCTGGCCCTAGTGAGAGAAATACCACAGCATTTAAGCTATTGACAACTTAGCAACATCATTAAATCAATTTGTTTGTCTCAAAAAAAAGTATGTCATTTTATATTTACAGACTAGGTTGCAGGTATTTGTTAGCTATACATAGACATTTGTTATGCTGCATACTGTGCATTTGAGGTTCAATCAATCAGTATTCTTTATTTAACCAGGTAAAAGACTCATTTTAGACATTAAAATCTCTTTTTCAAGAGCAACCTGGCCAAGAGGGCAGCATAAGCAACGTTACAGCAATATATACAACCACAACAAAAATATTGCAGTCATACACTAGGTTTTAAATAGTCATCTGCTAGTTTGTTCGGGGTTTGCAGGCCTGTTTGCTTCTGACCCTCACTGTGTAAAACTGAGCTTTGTTTTCAAAAGACCGATTCTACTCAAAAACAACCTGCAATGAACCTTGTTTTTTTTAAAATTGTTTTTCAATAACAATAAATTAATAATTTCTATTTATGTGATGCAGTAGAATGATTGGAGTGTCGATTTGATAACACCAAGGTTTTAATTTGTTCCTATGATATCGCTCTGACCTAGGTTTGTGGTATTAACACTGTTGACTGTGGTGTCGTTTGCCGACGTTGACATGGCTCCAACCGTCATCCCCTGGCTGACTGTCTCATTGGACGTCTGATTGGCTGTGGTCGATGGCAGAGAGGAAGTAGATTGTGTCTCCTGTGTTGTGTTGGGTGTGTGAGGGGATGTCGAGGGTTGATGCAATGTTGTCTCATTTCCTGAGGTGACTGAAGTGCTGTTTTGGGTCGTCACTGTCAGGGGCTGAGGGCTGCTGCTGCTGCTGCTGCTGCTGATCCTACTGGTGGTGCTGATGCTGCTGCTGCTGCTGCTGCTGCTGCTGAAGCTGCCAGTGCTGCTCCTACTGGTGGTGCTGGTGCTGCTGCTGGTTATGCTCCTACTGCTGCTGCTGCTACTTTTGCTGGTGGTTATCACAGCGGTCAGACTGACGTCTCCTCTCATCACAGTCACTCTGGTGGACGGAGCAGCCGTGTTGGTTGGCAAAGTCACCTCACCTGCTACAGAGGAAGAAGTGTTACTTGTAGCTGATGTTCAGTCAGGGGTAGAGAACGCACACAAATGTTTCCTAAGTTTTCCTGCTAAAACTGCATCTCTGAGGTGTGAGAGTTCCAAAACTGAGCAGAATATTATTTTTCTTGAAAAGTTTTCAATATCCATGCGTCACTGTGTCAGTTTGTGGTTCTCATGATAACTTCCACCAAAAGCCAGAAGTAGCCTAAAATACACTCCGTCATAAAGTTGCACATCCAAAATTAGCACAATAGCGTTGTCGTACAGTTGTGTCATGTGGTTCATAAGGACACGACACTAGTTTTCATGAATCATCATTTGCTTTTCACCTATTTTTAATGACTTATAACTCAAATAGCTGGTATTGATTCATTGCTAGCATTCATAATTTATATTTGCGCAACAGAACTTATTTGTTTAAAAACCAGAGAGGAAGTCTTTGCGACTAGACAGTCTTTGGGCCCCTGGAGTAATTACTCTTCATCTTAAATGTTGCATGTAAAAAAATACAGTTTCCCCACAAAATAATAAAAGTTAGAATGTATTGTTTTGTTTTGCTATGTTTGGTTTTGTTGTTGTTTTTTCAGTGCAAATCAAATGTCACGCATGGATTTGTTGCACCATAATAACCAGAAGACAATAAAGCAACCACTGCACAAGGTCAAAAGTGAATAGCGATGCATTTATAAAAGCAATAAACAGAGGATTATGTCTGACAATGTCTTGGTTATTTCTTGTTGTCAGACTTAAAGCCCGGTGATACTAACCCTGGCTAAATATCCAGCCTAACTAGACACTGTCGGCAAGCGCTCGAGAGCCCACCGAGGTAAATAATCACTGCCTGAAGGCAAGCAGCCACTTCACAACACGTATTTAAAAAGTCCTTTAAAAACATCCAAACAAGATTCTATGAAAAATTTAGCCAATCTAGAAAACACTCTAAAAGGCTTTTGGGACTTTAACACTTTGTGTGTGCTAATCCATTTCGGCCAGACGTCTCAAATATTGCTGCAACAAGCCAGTCCCTGACTTTCAATTTGTACAAATTGTGCGCCTGAATACAGCCAACATCTCTCACATTTTTGGGAGGAATTGATGCAGAATTCCATCCAATAAAAAGAGAATATTTTAGATTTTGTTGAAATTGACCTTTTAGTTGTATAAAAACATGACAAGAATACACTGCACTAAATAGTTTTTATACTTACATCTTATCGTATACTAAATACCATTGCTATTATTACTACTATTGTTCTGTCAGTACAAACCTGCATGTTGCCGACTTTAAATCATGTACTCAGACAACAACTGACACTCATTGTAACAGGTAAATTGCTGATGCCCCCCTCTTCCCCACTCCCCAAAACTACTTTGCTGCATCTGTTTCATGTGTTTCATTGACAAATTTAAATGTTTACTCACCGGCACAAAGCACCACTCCAAGGAGGGATGCCACAGTGAAGGGATGCATGGCTGCTGCAGGCAAGTTGGAGGAGGAAAAGCGTCCGCAGTCATAAGTGTACGCCACGCACACACACACACACACACACACACACACACACACACACACACAGAGGCTACATCCTTAACAGCAGGATGTGTCGAGCGCTCCAGGTGGAGTTGCTCCAGGTGGAGTTGCTCCAGGTGTGCATAGGATCCTTCAGGCCACGTTGTCAATGTTTGTCCAAACCCTCTTTGTTTGCTGCTCTCCATGTCTGCAGTTATTCGGCAAACAGCAGCAGTTCACAGTTTTATTCCCAGCACCTTTCCAACACCTTGAATAAACAGTGTTAATGATGTCCTGCTGACCTGCCAAAGATCAGAATTGTTGTACGCTTTCTTTTCTCCAAATCTAAAATGATACATTTGTAAATCATGTTTGCCTCTATACATTTTTTAATTTATTGTCGTAATTAGTATGTATCTTTCACTCCTTTGGTTCTGACATATTGTCTAATTTTATTTCTTTGGCTGACACAGTGGTTGTGTCTTCAATTCCTGGACCTGGGGGCTTTCTATGGGGGCTTTTATGCATGAAAAGGACATTTTCTGGTCAATAAGTGACTTCAGACGATGTTAACATTTATAAATGTAGCCATGTGCTGAGTCCACAGTTTCTATTTTTCTTCCATTGAAGAATTTTATAACACACGTCTCCATTGTGAAGTGAAAAGTCAAAGTAAAAAGTAAAAAAAAAGGGGAGGCTTGATCTTTGGGTTGATTTTAGGCTAAAGGTTTGAGTGAACATTGAATTCAAATGAATGACTACCATGCAAATGAAGATCAACCAAGAAAAAAAAACACTCACTGACTGGCTCTGCCCTAGTTAAAACAGTTTAATTTACAGTGAATTCATCGTTTCAAAAATCTGAACTGAATAATCACAAAGGAACCTTTTGTTCCTTTGGAGGGTACAAACAGGCTACAAACAGATAACATTGAAACTTTTTAGGTTTAACACCATTAAATGGCATTTTACAATTGGGCTAAAGATTACTCCGATTACAGCGAAAACATTAAATGCCTCTCTAGAGCCAGTTTGGATGTTTCCACACGGTAGATGTGATGATCCAACATGGCAGACGCTATCCTGACATTTACATGAGGTCAGTTAAAATGCTTTATTTAAAAAAACAAAGCATTACTGCTGGACTGGAGGATCAAAATGACGTGAAGTGTCTGTGAACTCAGCCTTGGACTTCAAGCTTCCTTCTCCACACATTTGGAAGCTGGCCGTGCTTTGTGTTGCTTGGCCATGCAACTGTTGTCTGGAACCACCTTGGGTTGCGCGTTATCCTGTTGACACAGCCATCAATATCATGACAAAATAGCACTGCCCAGTCAGAATAGTAAATACACATAGAGACGTGTCTAAATTACATTTAAAACTTTATGCATGGTGTGGTCAAAGGGCATCACTAACGCCGCCAAATCAGAAGTAAGACAATCGTAAACTGTTGACGTCAACCTCACAGACTTACATCGTGTTTCAGGTAGGACAGGTAGGTGTTCCAGCCCAGGCTGACGACGTTTATATACATGACACAGTATTTTGGTGAGAGGTAGTAGAAGTTGATGACCTGAGCCAGAGGCCACACACACAGGTTCACCTGCGGGAAGGGAAAGCCACGGCTGAACAAGCTGCGCTAACGAGACAGTCAACATTGTAAAAGGTGTGTGAGGAGACGGGAGCCTGTCAGCCAATCAACGCCAGACATCCGACCAACTCTGACAGCAACAGTGACTCTAAATGAGAGCGCTGTGTTTGTCTGCTCTTTGCTTGTGTCGTCAGCAGCATGGATTTGTTTCCACAAATCCAGCTGAGCTTGAAACCACCTGTGGGTTTTTTTTGGCCATACTGAGAAACTGGATGATGTTACAAAGGTCGTTTCTAGGTTGCATGTGGTGAGTCTGAACAGCTGAGTCAAGTCTGGCTCAGTTCGTGGCAGCTTTTACATACATCAAGGTCATGTCAGAGACTCCCACTCCCATCCAGTCTTCCTGTTTGTTGAAAATGAGCTTTACATCACACATAACCCTGCTTTTAAATACAATTTCATTGGTTGATGAGCAATGTTTTTTTGTTTGTTTCTTTACCTGGAGGACATTTCCTGCCTAGGTCTTACAGGAAATGCAAAGTTTGGCCGCTACCAAACAGTACAAGGGTTTGAAAGCACACACTTCAGCAACAAACAGAGAGAAAAAAGAGAAAGAGAAGAGAAGCATATTTACAGAAATGTGTTTGCAGAAATGAGAAAACGCAATGGCTACACATTTTAGTCAGTCTGCATTTGGTTTATGAACGTTCCACAGTTCCAGTGGATTGTTATCAAGCTGTTAACATTGGCCAAATGCGACAGCCAGCACAGATCGCAGCTACTTCCATTGAGTGCAAATTAGCAAATCTCTGGTCACGTTACTCCTGACAAGTTACCTGATAGATGCAGGAAACACGGCAAAAACACAAGCTGAAAGTCAAAGTGCTTTTACTTGACTTGACTGGTCTGCCAGAAGGGGTTGAGATGATGATGATTCTTAGTTTTGTTTTGTTTTGCTTGTTTGTTTGTTTTTTTGTTTTACAAAAGATCTACTAATTGGTGTGCATGAGACTTAAAGTTGCATCAAAAAACAGATGCTGATGTGAGTGAATAGGACAGCAGGAGAGGCACGTTGACTTGCCATGGTATACTGCCAAAATTTCTCCTTGAACTCGATACATCCGTCAGATAAAGTGCGTCCTTCTGTGAAAGCCATGCCTGCAATAAAAGAAAGAGAGCATCTGTCAGTTGTGCGTCAAACCAACTTCAGATAAGATCTGAGGCATAGGTGTTGGAATCAGACATGATCAGCTAAATGGAAAAAGAAAGAAGACACACACACTTTCATATCAACCTTTGAACCCTGATCACCTCTGATAACAATGTACGTCACCTCCTTGCCTCCTTCTTGCCTCACCCACGTCTTCAATTGCGAACTTTATCTCTGCTTTACGTACAAGTGCCAGGCATAGAGAAACCACTTATTAAACACACTGTTTAGTTTGAAGGAGGAAAACAATGGGTTTCAAATGGTACCAATTTACTAAGAATTGCTAATATTAAAATGTTTTTTTAAACAAAAAAATAAGAAGAAGAAGAAGAAGAATATTGGTTTATTATTTAAACTTGGTCATTATGTGCACTATTGGATGCATGTTTTATCTATAACCTCAGTTGCGCCTGAAACAACCGACTCAATATCAATTTGATCTATTCTTTTTCAGTGCAAGACAAAAGCTTTGAAGTAATGTACTGAAACTGGAACGATACAGAGAAGGTTAGCATGGCCCCTGCGCAAGAATTACACACAAATTTATGAAGCTCACTTAGTTTTTAAATTGAAGTTTCCAACATGCTGTAGGTTGTGATGCCTCAATGACATCTTCTGGCCAGCAAGATCAAAGCATGCAATATGGCTATGATTTCCAGTTTGTTTGTTGTTTTTTTTGCAAGGTTTATCGGCAAGCAGGAACAATTGGATTTCAAACTCCTCCTGTATACTAAACACCGGAAGCGAGACAGATCTATATGCTGATCAAAAATCAACCAGGAAAACGTATTTTGTGTTTAAAGAGGAGGGGAGATAAAAGACATGCTCTGTAGGACCAAAAATCCCTCTTACCTATAAAATACCACAATCCAATGCCGGGTGCACAAATAATTTGGTCCACCAGAACCTTCTTTGCCACTGCGTTCATATTTCTTCCAACATACATTCGTCCCAGCCAGCAGTACCAGTAGTGCTCAATGAAACCCATAGAGCAGCCGACCAAAAACATGGAACCTTTCAGAGGGAAAACAAATATTTGGAGAGAATTCATGGCAAAACTTTGCACTAATGTCATTTTTGAAAGGGACTGTTTTTGTTTTGTAAACGGGTTCAATCATTTCCCTTCAAGGAATCCTTTGAAAGAGTTCGGGCATGACTTTGAAAGCATTGAAAGCAGCAAAAAGAGCAATAGTTCATTGGCTTCTGGCCTGTGTTTTTTTCCAGCACTCCCCACTAAATCAAAGGAAATCGGTTTTCTGAGAAAGTGATGTCTCAAATGTAATCAAACCTAAATTTTAGTCCTCTTCCTGCCCAAGATGGGTAAAACAAAGCATCAGAACATCCCTGCAGGTTCTTTTTCCATTTTCACTCTCTTCTCACCTGTCCTCCTCCAATTTCGGGCTCTCCCTGCCTCCATGTGCATCTCCCGGCTCTGCTGCAAACAGTCGCCCAGTGCCATCAGGCAGCCTCCACCCAAAGTGTTGGTCGCGATTAGGAAGCGGCCCTGGAATAACAGTCGGCATGGGAAAAGTATCCTGCTAATAAGCATCCTGCTTGCCTGGGGAATCATGTCTTCTGGCAAACAGAGCGTGCTTGTGTTATTTGCAAGTGGAAAAAAAGAAATTAATATGCTAATCTTGAGATATTTTTTTTTCCTAAATTTTCACATTCCATGACCAGTAGTTATCCATTAACTGTAAGAAAGAAACTAGTCCTGTAAAAAAGATATCTCTATGCCGGCTCTACACCAGTCATCCAATCAGAACTCGAGACACAAAATAAACAACCAATAAGGAAACAACAAGAAGACGCAAGAACAAGGAAACACCCTCACTGTTCAAGACAGACGTTCACTGGACTGAGGATAATGGCAAAGTCTAAAACATTTTGTAGAACTAAAATTATGAAGACAGTCTAAATGAAAAATCTATCAAAGAATCCTTTTGAGTTTCAGGCAGGCCTTGTCAAGTGAAGGTTAGTTGATTTCTTTCAGTCAAAGTCCTATAAATGCACCTTGTAGCAACAGCAGCTTCATATCATTTAATTGAATTTCATGGAACTCCTTTATTTTTTTTATTTTATTTTTTTAAACAAATTCTATTTTATATTAGTTTACTTGGTATACTGAGTGTGTGGAAAAAAGAGGGAGCAAAGATTCAAAGTCAATACCCTCTGGCTGAAAATCTGCTTTTAAATTTGAAATTCTGTATTTCCAAACTCGTTTCATCATCTGCGTTCTTGAATTAATATTGTAGTTGGCAAGACGGGTCTTACATTGTCTCGGATTCATCTTAGACATAACAGTCTCGAGGGGATGTCAGAAACCAGCCAAGCTGGTCCTGGTGTGGCATCATTGTTTTTATGACCCCCCACACTCGCACCCCCTACCCCCTCACCCTCTTCCTTAAATGTAAACAATAAGATGCATGCATTTTAAAAACATTTTACTAATTTTACAGATTTTATGCTTTAAGCTTGAGCCCCAATAAGATGTTTTGTTCTACAGTTCATGCAAGTGGTCGTGTATTGTCAGATCACATATTGGGGAGCAGGAGCAGGGGCAGTAAGTCAAACAGTTGTCAGTTAAAAAAGTGAAAAAAAGTGAGATACAGACTAACTTTGCAAAGCCGAGCATCGCATGTTTAAAAAAAGCTGAAAAAGGTTTTGATTCATGGAATGGGAATTTTCCACATTTTCTACTTTTTGAAATAGTCTTTTGTGCAAACAAATAAGAGCCAGGAACACAAAGGTTTATCCAACCACTTTACTGTTCGTAAACACAATCAAGTACAATTAAGTCTTCACATACTGTTAAAACAGTAAATGTGCAGGATTCATGGCTTTTCATTTGAGCAATAAAACATTTCAAATGCATTAATAATGATGCATTATCAGAGGTCATACGATAAGGTTAAATATAGCAGTGTATTTAGAATACACATGATATGAATCTCTATGCATGTCATGACATGACGGTCCTTTTTTCACTTACTCTCATGTCTTGCCAAAACTACAAAACATGTAATTAAAAAAAAAATATTTTCAAATGATAAATTAGATGCAAAAGAAAATAAATCAAATGTACAATTTACAGTGGAAAACTGTTCCTTTCTGAAAATAAATAGTTTTCAAATCCTCAGTTTGACGGAATGAATGTTTGTTAAAAACAAAAGATTTGCTTTTAACAAAAATACAGATATGTTGTTGTGTAATAAATAGTGTTTACAGTCATGCAAATATGTCACCAGTACCTCCAACATTTACACTGGAATACACTAGATTATTTGGCATTCAAAATGGAGCTCTACACTTGTCTATTTACCTTAAGGCATCATTATGAAAGTCAAAGAATTAAAAAAAAAAAAACCTTCACAATACTTCACAGTGAAAGAGTAACATGAACAGACTAGAAAGTTAAGGACTCTTTGCTGGCTTTAGGATGTTTTAAAGGTTTCTGATAAAGCTAGCTGATGAAGCAGCAGTTCGGCAGAAGCCTTGATTCAGATCATTAAAAGCAAAAATATATATTATATATATATTATTATATTATTATATAATATATATGACAGGCAGTGAATCAGCTTTGCATCCCTGGTTGCTTCCATAGCATTGGAGGAATAGGATAGACACTCAAACTGCACAAAGAAGAGGTCAAATCCAAGAGGAGTATTAAAAACAAATAGTCCTGCACCATGACTTAAGGCAGATACAGTAAATGGTCTGTTTAAATTTGGCCAGGAGCTGTGTGTTTGTTTGTTGAAGAAAAACACAAGCACAAGAATTTGCTAAGATTGAAGAGAAGAAGAAACAACCTCCAAAAAAAAAAAAAAAAAAAAAGCACTCTGTCTCTAGGTCTTCTCCTGCAGAGGTTTGGATGGTGAGAGCGCTTCCTGCTGTACATCCACAGAACTGCTGTCCGGCACAGTGGCTCCGCTTTTATACTATCGAAACAACACAAACCGAAGCAAGGATTAATATGATCAGTGTCAATTCCCATTTTTCACTTCCAAGTGAATACACAGCAGACGGTATATTACGTGCATTAAATATTATACACAAAACATAGGTATTGTCTAATAACATTAATCTGTGTCGAGGTCAAGGCACCTGCAACATGTATAAATGTTCCAAACTGTAAAATAGGTCCATCAGAGCAGAGCACTACAGAACCCTGTGAGGTTGACTTACTTTGTGTTTGAGGTAGGACAGATAGACGTCCCAGCCTAAGGTGATGAAGTTGATGTAGATGACCCGATATTTGGCAGAGACGAAGTAGAAGTTGATCATCTGAGCAGCGGGCCACACGCAACAGTCTGCCTAGATGCAACAAAGCAAAACAAAATACTGGTCACCAAGGTGGTTGACTGAAGGTGAGCCAATCAAATTCCACTAACACACACACACCGCAAACCACACAACTCAAAAGTGTTTACCTTGTAAAAGGCCCAGAACTTATCTTTGAACTCCTCCAGGCCATCAGACAAAGTGCCTCCCTCGGTGAGTGACAGACCTGGAATAAGCATCATTGACAAGTGTGTGTCAGTCACCATGAAGAGTGAATCTAAGATATGAGAAAAGTCATGTTGCTTGCTTTACTTTTTTAAAAGTGTGTATGTGTACAAAGCAGAGTTCTGAAAAAATAATTGTGATGTCACAAAGGGCCTTCGTTGGGTAAATTACCAGGCCTCAGTTGACCCAAACTTGATTTTAATTGGATTTTGAACTCGAGTGCAGTGCATTAGTCAAAACATTCATTTGATTTGTTATTTCATTAAGCTTATGAGGCACAACGTGCGCTTACGATACATTAATCATTGACAGTGCTTGCAGAGTGCGTCAGACTTAGCAGCAAGGCTATTTTCCCTCTGTAGTACTTTTCATAGTTTTTTGTTTTTTTTTCTAATTGGAAGTCATGTATACATGACATACCACTAGATCTTTTCAGTCAGTGATGATGGGAACATGATACAGATTTTGGGCCAAAGTGAAAACAAGAACTGTACCAGTGGAAAATGAAACCGTCAATTTCACATCTGGTGGAATTCTTGGATAACTTCCAAACTTTGTGTCTTATGTGCGACTGATTGGAACGGAGTTCATGTTCTCACAGACTTTTAAAAGCTGACATTGTGTGTTCAGAGTGAGATGCAAATGAATTAAAAATGAAAATTCACCCAAAAAATACCATAACCCCAGTGTAGGTGAAGCCACAATTTGGTCCACCAGAACTTTCTTGCCCACCACCTTCATGGATTTCCCAATGTACAGTTTGTCTAGCCAGGTGTACCAGTAGTGCATCACGGGACCTAAGGAGCAGCCCACCAAAAACATCGAGCCTGAAAGAAGAAAAATAGAGGTAAAGATAATCACACAAACCAAATCTTGAAGAACCAGATTTATCCACAATAAAATTTAGGTAAATTAATGAAAAATATCAAAGGGGTCCTACTATGAAAAAATGAAAATGCCTTTTCCTTACCTACATTACTCCCAGGCTAACTAACACAACAAGTATGAAAAATGATGGGCTGGCTTTTTACGTGTTGCAGTGCTGAAACAAGCCATGTCAATTGTTTCAGTAAACACACACACACACACACACACACACACACACACACACACACACACACACACACACACACACACTATCACATTGTGTAATTGCTTCGGAAGCTGGTAGTGAAATGGTTGGAATTAACTTGAATTGAATGTTTTTAATAACTCACTGCCAATAAGCTATCACATTACGTTGAACACATGGGTTCTTGTGGTTGTTTGGTGCTGTTGAAAGATCCATGTTATGTCGAGCACCCCGCAGGCTGGGGATAACATTGCTGTTGAAATTGACAATGTCTACAAGTTTGAGATCCTGAAAAAACAGAGCCTGCCTTCAGAAAACATTGACATCTGAAACAGGTTTCATCTGCCTTAAGGCAACAAGTTATTTTTCGGTCACAACTTGGCTAAAGAAATCGAAACAGATTTGTTGTGTTTCCTTCGCAAATTGTTTATATGATCCAACCTCAGTGTCGGACAAATCAAGAGCACTGTTGCTACTGTCTGCTTTCAGCCATGTTGTGTTACACGACACTCCCTGCTGTTTGACTGCCACTGTACAACCTGGTTGGACTCCACTGCAGCTGTGGTATGGTGTGAATGCAGCCAAACCCACAGCTAATGACAGAAACTGCTTTGGAAAGCCCCAGATTCAGGTGTGCTGCAATGGCAAATGAAGGAGCCATAATTTAGGTATTTGTGTACGGTACCTCCGAGCCACCAGAAGGCAGTCAAAAATTGATTTTGATGTTATCAGTTAATCAATTATGTGAACCATAACGCCGAGAAGGGAAGCAAACAGTTTTGGACTGTGCTTCAATGTAATTTGTGATTGGTGGCACATTGGTGGTAATTTGGTGATTTACTTCAAACTTGGACAGCAAGGAAATAAAGCGCACTGTAAACCCACAAGAAGACACTAATGGTTTATTATTTGAATTTTAGCACCTGACCTGAGAGTAGTGTTTCTCTGATCAGAGCGCTTAATGTTGCTGCCTGCTTGCTCTGAGCTGCCTTCACTTCCATTTCTGTGACGGTAATTAAAGATGAAAGTGTAGAAGACACTGACGAGTTTGCCACAACGCACCCATCCTCCTCCAGCACAATGAGCAGCTAGAGTGCTGGAGAGCGGAGATGGAGAGCCAAGAGCCCCAGCAGCTTTGTGGGGGCATTATAAAAAGGAGGGGACATTGCCTCATTTAAACAGAAAATTATAAAATGGAGAAAAAAATGAGAGGTTTCTCAATATAATGATCAACAGCAACACATGCTGGTTAGGTGTCCTAGATGGAACCACACTATTTTAACCTTTAGTCTCACAGATAAGATTCCCTGAATGAACTCAGTAAGTGACATATGGATCCTTTTGCCAGTTCTATTAAAACCATCCTATTGTTTGTACAAGTTAGTGCTTTTCATTTTGTTTGCAGTAAACACTTCACACACTGCATTACTTTCCCTTTTGGCAGACATTTTTATACAATACATAGTCATAGCACAGGCAGGGTGAATAATTCCAGTGGCACGAAGCCTTGAATGAACTGTCCCCTCTCACCTGTCCTCTTCCAACAGCGCTCTTTGCCAGGCTCCTTGTAAATCTCCCTGCACTGCTGCAAGTAGTCGCCCAGTGCCAGCATACTTCCAGCACTCAGGGTGTTGGTGAGCAGCATGTGTCGGCCCTGGAACGGCCGCCAAAAAAAGCGGACCCGGACCATAAACTCTTTACCTGCTTGGGCAAGCATGTTGTTTGGATCACAGGGATTGGACACTCATCTGCCGGAGACACACACACACAAAACAGAGAGGTTTCAGTTGGACTGAATGTTTTAAACAGGAATCCAGCCGGAGTGAGAGGTACACAATGTCTCCCATCCAATGATAGCTGGGGACATTGTTAACTGCACCTCTGACAGTGACAGACACAGCATAAAAAGCAGCTCAGGTCAACAGAAAACAGGAGAAGAAACAAACAGAGCCGTTAACTGGATGCAAACAGCAGTGACGCAGGGTTCGGATGCGCATGCGTTTGGGCAGCGGAAGAACTCGACAGCACGGGATGAAGATTAAAAAATATATTAATAACATTTGATAAACTTTGATGAGTTTATTACAGAACTGACCAGATTAATTTATATTTAATGAAAATACACCTGGCCAGCAAATATGACTTTCGAAAACGTCTCTTTTCGCAATGACTATAGTTTTTTTTTCTCCCGACAACATAAAACACTCGGAGTTACTGAGATACAAACAAAAGTAAAGACCACTCGAGTAAAGGCCAGAATTCAATAGCCTGATTCGGGAATGTGAACTACTGACTCAATTATAGCAAATAACTTCGTCGTGTTGTAGCGGACGAGCGTGTTTGTAAGCAAAATCGTGACTGAATTACAATTTCCGTAATCACACTCAATTCACCTTTGCACTGAACTAGCCGAAGTAAGTCGAACGTTTTCCAGTTGTGACATAACCATTTTGCAATGAGAACAGTATCACAATCACGCACAGTTAACCCGCAGTAAGATAATCAGGTAGAGTAACCCCTAGACACCTACCTAGGTATTAAATATAAACAGAAACTTAAAATAAAGTCACGCTGAAATCTTTCATCATTAACTGTCGGCATCCGCCATGTTGGAAAACAAAGTACGGCAACAACACTGAGTCAAACTGTAGCAGAGGGGCAAAACCGAGAATAACTGCTTATCCCGTCTCAGTGATTGTTCTCTTAGGCAAGAGCAGTCCCCCTCTACTGGTGGGAGCAGAATAACTTAAACAAAAGTTGCCATTTGTTAAGGTTCCGTATTGTTGAACAAGACAAAGATTGGTCTTGTATATTGACGGTTTAAATATGGAGATGATTATCCGAAATATTGCATAATATTAAATGATATGGCAGTTGTCATGCAGTTAGAAGTCACTTTTATTCATTCATAATACCAATATGTTATGTTTTCTAAGGACTATTTGGTGCGGTACGCGGCACACTCACATGGTGGTAAATTTGTGTTGCGAACGCCCTCTGTTGGCACTATTGCACCTGGCTGCAATCTACAAATCCACTTTTTTCCTCTAACCTTGTGTGTGTGTGTGTGTGTGTGTGTGTGTGTGTGTGTGTGTGTGTGTGTGTGTGTGTGTGTGTGTGTGTGTGTGTGTACTCCTGGGTATATTATTTAAATAATTAAATATGTTATTCTATACTAATATATTAATTATACTGATGCAATATAATCCTTCACAATATTTAAAACGTTATTCATTTATCCCAGTTCAACGTGAGACCACATAAACTCGTGTTTTAATGATTTTACAGAAACTGTCAAACACAAGTATGTTTTCAGTGGTAAATTTCGGTTGTGGTTACTGCTGACCCCTGGTTAATAATTTAGGTACTCCGGTAGTGCTCTTTAATAATAAATGATGGAGACTTGACCGCTCAGGATTGGTTTACCTGGCTGTCAATCATTTACATTTCAGCCAAAATGCCGCCCACCTGTCATTCATTCCGCGTCGATGCTGGTAGATACGTAAAGGTAGCAAAGGTACAAAAAAAACGGAAATTAAGTATTCTTTCAGAGTAAATGTCATGAAGCGTTCTCCGTTTCTGATATTGACAATGATTATCCTGTTTGATGAAATCAATGGTTTTAATTCCAACTGATTTTAGATTATGTCAGGCAATTTGTGGTACTGTGCTAGACTAACCCGGAGCTCAGAAAAAACACTGATTCTGTTCTTGTTCCAACACCTGGAAGCATGGTTTAAATCGCGACCGATTATCTATGAAAGATGTCCTTCTGACTTCTACTTCAAGCTTTATTTTGAATCTACTTTAGACTACTTGTTTAAATAGCATAATGGCATTTAACTAGTCCGGATTGATCATTTGTCACCATAGTTTAGGTCTAATCCAACAAGCACGTTATTTTAACAGTCACAGTTTACGCATTTCGAACGCCTCAATTTGAGAGCTTTTATTTTGAAATTTAAATCACGGATGTAGTCTCCCACCAGCTGTCGGACTTGCCATCGGTTGTGACTGCGGGTGCTGGACAGGGTGGATAGCTGCCGGAGAGAAATCTATCAAGGTAAGATTAAATGCGATAATAAACGAATGTGTGGCGCGGACACCGGCGTCAGATTCTGAGACATTCAACACACCACGTTGATGTCTTCCCTTAGCGGTCTGTGATAAAAAATACAAAAAAGGGGTTTGCAATAGCTTCGAGATAAGATGCCTTGCCTGAACATCTGTTTTCATTGTGAGGTTGGAGGTGGGGGTGGGGGGTAGCGACAAAGCCTCGTTGCAACAATGATGTGCGTCCTGATGGTTGCGGTGTGGATGGATGGATGGGTGTGAGGTGTGTGCTGCTGCTGCAGCTGCTGCTGCTGGATGACTGGATCTCTGGCTGAAGTCGGGGCCTGTCCTGCAGGGAGGAAAAGGCGTTTCACATCGTCTGCTTTTGCAGCAGGAAAATGGCTTCAAACCCGAGAAATGAACGACGGATTACCACTGGGGCATCGAAAATAGTCAGCAATAAGCTTAATCATTGGCTATACCGGCTAGCAGTCGTCATCAAATAATAATTTGACGACGACCAGAAGGCCACACCTGTCACTTCATTGTATTTCAGAAGTTAAGAAATATTATTGGAATTATTATTTTGAATTGCATTGGAATCGCTGCTGTTTTCCTCCACCTGGATAAAAAAATTTAGGGGAATATTAGGTGTTGGATGCGTGAGTGCGCGCGTGCGCATTCGTGAAAGTGAATCGAATAAAGCTGGATGCGGCTGCGTTGGAAACGCTCATGTACCAAAAATATACAATTTTATCCGCTCTGAATTGATATAATATATGTAAAAACACAGCGTTGAAATGCATTTTATTACATGCAGAAGTTAACTTATTGTACTTCGTGTATTGTATTATTATCTCCGTGTTTATTTGAAGCTCCCAGTTTTAAGGGTGGTATTAATAAATAGTTTATAAGCATTACTGATATCAGCTGCAAAGTTGTATGCATTTAAATACAGACATTAGTTGAAATTCTGTTTTTCCTCAGACTGATACAAAGAAAACTCTCATCCATGTTGACCATAACAAACACACCAGCTTGGCATCCTTTATCTAATATCTAATAGCTGCTTGCAGCTATACGATAGACTAAACATTAATAATATTTTCATTCAATAAGTGATTCTTCATCCGACATGATCTGTTTCTTGTCTGTCTTTGGTGTGTCTTCAAAAGCATCTTGTCATGACAAAAACAAGTTCTAAAAGGAAAAATATAAAATTATTACAACATCTGTAAAGAGAGCACGTGATTTGGGGCATTGGGACATTTTTTTACGTAAGAAAATAAGACTCCACGTCATGAAGAAAAGAAGTCATCTGAAAAAAACAGGCACAGGGCTGTTTTGAATCTAGGATTTACCTGCAGACTGCAGTGCCAAAAAACATTCATCCAGGCTGCTCCCCACCACCACCACTACCCTGCTCGCTTTCTGTGTGCTGTGGAGGAGGAAAAAAAAAGAAAAAAGGAAGAAAGACAAAGTGCTATTTTTAGCTTCCCCTCCTCTCATCTGCATCCCCATGCTTCCTAGAAAAGAAGGCACGTGATTGGAGGGAAAGAGGGGGAGAAATGCCATCTCAGGCAACCTGGGAGCGGGACGACAGCTGCATAAAACCTCTGCTCTGCCACTGCAGAGACGACTCAAGCTGCTTCGGAGTGCTGTAGGTTATGGCTTCTTTCTCACCAAGCTGACAGATAATGTGCTCACAAACATCACGGCATTCCTATCATGTTGTGTTTATCTAAGTCGCCTGATGGAGACCAGTTTGTGTTTGCGCAGCGCAGCCTTTTGTGTCCTAGTTTCTGGATTTCAGGAGAAAAAGACTCTAAGCCTGAATGTGGAATTAGCTTTTTCTTCACACTTTTTTTTAAAACTGTGGGAAGAATTACAGCAGAGCAAACAGTGCTTAGAGATGCAAACAGCAGCAGCAAGGGGTCAGAGTTCAAAAGGCTGCCGACTTCTCTTTAAACAGCTGTAATAATCGTCTGGGTTTGTTTGATTGGAACAGGACTTTTACTGGCGAGTGAGGCAGCACCAGGCTGAACAGAAAGGGAGAAGGAACCTTTCAGGTTTTTCTGTCTTGCAGTCTTTCCTTCTTTAGACTTTGCGTGTTTGTTCTATTTTTAATAAGTACACTGAAAATTAACTATTGAACAAAAGTTTAAAAAAATCTGTTATTACTATGTACATATGGCTGCTGTTGACCTCATCGCATACATTTGCAGCAGTATTGGATTATGTAGATGAAAGTCTTGGCCTGTGAGCTAATTACAAATTATATGACAGTTTGTTTTATTTTTGTTTTGGTGGAGAATTCTTATGTTGATATGAGCAATGCAATAGGTGTATTGCAGTAGACATACACTACGTCAAAGATGTTGCTGTTTGTATGGAAAGGTGAGGTGTATTCCTCTGTTGGGACTTTATAAGGCTGGAAGCTTTATCAGCTGTCAGAACTCAATATCGCTGTTGGAATGCTCCCAGATATCATTTTAATTACCAAGATCCCTTCCCTGCTGTGTGAACTGTATGGGTTTCCAGTAATTGGAGAATCTTGTCTCACTGGGTTTGTAAATCTCTCTGACTGACTAAAAGGGAAACATCCACTTAAGATGAGTTGAAGGAGGTCACAGTCTGACCTCTCGATTAGGAATGATAGATGATGTAGCATGTACAAAAGTGAGCACAACCACTGATAAGGCTAACACTAACTTGTTTGTCCTCATTTAGAATTGTGCTACTGAGGCTGACATGTGCTCTTCATAATACTTTCTGCTTCTGTCATTCAATAGAGTTATTCTCTATGGGCTTTACTGAAGGAACAAAAAGGATCACATTATACCACATTTTTCATAAGTGAATGAGCAGTCAATTTGTAGTGCAGCTAAACAATTAAATAATAATAATAATTAATCTGTGAAGTGTTTAGTCCCGAGTCTAGTAGGCGAAAGCCAATAAGCTTGTTTTAAGCTTTAAAGAAATACAGGAACAGTGGTTCCGCCTACTCGGTGGGAAAGGAAGCTTTAGCTAAAAGTTGCTAGATGATCAACTAGTTTACATTATAACAATAATTACACTTTGGCTAAAGCAAATGATAAAAAACGAACGAGAGACACAGCAGGATTTTAGTGAACAGATGATCACAAAGACCCAAAAAGGCTGTTGGTTTGGTTTTTAGCCTCTATGACAGTTGCTGTGGAGGTCTGGGAAAGTTGAAGATCTAACAACAAAGTTGGCAAGCGGCTGTACCAGAAAAAATGCAAGTCTTGCTCAGCAAACAGAGGGCTAAATTGGCTGTTTTATGCAGAATTATACAGATTTGTCTATAATTAGCTGTCTAAGACTGCTCCTCCAGAGTCTGGGATCTGATAAAAAAAAAAAAAATGCTTTTTGAAAAATAAGAATAATATGGGGTCTTAAATTTATTTACTTTCACATTTGGTCATGGGAATCTAATACAAAGTATCTCATTGGCGTGACTCCAGATGAGTCTGCCTCCAAAGACCCAGACATCTCAAGCCTGATGTAAAGTCATGTCTGCTGCCCTACATTTGTTGTTGCTGCCCTATAATGGAGGAGCTCTCCACTGCAGGGAGGATCACTGTTCATTTGGCTTCCTGAAATGTCTCTCCTGACATTTAATTAATTCACGGTCTCGTCTCTGGTCACCTTGGTGCGTGATTCTCCCTACAAACTAAAAGCACCAGGACAGTCAATAATAATACCTACGTTTTAGCACTAAGGTTAGTGCGGCCTTAAATCTTGAACCCTCCCAGTCCGTAGTTGACATCATGTGCAAATGTAAAGATAGGATAGAGAGACACCTTACTGTAGTGAATGATAGGAACAGTTGTAATGGTGACGAGGCTTCATTGATTTATGTGGTGGAGGAGAGTGATGAATCAGCATAGTCAGTAGACAGCTGGGCAGATGGACAATGAACTGAGGAAAAAATCCTGAAATGCAGGAAACAGTAAAGGCCGGAAGCTTGAAAGCCGGTAGCGACGATATACAATAAATTGATCAGCTATGTATAGTTAGTGTTAGTCTTTTTGTTTGATGATGTCTGGATTGAACAAAATCACATTATCAAATTGGCCTGTGTGAATTGTTCACGACAGCAAAAATAACTATTTTGTTGGTATTCTTGGTTTTCTTCCTTTTGAATGTTTTAAAAAAGAATTGCTGCCTTCTGATCTTGTGCACTAACACCTCGGAGTAAAATAGTTGAAGTTGAAACCTCACTTCTCCAACCCAAACAATTACAGATAAAACTCTAAATCTTTTTACATTCACAAAACTCCTTAAATCCATCACTTGGACGATATCCTGTGTCGCTGCATTTCAATGAACTGAAGCTTTTTCGGGGGAGAGAGAAAAAAAAAGGACATTCATTATTGTAGAGCAGCAGAAACACCCCGAAGGCTGGAGAACATTAGAATAATTAGAATTTGGTAATTACTCTTAGATTAAGCACAGAGGCTTCAGCCCGGGTGCTGCTGTATCAAATTAGTGTTCAGTGAAGGTTAAGCCAGCTCTTCTCCCCTGAGCTCATCTGGGAGACGCAGCAGCCAAGAGGCTGCAGTAATCCCAACACACCGGCACACACGGCAAAAGTCTGCCCCTCTGTTCTTCTTCACCCTTCTATGTCCTTCGCTATTAGCTGCAACAAGCTCGTGTTTCACTGTTTGGTATCAAAACAGTTGCTTTGACATGTAATTTTTCTTTAAATTCCTGTTTTTATCGGAGGAAACACGAGGAGGTGGGATTGCAGCCAAGCAGCTGCACTTTGTCAGATGATTCATGTGCTGCCAAAGTGAGCACTCATAAAATGTGTTTTATTGGAAAAGTCTAGACAGGGGGGAAGACATTTGGGCCAGAATCTGAATTCTGAAGCTTCTCACCACATCGCTGCTGAGTCACTTTAGACCAATCAATAAACACATAATCTGAGGCTTTTGCTGACTGTGGCAAAACTCTTTAATAGGGCTGAAATCAATCGCTGATCTTGTAAATATACTTTAGTTAGAGACAGTGGACTGGTGTGTCATTTTGTAGATTTATTATGTGTTGGTTCAAACTGATGATTCTTAGAATTTTAGACCAAAGGTACTTCTTTTCAATTCCTCTTTTTCCAAAGGAGATTAAAAAAAAAGAAAAAAAAGATGAAAGTCGTGGTTGGGGTGTGGAGTTTCTTTCTCTGTGCATCTTCTTTTGGGACTTCAAGGCCTTTAAGTTGTCTATAGCCTTAGTTAACAAAGTGTTGCTCGACCGAGAAACAATCAGCCCTTCTTCATTATTTAGGACGCGTCTCGGTGGCCCTTAATGTAAACTGAGAGGTGGTAGCGCTCTGTTTGTGCCCCTTTATCTGAGCGTTCTCGTGTTGCACTGCAGTTGGGGACAGATAACAGTCTAAACATAGAGCCGGTCGCAGGGACGTCTTGTCACCAAGCTCTCAAGAGTCCACAAGCTCTTTTAAATATCCCGCAGACTGGAATTCCTGAAACCCAGCAGCAGACTGTCACTTCTGCGCTGTCGCTGACATCATCCACCTGCTCAAAGTGCTTTTAACTGAAGCGTGAATTGGAAGTCCGACAGGAGCGATGTTCAGAAATTGCTGGTCGCACCTTTCAAACCTCTCGATAACAGCTATGGGCTTAAAATCTCTCTGGAGCGATTTTGTCCTCTTTTCACAATTATTATTGCCCCATTATTCCATAATCCCTGTTCCTGGGTGATGAAAGTCAGGGGCATGGCGGACAGTGTAAACAATCTTTCAACAGAGAGCCTGAATGTCAAGCGGAAAGACTGATAACCACGTAGGTGGATTTTATATGGCATGACAAACACAGTGGCATTGGGCCAACCAGATGAACCGTGGTGTTTTAGCACACATGCTTCTCCTCAAGTCTGGTCCATTATATGAGGTTTTTGAAACGAAAAGAAGTTCAAATGAAATGACAAGGAAGAGTGTTCGAGAGAACGCACACTAAGTACAATAATTACTAATAAGACAATAAGTAATGATCAGAGGTCTTTCTCGGAGCAACGCATGGTAGCACAGCGCAGTTTCAGAGACCCTGAAAACACACCTGACAGAGGAAACCTGAGAAGGTGTGGACCTGGAAATATCAAGTTTCACCTGTCGTACACTCACAGCATACTGGTGTCGTTGTTGCTGTTGGTGTCAACTGCACCACTGTTGTCAGCTAGAAGGGTAGAAGAGAGCTTTAAGGAGCTTGAGTTGAAAAAATAACCCATTCATGTTAAAATACTTAACCTTTGAGTGAATTTTTAAATTATTGTCTAATTAAATATTAGAACATGGGCTTGTTCATGCTAAAGGTCTGAGCAATGGAAAATCCTGCTGCTTGGACAGTTTTATCACAGTAAAGTGCTGTTTGGCTAGGAGCTAATTTTGATAGAACGTCAGGAAGATGTGTTCACATGTGATTTTAAAGTCAGTCTTGACTTGGATCGACACAATAAACTGTTTAAATCTCACGTGTTGGTGTATCAACTTGACTGACATGTTTATTATCCTTTCCACTTTTGAAATCTGTTTGGTTGCCATTTCACTCCTGCTTAGAAGGCACAGCATTTTCACTTTCCTCATGGAGTCGCCACCAACTCCCTCTCTACTTCTGCACTTCTCTGCACACAGATGGCGTCAGCAACAGCGACATACGGCCAGAAGGAGACTTCGGACCAAAACTTTGACTATATGTTCAAGATCCTCATCATCGGCAACAGCAGCGTGGGCAAAACCTCCTTCCTGTTCCGCTACGCTGACGACTCCTTTACGCCGGCCTTTGTCAGCACGGTGGGCATTGATTTCAAGGTGAAAACCATCTACAGGAATGACAAGAGGATCAAATTACAGATCTGGGTAAGACATGTACGAGTGTTCCACTTCCCTGGGAGGAAGTAGATTAAATGTTATAACCTTGTCCTGATAAATTCTGAACCTGATGCTGTCTTTTATCGAGAGGGATATTGATGGAAAAAAATCAAATAAATCATGAAGTGTTTCAAAAAAACTTTCCTGACCCCATAAGGTCACTGGCTGCAGTTTGCAGTCTCAGATGATGTTTCATTTTAGGCCGTGTTCAACTTGGAGCTTTTTCCATCATGTTGCAGGAGAGCAGTAGCCAAAGTAACTTCGGTTTGAGGTGTTTGACTCTGTTGTGAGAGCACAGGGAGCGCCTGAACACACTCAGAATACTAAAAATACAATGTGAAAGTGCTCAGCACCACATACACTGGAAATAAAAGTGGCCAGTATATTCAGCCTGTTACTTAACTGTCCATAGGCTGCAATAAAACACGTTATGTAACAGTCGTTAAGATTTTTTAGAGCCAAACCATCAGCACACATTACTGTGGATACTTTGTTATTAGTATTTCTTTTGGATCCTAAAATAAGTGTAAGTCTAATTATTTCCAGGCACACAGTAATAAAATAACTTATTTTTAAAAAACTTACTTAAGTTTGTGTCTGGCTGCACTAAGCTCCAAAAAATGAACTATAAAGACTAGTTTAAACTCTCAGTGAAGGCAGGATTAAAACACAATACAGGTGAATGCGTTACTAAGACATTTATGATTTTGTTACACTATACTTCCAACTGGTAGAAAGGAACACACTGCACTTGTTGCATTACATTAGCTCATCTGTGAAGGTTCTCAGTCATCCAGGTCATCTTAAGGTAGAAGGGTTAAGTCAGGGCAACTGGATCACAAGAACAACTCCAGTTGTCCTAACTTAACCAATCTACCATTGCATTAGCTGTTAGTCGGACCCATGTGTGACAGATTCTTCATGATTCCGGGATGTACGAACATACAAAAAGCATGTTAAGTTGTTTTGCAGTACAGTCGGCAGCGTTTCATAATGGATTTCGTAACCAACCAAAGAAAGTTATGCGCCTCGTCACAAAACACTGCCCTCTGGTACGTCTTTATTATTCAAACTGTCCTTGGACCGGAGCAGAGAGGCTCATTTGCATACAGCACCATCTTTCTCTGCAGCCCACTCCTGCAGTCGAAACTCAGATTCGTAAAGTGTAGAACACGACGAGTGACAACGGGCCGTCACGGTAATGTTCCAAAAACAGAAAACACGGGTTGGTTATTGGGATGCTGGGCTGCATCAGACATGTGCTGGCCTTCGAGGGCTCAGCATGAAACGCAGTCTCACACAACCTCCCACACACACACACACACACACACACACACACACAAAGTGTGTATGCGTGCGCGCGTGCTCGCTTGCTTGCGCGAGTCTGTTGTCAGCCTTTGCCACGCTTTGCCTCCGGTAAGGAAGACACAGTCGACCAATCAGAGCGGGCCAAACAGATGACTGGGTGCCGCACGCCCTTCCCCCATTACTACGCATCTTACGGAGAAGATACCCCTCCCAACGTGCACGTGCGCACGGCCCCCATCCCCCATCGCTCAGCAGCACCCAGCGGAGGCTCCAATATGAGCAATATAAGTGATGGTGACGTGCTGAAAATTCAGCGCACATTATCGGCTCTACTGATTGCACAGGGTGCAGTCCGGAATATACAGTGAATATGTGGAGTGAGAGTGAGGTGTTACACACGTTTTCCAACGATGTTGCCCATAGGATGCTACTTCTGTTTTTATTGCACTGGGAAATTTATGGCGACATCAATACTGTCAGCGTTTATGAGTTCAATTAATATATGGGCTGCATGTAGGTTCTCTCTCTCTCACTCTCACTCACTCTCACTTACTCTCTCTCCCTACTCACACAAACCTAGATAGATAGATAGATAGATAGATAGATAGATAGATAGATAGATAGATAGATAGATAGATAGATAGATAGATAGATAGATAGATAGATAGGTGTTGATCTAGAGATAAATGTAGAGATATAGATATACATATGTAGAATAGACAAGGTTTCTACATTTGTATATCCACATATACATACAGATAGATAGATAGATAGATAGTTAGATAGATAGATAGATTTATGTATTTATAGATGTAGATGTAGAGATAGAGGTAGAGATATTGATATACATATGTAGAATAGACAAGGTTTCTACTTTTGTATATCTAAATATATAGATATACATAGATAGAAAAGATAGATAGATTGGTAGACAGATGTAGAAACCTTTTTGTTATTACATATTTTACTTCAAAATGTAACACATTTCCTTCCAGGTTCCTACAACCTACACTGACACTTTTGTTGAACAGATGACTCTTATATTCCAGCTGATGAGCTGAACAAAACTGCAGCACGTCCACATAGAACAATATAGAGCTGCGGAGGTCATATATGTGCGCTGAGTTCGATCATGCGTGGTCTGATGAATAGGACTAATAGGCAGACAACGTCACGCACTGTATGATTTGTCTTTTTTTTTTCTTGCTCCACAAATCAATGGAGACTGCGCCGGACAATAGCCTTAATCGTTCTGTGTGTGTCGTTTGCCATAAATGTCAACGCATTTGTTTATTGGTTGTATAAAGTTGCCATTCGCTTCATTTTCCATATGTGATAATAATTTCTCACCTGATAGCGTTCATAAACAGCACGTCAACATGTAGCGCATGGTTTATGGGGCATTACGTTGCAACGCATGCCTTTTTCTACTGATTTCCACGCTGACGACGCACCTCGAGTCAGCTGGCGGTCGGGTCAGTCAGTGTCATGAGGCCTCATTTGTCCTAAGGCTGAAATGTGAACTCTGCTGGTCATTGTGCACGAGGAGGAGAAAGGATGAGACAGGGGCGGGTTTTGCAGCAGTCGTCAGCTGCTGGCAGATGTTTCTGAAGACGGCGGAGGAATTTTAATATGCTGCTCTTATTGGAGCATATGGCAGCAATCTGCCAGGCTGACATTTCAAGTCTGGGGCTGGACGTTTCTGGTGTGTGTGTGTGAGTGTGTGTGTGCGGCTTAATCAATGCCCCACTGGAACAATTTAGAACTTAAAGGTTATCCTCCACTGACTGTTTGTCTGTTTTGCCTGTGAAAACCCTTTTTCTTTCCCCTCCAGGACACGGCGGGTCAGGAGCGTTACCGCACCATCACCACAGCTTACTACCGAGGCGCCATGGGCTTCATCCTCATGTACGACATCACCAACGAGGAGTCTTTCAATGCCGTCCAGGACTGGTAGGTGATGAGTCACATAGCTGCGGTGTAAGCCGAGCTCTCCCGCTTGATGCTCGGAATAGATGCGGAGAGCGACGGAAAGGGAGGATCTGCTTCGAGTCCAGATCAAAAGTGCTTCATCAGTCTCTCTAACAGCCACTTGTGTTCCGCTTACAGTCGGCTGAGGAACATAAAGACCTCAAATGATGTCGTGCCCAGAGTAAAAGTTGAGGGACACTTGTGGAGTGCTAAGCCTTTTAATGTGATGCAGTTTGGAGGGCTGGGTGACCGCGAGTACTTCTCCAACCACCAGGAGCAGCAGTGGAAAGAACACTCAGTCAAACCACAAGGAGGGGAGCTGCGTGTCCTTCATGCAGAATGGCTCAGTTTCAAAAGGATGTACAGTACTGACTTTATTTATTTTCCTCTCAGGGTTCCTATGGTTACACACTGGGACCATAGGACAGGACAGAAACCCATATAAAGAAGCACTATGTACTTTTTCTACCTTAAATTATGAAGATAATGGAACTGCAATGGAATGGCACTGCTGCCACTGACAAGCGGAGGACGTCATAACTTTATTTTCCTGCCCAACACACACACTTGCTATAAATTGTTACAACACTTTGGTTGCCTGCCCGGCACTCTCTGGTAGCTGACAGTAGTCCCTTATCAAGTGACCCTGATTCCCCCTGGCAAACAATGGGTGGTAAAACTTCAGCTGAGAGCAAACAATGAAACAATGCAGTTCACTTGCAGCTCCCAGAGGTTGAGGCAGTCAAACCTTGAAAGCCCGAGTATGTTGAAAAAAAAGTTACTTAATCAGATTTTTTTTTTTAATTGTCACATGTTTAGAGCTAAAATAAATGCTTTGTCTTGAAGTTAAGATAAAGTATTTTGCATTTTGCATGTAACTTGTTGTGCACGTATGTGTGTGTGTGTGCACGTGTGTGTGTGTTCACAGGTCGACTCAGATTAAGACCTACTCATGGGACAACGCGCAGGTGCTGCTTGTGGGAAACAAGTGTGACATGGATGACGAGCGTGTGGTGAGCGTCGACAGGGGCCGACAGCTGTCCGAGCACCTCGGTTAGTTCCCACACACACACACATTCACATGTCAATAAAACTCATTCACCATTTGTTCAACCATAGGAGCCTGTGTAGTTTCTTGCTTTAATCTTTTGCTGCCCAGGAATTTTGCCAGTATAATTGATTGCGTGGCGTTCTTCTATCGTCTTTGAGTTGACAGATTAATTACATATTATTTGTGGCCATTTCAATTGTTTCTTTTAGGAATTTATAAACACCACTAAAGAAATCTTTATTTAAAAAAAAAAAGTCAGGATGCAACTTGAAAGGGACTTCCGCACAATTGAAGGCACCGTCTTCTTTAACCCACCTCAACCTTTGCAGGCTTTGAGTTCTTCGAGGCCAGCGCCAAGGACAACATCAACGTCAAGCAGACTTTCGAGCGCCTGGTGGACATCATCTGCGAAAAGATGTCCGAGAGCCTGGACGCCGGAGATCCTGCTGTCACAGGGGCCAAGCAGGGGCCCCAGCTGACGGAGCAGCCGGCCCCTCCTCACCAGGACTGTGCATGTTAAAGATGACTCCTCCCCCAAACAGTATCCCTCCTCCCTCCCCCCTCCCCTTCCTCACCCTGCTCAAGCTGGAGCACAGTGCCCCGGGTCCAACCTTCATTGATCTGTTTTCCAATCACGTTCCTTCATGTTTTGGTGACCTTGCAGCGATCGCTCACTGAGGGGAACCAGAACCAGGCTGAAAAGGCTCTGAGGTCTTTTTTGTTTTGTTTTGTTTTGTTTTTTGATTGCTCAGGTTGTGTTTGCCTGTGGATCCACTGCATAATTTAGATATTTCCTTTCTTTCTGTTTTCTAACAGAGTGAGTGTTGATCATATTCCACAGCAAACGCAGTCAAACCTGAGTGTAACAGCCTTTTGTTTTTTAGCCGAGGTTCCCGAACGTTCTCAACGGCTTTCTTTCTGTCTGTGTGTGGTTTTACATGAAGGATTTTAACGGCGTCTATCCTCAGAGTGCCATTTTAAATCCTCCTGATGTTTATGGTGCTTTGATTCATGTCAGTCAAACGTCTTGAAAAAAAAAATTAGTTTCAGATACGGTGACCCGAAAGAGCCACCACGGATTAATCGGTGAGAAAAGGGGGAGGAGCCTGTCTGAAATCCGCTTTGGTGTGTTTCTTTCTCTTTTCTCATCAATTAAAATGTTGCTATGAACTATTTTATTGTTGTTATTCATCGTTTTCACTGTCTTTTTTATAATTTTGCATTTTTTTCTATTTAACCTCCCCGTTTTTTTTGTTTTTTTTTCTTAAATCCTCTACTTCTGGGACAACTATGAACAACATTTAGTGAAATAGGTAAAAGAAAAGAATAGCAAAAACAAATTAAGAGACTTGTTTAATTTAATTATATTTATTTCAGATGTACATATAAATGTTGTGCAATATATATATATAATATATAGGTATGCTTTTCTGAAAATGAATTTTAAGAGGAATGAAGTTCAGTGATAATCTAAGAGGTCTGTGTCGTCAGGTTTGCTTGGATGACGTGTGGCAGCTTCTTCACGACTCGTCTCATTTTCTCCATCATGTTGGTCTCGTGCCGCTTTCCACGGATGTTGCAAATTGAGAAATTTAAACTTTCCGCCAAGAAAAAAAATGCAGTGGAATGATCTAATCGAGTCTGAGGATGTTTCTCATCCTGTTAGGTGAACTTTGTGTGAAACTGTTGGTGTCATGATCCCTATTATAAGTAAATGACCATGTTTGAATATACGGAGCCCTAAAAACATTTTTGTGTTCCTGCTCCAAATGGCTCAAATATCGCAAACACCCTGTTTCATCCTTATGAAAATCCTAAATAAAACATAAACACAGAGGAATAATCATTTAAATGTTATCTGTTACTTAAGGGGAGGATTTTGTGGGGTAAAAGAAATTATCACAATTTTATTCGAGATGGCCATAGAAACACGGCCTGAACCGTGGGGCAGAGAGGTTTGGTTTGGACATTCCAGTCGTGGTTGTTGAGCTCGTTATGGACAAGCTGGATGGTTTTGAGACTTGAAACTGGCTTTTGCATTGTGGAAACGGCGCATGAACATCGTCGAACATGAAACTGCTGTCTTGTGTTTCGGAATGATGAAAAGTAGATTTTTTTCTAGGTGACTTATTTCATTCTTTGAAGTCAGGGTATTGAGGTAGTTCAAGCCAGACACTCAACTGTTAATGGTAACAAACCACCCGTATTCTTCTCCCACTTGAGCATTACAAAGCCTGTGTGTGCGTGTGTGTGTGTGTGTGTGTGTGTGTGTGTGCGATGTTGTCTCCGGCACTCAGTCTTCAGTCGAGGTCAGGGGTGGACTGCACTGTTTAAAGTCGAACAAGCACGAAGCGACTGAAGGCTGTAATATTCACAGGTCAAGTGGCTGCAGAGTGTCTTCAT
Source organism: Thamnaconus septentrionalis (assembly GCA_009823395.1). Classification (NCBI taxonomy): domain Eukaryota; kingdom Metazoa; phylum Chordata; class Actinopteri; order Tetraodontiformes; family Monacanthidae; genus Thamnaconus; species Thamnaconus septentrionalis. The sequence goes on along the minus strand of CM020508.1, from coordinate 11,977,800 downwards.
GCATGAGTTCATATTCATTCAGCATCTTCTACTCTGAGACTTTCTGGGCTTCTCCACAGTTTAACCACACCGATTCTATGAACAGAGGTCTTTAAACTAACAAAGCATCACTCTATGGGGCGTGCAGATGCAAAAGTTTACACAAATAATGTTTTCTTTTGTTGTTGTTTTCTCCCTGGGTGTCTTTGCACTTCACCAAAGATTACTCACTATTTTCGCTGTAAAGGGTAATAAGCAGTATGACAAATTTAAAAATCTTAGTGTGTAAAAAAAATTAAACAAAATAAACAGAGCTGCATTGTGCATAAATGCAATTGAGAAATAACTCATATTAAAGGATTACTGTTATTGATGTAAGGCTGTGGTAAAGAAGAAGGCGACCCTAGACAGAGTGGAAATCACAATCAAATTCATCAGAAATAGTGACGCTGTAACATTAGTGTGAGTGAAACATTCAAACAAAACCCACACGTGATTTTACCAGAAAGGCAGTTAAGAAGACAATTAACTTTGAAGAGACGTTTTTGATCCAGCGTGTTTTACTCATTACTGGTGGTGACTGTTTCTTTCCCAGCAAATCACAAACTTTTAAACTGTTCTTCTTTCTAATGTCTTCCTCTCTGTAAGAACCAGACCTGTAAATACTGTATCTTTAAGTCATATTTGTGGATTGTGTTGTATCGACTCAGGCTTGCAACAAAAAAAACTAGAAAAACAAAAACAGCAAAATTATAACAGCAACAGTGAAAAAAAGAGCCATGTTGTGCTGTATCTGCGTTCATCTCTCGTCCTGCTTGTGAATGAATGTGTCACTCTGTTCCAAAGCAATACACAAAACTGTCCACAATACACACAGAAAAAGAAATGCCATCAAGCTTGGTAGAGGTTGCCGACTTTAGATCTTCTCGCACGCAGAAACATGTACTTTATTTGGTCTTGTATCACTGCCTCTTCAAGTCCTCCTCAGTTTGGGCCATCGAAATGAAAGAATGCTGTGGATGTTTTTATCTGTACTTTGTGGTAAAACAATAAAGGGTAACCAACAATCAGTCGGGTCTTAATTTGAAGATTTAGAAAAAATATGTAAAAAAAAAAAAAAGAGAGAGAGAGAGAAAAGAAAGAAGTTAACAGCCATTAACTTTCTATCACTGCTTCGACAGCCAGGGTCCTATGGATGCTGGAGTCTATCTGCTTAAGAGCGAACACGGGCTTACACCCTGGAGCCATATCATAGAGGCAAACAATTATATACACAAATTCTTACAATGCCTGTAATATATATATATATATATATGTGTGTGTGTGTGTGTGTGTGTGTGTGTGTGTGTGTATATTTTTTAATGGTAGTTAACCAATTGTGCATGTCTTTGTGCTATGGGAGAAAACCACAGAAATGCCCTAGAAAGCCTGCACAGACGTAGCGAGATACAAACCTCACATAGAGAAGCTGAGCCTCAATCGAACCCATGAACTTCCTGTAATGTATAATATAAATAGATGAAAGAATATGTCATAAGGCTTATTTTAAAGGTTACCTGTAATGACTCAAAAAGAAACACTTGAAAGACTCTGCTCTAACATAATTACATCATATTGTTATTTTTTTCATCATCATATTATTGAATTAATCATTTTCATTTTATTTATTTGTCTATTATTTATTTTCTCATACTCTGGAACAAAAAAGGAGGACGTCTCCCCAGTCATCACTACTCGCATTTCACCAGCAGAGGGCAAAAGCACCCATCACGACCATATGATGCGGATTCCCAAATGCACTTCCAGTATTGTTATATAACACACTCACTGGCTTCATTAATTCTGTCCCTATCCGTCTGCTTCCAGTTTTGATTGTTGCTCGCAGCAACTGAGGTCTAAAAATTTAGGAGAATTCAATTTTTTTTTTCCTCTCACACGCATTATAGATTATTGTGTAAATTGTGAAATGTTTCCATTGATATGGAAAAACAGTCTGTACTGACAAGAACATGTCTTTCATTGAGGAACCTGCTTGATGTTTGCACATAACCCTGCTCATTGTTGGTTCTGTTGCTATATGTCACCATGCACATGCAAAAAAAAAGAGTTTGGCCAAAGTGGAGGAAACTGTTTATTGCCAGCAGCATTGACTTCAGAACATAGAAGCATAGATGTAGGCCAACAGTAACAGCAACAGTCATTGCACCAAAAACAATAACCATTCCTCACGTTTCAACAAGAACACAATAAAACGGAGACACAGTAAGAAATATAGATATATGCATGTTGGTAAAGGATTGATCATCAACACTGGACCTATTGGTGCCCTTCTGGGCAACATTCGGATATGTCAACGACAAGTCATCTTTTTTTCATCATAAACGTGGGTGTTCTTACAGCAAATTCGTCAGACAGCTTGTTACAATGTTTTCAAAAACGGGCTGTAAACAGTGTTTGTGGGGATAAAATGAAACAAACGTGCCTCATGTTAATAAAGTGGCGCGTCGCCCAGCAAGCGTCCATCATTGCAACAGTTCACGGTGGAATTCCATGAAATCTTGCTCAGCAGCAGACAGATGGCTTCTCGGAGGTAGAACATGATTTCATATCGAATAAAGGCAGGTGTTTTCGTTTCAAACATCGAGCAAAAGTAGCGGCAATTTGAAGAAAGATCCGTCCGATATCTGGAGATCTTTGATCGTGTTCTACCAGGCAGTCTCTGTTGAGCCTCTCACGGCCCAGGCTCTCCTAAAATAGCGGGATTTTCACGTTCGGTTTGGCCTGCGATGCCTGCCACTGAGTCCTCCGCGGCAGGAGCGCACACACCTGGGCCAACGACAACCCCACACACTGATGCAGTCAACCCGAGTCCGTGATCCAGCTCCACTCGCCCCCCGTCTCCACTTTAGTGCACCTGGACTTCGTGTGGCAGCAGCTGGCAGCCGCTGTTGACGTGTGTGAGCACCTTCTGTTTGAGCTGGGCCACCTGCTCCCGGAGCAGACTGGCGGTGGACGCCAGGTCGGTGTTGTGGCTCTTGAGCGTCTTCACCTTGTCCTCCAGCCGGGAGATCCGCTCCAGCTTGCGCATCCGACACTTGGAGGCTGCGATGCGGTTCCTGAGTCTCTTGCGCTCGGCCTTGAGCCGCTCCTGAGAGTCAATGTCGATGGGGGACAGCGGCGGACTGTCCCCGAAGCTCTGCACGTCCGGTACCGTCTGCGGCTCCTCTTTCAGCGGCTGGACCCGCGACAGTTCCGCCGGCTGCTGTTGCTGTGGCGGCGGTACCGGTACCGCCCCCAGATGGTGAGGCGGCGGCGGAGGAAAGGGGACCGTGTCCGTGGAGTAGTTCACCGTGGTCTCCAGCGGCACGCTGCCGTAGCTGCTCAGGTTGGTGTACACCGGCAGGTCCGGTTGTACGGTGACTGGCGCGATGTTGGTGCCCAGGTCCAGGCTGTTGCTCGCCGCCCCGACGGCTCCGCTCAACTGGTTCTGCTTGTGCAGGTCCTCCAGTGCCTTGACGAAGCCCTCGGCGAACTCCTGCTCGTCCGTCACCGTCTTCGGGTAGAGGAACTGGCTGCTGGTGGGCGTCGTGGTCACCATGCCGTTGGACTGGATGATGAGTCGCTCCAGGTCCGGTGAAGCCAGCTTGAGCAGCCCCAGGTCCGGCGAGGTGAGGATGCTCTCCGCGTCGCGAAGGTGCGGCTTGAGGTCCGCCTCGTCCGCCCCCAGACTCAGGTTCACGTCCTTCTTCATCATTATTTCCGCGTTGGGGATGTTACACTGTTTGGGCCCTGCCTCAGAACGAGCCGCGGCCCATAACCTGACCTCACAGCGACGTGGAACCTCCTCAAGTTCAGCCTGGACGTCTCGGCCGCTCCGCTGAGGCGTTCACTGCTCTGCTGCTGTGCGGGAGGAGCGAGTGAGCTGACGGGCGGAGCGCCTCGAGCTTTTCTAGGCTCGCGCGTTCCATTATGTCACAACGGAGCACGCGCATTGGCCAGAAATTACGTTTTCCGGAGTTTTATTTAATAACGCGACAACTCGAGCAGAGAGCGCACAGGAAGGAAAAGACGTCTCACTCTGCGGCGTTTGCGTCTAATTTTAACGGCTTCTTTCATCAAGAGGGTTTGCGGGGGTCTGCTGGAGTCTCATCCGGCTGCCATAGGGCGAAGGCAGGGAACACCCTGAACAGGTCGCCAGTTCATCGCAGGGCCACATAGAAAGACAATCAACATTCGCATTACCTCAGTTTTCCTTACCTTACCTGTATGTTTTTGGACTGTAGGGGGGAGCTGGAGAACCTGCAAAGAACCCACACAGGGACAGGGAGAACTTGCAAACTCCACACAGAGATTCCACGGGCCCGGAATTGAACCCATGACCTTCTTGTTGTGAGGCAACATCAAGAATCACTGCACCACCGTGTCACCCGTGCTTACAGCATCTACTGAACAGTATTTCCGAAAAGAATCTCTTACAATTATGTATTTAAAATCCATAGAAAATATAAAATAATCAAAACAAACAGACGTGCAGGCCATTGTCGACTCTCAGGCTGTTTTTTTTTTTTTTTAAACCATAGTCATGTCTCTGCCTGAAATTTTCACGAAGCGCTTCTTGTTGAAAGCCACGCCGTATTTGGACATCCACTGGACGTGTTAGCCGCCGCAAGAATGTTGTGAAATGATCTGAAGGGGTTTCCCACAGACTATAAACTGCATCACTATGAGCAAGGCTGATATTTCAGGTATTGCTTCTGTTTGATTAGAGAAATGCTGCTCTGATCTGCATCACAGGAACCAAAAATAATTGTTGGCCTGCTGTCTCAACTGTACACCATCTATTTATTCCTTGTTTTATAGTCTTTATCTATACTACAGACATGCTTTCTGGGTGATGTAAGGGTATCTCCTGTAAGAGAAAAGTACACACCCGATTATAGATTGTACAGAAGTTCCTGTTCGTTTTCTCAGTCGGTTAGTAGTCGGTAGTAGACCGTAGTCGGTTTCTCATGCCATTTTCAAATTAGAAGTAGATTCCTTTCTGTTCCTAAATAGTGTTCTGAATAGTGACAAAGGCCTGTTCGCTCAGACCGCCATCCAAGCAAACTGCTGATTATGATCTTTAGTGGCGAGAGCAAATGCTCAGTCGACTCCCTGGGCTTTTCCTGTATTAGTTGTGTTTTGTTTGAGGGCAGTTTCAAAATCCTCTTCTGATGTTTTTGTGGACTATTTGTCACTTTTCAGGTTTTGCATTTAAGCAATGAAATAAATATACTTTTATTTCTGTGGTTTTTACATCCACATGTGGCGTGTAATGGTAAATATATCCACATTAATCCTGATGTTACAGAAATATGCTTCTACCTGTAACAGTTGACTGTTGTAGAGTAGGTCAATTGGCAGAAAGCTCTAAGAAAAATCACATTTCCCATGTTAAGATTGTTTTTGCTTCTGTTTGCAAGGTTAAGGGTAACTTGACGTCGAGTAATTCCTCTGCTCAATAGATGATCTTTAGTCTGTATATTATTACCATGGAGAAAGGGAGGAAATTACAGTTGGAAAATAGAACTATTGTTAGCTTCTTGTCTTGGAAAATATTACCTTTTGTCAGTTTTATTTTATTTCTTTATTTAATACAATTTAAAATGGGAATGAATAATTCAATTTATCAGTATTTCTATTACAGACCCTTATTTTATTTTAAACTCTTCTTTTGTCTGAAACTATTCTGGTTTTAACTCTTCCTCTGGTTAGGATCTGGTCTCACACCCAACATGCCCATCAATCACATTCTAAAATGCATTTTCCACTCAGAAGCTTTCATTGTCCATAACAGATGCTGCATTCCGGCGCTGCCATTTCAGAAACATGGTGCTCCATAACTGCATCTGGCTGCACTTTGTGGTAGGCTAACCAGCCTGTTTTGCAGACAGACAACCCTCTGCATACTGGGACAAATGTGTCAACTGGCAAAAAAGACCAAGAGGATTATTTTGCTGATGGGCCAGTTTTGTTTTTGTTTTTTTCAATTATGTAACAGCTTGATTTTTTAAAAGAAAATATCCATTTTAAAATCCTCGTTCTTCAGACTTCTTAACAAACATTGTTTGTTCGCAGCTGATGTTAATAATATGAGTATATATAAGGTCCAGAGTCATTAAGCAGATATTAGCTGACATTAGACTCAAAAAAGTGGTGGTAAATGATAACAGTTAGCTTTATTTTTTCAGCTGAAACGTAACTGTAAATGCAAAAATCATCGTTTTCAGATAGAACGTTGCATAAAACTACTTCTTTATATGACAAACAGGTGTTTTTCATACTATTTTCTGAAGAATTTGTTCCAAAGAAAATTGCAAAAAAGAAAACTCTCAAATCCAATCCAACTATATAATCAATGAAGACTCTAAGAATGCAGAATCAAACATCACGTTGCAGCTCATTAATTACAAGAGCTGGTTCTGGCTTGTAAAGGGTTAGACTTCTGTCTGCGTCACAGGTAGGTCCCATCCATCACTGCACAGCTCACTGTGGGTGGATCTTTTAACGCTGTGGCGGAAATGAAGGTGGGTTGGTGTTGGTGTGAAGCAGGGAGAAACCAGCAGAGGATATTTTTGACCGGCTACAGTGTAACCATGGTGCTGAGCCTGCAATCCGGAGGGAGGGATTTCAAAAATGCTGCTTGTGTTTTAGAAAATGTGACCAATAAGGAGAGTTAGAGTGCTGTTTATCTCCGTGCATTCAAGGGACAAGACACAAAAAGAAAATACTGATTTGATGGGGTGATTATAGTGATGGTCGTGGTGGTGGTGGTGATGATGATGATGATGATGATGATGATGATGATGATGATGATGATGATGTTACATTAAAATCAGTCAGTTCTGTCTTTATTTCTAGTCACCAAGAAATATTTTTTAAAAAGCTTGCCATAGAAAATATTCACGCTATTGCGTTGCAATGAGTATGCACTTGATGCATCATGTGAAAAATCACTATTGATCATTACTAAAATGTGAGTCACTGCAGGCTGATGAATAAACTCGAGCTCTAACTCATTTTTGATCAGTGACAACGTGCCAGTAATGCAAGTCGAGGCAGAGCAGGATGAGCTGTTTGGAATGTTTGCCACTGGTTGGAGTCCCTCGCTGTTTCCTAGCAACATGTGGTTGATGCCTGGCTTGTGTCAGAGGCGTTAGGTGCCAGAGCGCCAGATACATGTCAGTTCTTGAATGGATAGTTCACCCCAAATTGAGATTTCACCTGTCTACCACTCACTAACGTGTTGATGGAGACTTTGGTGAGTTTATCTGATAATAAACACAACTGTTCTTAGGAAATCTATTAAATGATGCCCAGGGTAACAGTGGACAAATGTAAATAAACAAAAGGAGAAAATCAACCCAGTGTTTTTAACTAATACATCCACTACAGCCACCTCACCAGGAGGGCGTTCACTTGAGTGTGAATGCAACACAGAGAGCAAATTCTCCCTCATGTTGAAATCCTCCGACATGTTTTTGTATTTCTTACCCTTTGGCATTTTAAATAACATCAGCAGCGCACCATGGAGTCGTTGGCTGGAACTATTTCCTTTATGAAATTATAGAACAGTACAATGGATTTGAAAATATGCCAGAGCCACCATTGACAAAGTCATGAGGACCACTGTGTTGAAACTTAGAGTTTGGGCGAATTATCCCTTTAATTGTGCCAGAAACCAAAGTGCCTGAACCTGCATTTCAACATTTCAGCGAAGAAATGGAGTTTTTGTTAACTCAACCTGAGGGACTTTTGACTTTTCTTGACAGTGTTAATGGTTTTAGCATCTGGGGCGTTCAAATCATGCTCTCCATTGAGCAGTTACTGCTTTGTAATTCATAGTTTCAATAACAATGTTGACACGCGAAAGTACTTTGTTTTTGTGAGTGGCAGTAACCTGCTCCACTCGACCTGCTGACGTAGTTTCAACATGTAGGTGAAGTTCCACGCTAACGGAGAGAGCATAACTTTGGTGAAGTGTGTGCATGCGAAGCCACAGTGACGATTCGCTCACAAAAACACACCAGTGATTTTCACCTCGTCAACCACAAAACCTCAGCACATGTTTTCTGCTGCAAACATCAGCGCTGGTAGAAAATCAACAGCGTTTGATATTTGATGAATGATGATGTTTTCCATATTCCTGTTACAGTAATAACGTGGGTATTTTTAGTTCGGGGGATGAGCACACAAAATACATACCTTCTATTTTCTCATAATTGAGCTTCATCCCCTGTCCTTTTAAAATATATACATTTATATATGCATATTTTTTAATATATATACACACACATATATACACACATGATATACAGTATGTCTATATTCAAAAATATTTAATATTATACAGCACATACCTGTACATTTTATTACTTTTAATTCTACTTTATGTCTAAATATTATTTCTGATCTTTTGGACAGTTTTAGGTGGTTGTGAACATCAGGAACATTATGCTTCTTTCTTTTTTTTTTTTTACTTCAGTGTTGGTTTCCATTCATTTTCCATCTACTGTGAAACAGAAAGATGCAAATTTCAGTTAATGGAAAAAAATTACCTTCTAACCCCTAATTTTGATTTCACCCACAAAGCTTAACTGTTTATCGCATTTGTATGGTAACGTTTCAATATATCCTATTAATCTATTGTAGAACAGTGAACAATGAAAAAAAAAAGGGAAATCCCTTCTATGGCTGTCACACGCCAGTCCAACTGACTTTTATCACAGCCACAGTTGTTCAGAATAACTTGTGTCAACGCAGTGCTTTTACTAATCCACATTTTCTACTGTTCAGTTCCAAACAAGTTAAGGTGCTGCTTTTGAGCTGCTGAGCCCAAATAAAATGTATCGACAAGGAATTTCTCATTTAAAGTGGCAGCTATGAGAACTGTCTGATGAAAAATGCAAATTCTGATTCCTTTAACCAAAAGATTGAACAGCCATCAGTTAAAAATCCACCAATAATTTAAAGTTTTAAAGGTAGAAAATTCATATTTTCCTCACAACCTCTCATGCAGCTTAAAGTTATCCCTGTTGGCTGGGTTACCTTTGTGTCATACAAGTGAGCAGTGATTAAACATGCTGAATAAAATCACAAATCTACTAATGCACCTAATCGCAGGCTGTCACTATGCTGTTGTGATCTACTGCAACCTTCAGCACACATATTTTGGATTTGATTGGAGTTGGAGTACTGCCAACTCAAGGTAATCTTAAATATTCCCCGACGGGCATATTGTTGTGGAGTCAGCAGCAGAAACAACCAAATTACCTCATTCTTAGTCACAAAGTAGTCACCAATGCCTCACGATGTGAGATTGCTTAAGATTGCAAAAATGCAGGTGAGAACTGGGGCAGTATGCTATGTATGTTTTTTAACATGTTTTTAGAAGCATCTCTACTCCAGCAGAGCCGATTTAAAGTGTTTCATGTGAGTAAGGTTTGATCACGGTGGAGTCCCTTTTTTCAAAGTTGCCTGAAAACAAAAATTTCTGCTGTGTCAGGCTCTTCTCATCGTGGCTCAACCAGATTGCACACTCGCCGTCTGAATTTCATTTCAAATAAGCATTAGTTTGCAGATCAAAACGTCAACTCCACTATAGGGGTACCCACATACTCCACCTTTTTTTTCCGCTGCTGTGCAGCTCCAATATTGATTCCGTGGTACCGGGTTTATGTTTGCGAGAACATTCAGAATCCCATTGGCACCAAAGGCAAATGCCAAATGAGGATTTCATTCATAAGAGATTGAGACTGGGAAAGTGGGGGTGTAATCAGTAGTGGATATGGGTGTGTTTGAATGATGTTCTGCCAACCCACACAGGCTCCTGCCAGCAAGACACAGCAGCACAAGAATAAATTAGTCAAAGCAGAATGGTGCATCAGAGCCTTGTCTTATCAGTTTTTCTTCTAACTTGGTGCATATAAGATCTTGACACAGAATATTCAGGAGAACATTTAAGCAACCGATCTAAATTTTAGAATGGTTTGATGTATACGACACAATTATCAATTTATATACATATCTGAATTATTTATTCTTATATATCTACATCTATATTGTGAGATCATTACTGTTAACCCTACAACTAACTCTGGCCTGTCTCTCTCTCGCTCTCTCTCTCTACATTTTTTTGTATTTCCTTCTCACCCCAGCTGGTCATAGGCAGATGACGGCCCTCCAGAGTCTGGATCTGCCCTAGGTTTCTTCCCACAGGGGAGTTTATCCTGGCCACTGTCGCACTTTGCTTGCTCTGGGGGCCCAGATGTTTTTTTCTCTGATTGTACAAAGCGCTTTGAGACGTCTTTGGATGTGATTTACCACTGTACAAATAAAAGTTGATTGATTGATTGAGTCCTGTTGATCATGTAGATGCCAGGTAGGGCATAATCACCTAAACAGATTTATAGATCAAGCCACACTGCCTGACTTCAGCAAACCCACTTGATATTGATTAAGTGCAATAGGCACTGGTGGCACGAAATGTCTCCATTTGTCTATGTTTGGTTGGTTTGATTGTCACAGAGAAGGTTCCTGGTGTGACGTTACACCAAAGGAGGCCGAGCAGCAGTGCAGTAAGCCTTAGCCTTGTTCAGGTGCTGAACGAATGCGGCAGTTGTTGCAACAAGCAGTTTGATCAACAATCAGCACCAACAATGCAAATTGGCAGTGGGTGGGATGGCACGGCTAACTGGAACTATTTGACCTTTTATTTTCTCATCCCGTGTTATTTTTTATTCGTTCCACCTTCTCTGCAGTTGTTCCTTCCATATAATGTATCTCAGCTCAGCCAAAGGGCTGTTGTTTGGAGCATAACTCTAATCACTGCTGATATTCCTGTGGGTACCATGAGCGCTAGAATCTAAACTCTAAGCAGTGGTTGAATGAGATGGTGTGACGCCTTTCTTCTGCGAAAAATAAAAGTCTCACTAAATACAGCAAATAGACGCTACATTTCAAGATACTAAATATGCTCGGAAAGGTGCAGCGTTCCTGTGAGGTGAACGCAGAGGAAGGTGCACAAGCGTAGAGGGCAAAGTCTTCCTGGCAGTGCTGTGATTAGATGCGGTTCCATAAATATGTTGGGCAGCACGGTATACTTTGTGCCCAGTGGTAAAAATAGGTCTTCTTCCCAAGGGAAGTGATGACGTCTGCAGCCTGCCTGCATCATCGGCCGCGAGTCGGCTCCATGCTCGCAGTGAAGGAGACACAGTGTGGGTGGAGCATTGGGGATCGCCATGGCAACACACACAGAGTGACGCAGGTGAAGGCAATTGAAAGGAGGAGAGGCGGTGATTGGACGGCGACTGCCGTGGTGTGTGACTGTGGATATAAGAGGTGTGTGGGTGGAAGAGAAGATGAGGAGGAAGGGGAGGAGGGGGAGGAGGAGGAGAAGGACTCGAAACCCTGGCACTGAGGCTCGAGCCCACATTCCCAACGCGCGCGCGCACACACACACACACACACACACACACACACACATCCTAAACCTGCTTGTACAGAGGCCACAATTCAACCCATCAAGCAAATTTGATTCAACGCTTTAGAGTTGATGTCAGAAAAAGAGAAAAATAGTCCAATTTATTACCAATCTTTAATTATTATCTATTCTTTGACGTATTATTATCTAGTATTACCATGAAGAAGAAGAATATGAAGAAGAAGAAGAAGAAGCTGTTGGTTATTGTGCTCCATCTCTTGCTCATTTAGCTCCTCCTGTTTCTGATTACTTCCTTCACATAACAGTTTATATAAAACTGTATTTTTGAAATAAAATCGTATTTTCGCAAATCATTTGCCGCAGCTACAAAAGACTGCGGCTTAACGCTGATGCAGCCCGGCTCTCCAGTGACATCTGTTGGCCAAGCCTGGAAGAGCAGCTCTGTTGCTACTAATCAATCACAATACGCTTGAACTACCTTGGAAAGCAGAAAATGACGTCACTAGCATGCAATTCTTCACTTCCTAACTAATTGTTGTACCGAAGTTTCTGTGCAGCGTTCGCTGTCAGACGTTGTGGTGTAATACGACAACTAGTGGCCAAATTCAAGAACATATTGTATGCATGTCCACTTCAAACGACCAGTCGATGAACATGAATACTGTTGTCTGTCTTGAGCACACACACCTAATTTCTCAAAGTATACTGTTAAAAAGAAATTAGGCTTTTTTTTTTTTTGGATTATTTTACTATAATAAATACAAAAGCCTTATCGTCAATATATAACAAAATTGCGAAATCATAATGGAAGGCTAGCCATTGCAATAGAGTACGCTGGCACGTTTTTGATGGAGGGAGGAAACCAGAGCATCAGTAATAAATCCGGCATGTAGATGGCGAGAACATGCAAACTCCACAGAGGAAGAACCAGGGCTTTGGGATTTGAATTCTGGACGTTCTTGCTGTGAAGCCACAGTGATAACCACTGCACTGTGTAAAAATATTTCCAGTCACTGTTATTGAATCACAGTCAAAAAGGCAGTTTTCACAAAAATTGTTTAATTCCAATGTTCTTGTGTAAATAAATTACATTGTTGGCTTCTTTCTTTTGGTATAAAACAAAGTTTATGGGGAATTCGAAAAATCATAATGTGTCCACTTATTTCACCAAATTTGTGGCTCTACCAACATGACTGGACAACAGAATGCAGGGGAGAAGTTGCACACTACAGAATAAGACAGAACAATAAAGAAAAAAACAACACGCAAACAAAGCTGGACTTTTTTACCTCGGGGAAAAAAAGCTAAACTAACTAAAATAAAACCTGCATTCCAGTGTGCTAACTGTTTTATACATTACAATGTATAATGTAAAACAATCTTTCAGTTATAATGACACACATTTTAAACTTAGAGAACTGTCAATTGACAAATACACTGGAATATGGTCACAATTAAAATCAAATACAAGTGCTGTAAAAAACAAACAAAAAAAACCCATCAGAACAAAAGCACAGCTTCGTTAGTTTCTCCCACTGTTCCGTCTGCAATGGTCACTTCTGAGAAACGTTGCAGCACAACTGAAGAATTACAGTTCTAGGTTTTGCTGTAGAAGAGTTAATGTTGCCTGTCAGTGTTGGTTCTTCATTCCTTGAGGTTTCCCTGGTTTCTTATCCTGCTGCTGCGGTTGCTGGCCTCGACCCGGGCCAGTCATTCCTCTGCCACGGCCACCAAACACACCTGCAACCAGAAAATTGCACAAGTTTTATTTCAGCCACTATAACTTCTTCTTTTAAATAAATAAATGCCATACCTATAAAATTAGGTATGGCAACAAAACTGTAGAAAAGAGGTCAAACTCACAACAACAGATTTTATACAAAACATGGTGTTAATGTCACTGTTGTAACTGGACTTCCACGTCTTACGAGCACCACATCAGGAGAAATATAGAGATGCTATGTTGTGTTCTTCTTGTGCTATAATTTTTAAGCAAGAGTACGTTGCCACCAAAATCAACCATCGATGAAATTTCCATCCATAAAACGGAACAATTTTTTAAGTCTACATTACTCACATGATGTGATTTACATGTCTATAGGTATAGAGCTGCAGATACTGCATGTACATTTAATTCTGATAATATACCAATAAAAAGCAAAATTGTACAGCTTTTGTATTACCCTAAAAATTAACACAAACAATTTAGATGCAACTTTTACAATTAAAACACACACTGACTAAACACAAGTGTTGCAGCAAAGAGTTTAATTAGCTGGAAACTTTTTCTCTCACCTCTGCCACCTCCTCCTCTTCCCTTGCCCTGCATTTTGTTCTGCTGGGAGCCACCTCGCCCACGGCCCTTAGACACCACCTCTTCCTTGACCATGTCGATGATCTCATCTGGGATGCGCAGATATTTAATAGTGCTTCCTCTGATGTAACACTCAGGCATCCTCCAGAACTTATCTCCATCCTGTCAAAGGGCACAAGAGCAACAGTTTACTACTGAACACTACCACTTCATTTGGTCCCCATTGTCTCCCTGTCTGATACATCTGCTATAGCTGAAGCTATTAGTTTACTACCTATTAGATTACTGAGCTGTTTTTTAAAGGAGTGAATTTATCATATCAAAAGTACTAGTTTTACCCTAGAGGTGCAGATGACTTCTCTTAGGTTGATGTTCATCCAGTTGTCACAGCTGACCAGGTGACCATTATACGTCTCTCCGTTCTTCAACTCCACCAGCTGAGAGAACATAGAACATGAACAACTGGTCACTTTGGATGATAGGTTGTCTGCACAAACACTCCTCTAGGACTGGGTTTACTTACCATGGGGTGGTTCTGGGTCGTCTTCAGCAGGGATAACGGAAGCTACAAGAAGAGGAAAAAAAGATCATCGGCGTTTATACTTGCTTCAAAACAATCGACCATCATTTTTTTGTGTATACAAAATTTCCTACATACGTAGACAACTTCAGCTTCAATCGGTTTATAGGAGCATTTGTGATCTCAGAAGTCATTCTAAATCATCGTATAAGTTCGACAAAAATGTTTAATTAAAGACAGCTGCATATTAGGTCACATTTTATCACTTAACATTTAATTATTTAGTCAAGTTTCATTTGCTGAAATATTGACAAAAGTGATCTAATTAAACATCATGATTAAATGTTAACTTGTGTTAAGTTTCAGAGGCGGCGAAAACAGCACACGACGTTTGAAGTTAGCAAGCATTCTTAGCATTGACCAGCGTTGCCGCCAAGCTAACACAGCTAACTATAGCATCACAGTCGATCTGCGAACACAGTTGTACGTAGAGTCATATAGTTACCATTGTGGCAGATGATCCTTGTGCAATTACTTCACTTGCAGTATTGTCTTTTAACACTTGTGAGCACTAACTTATGACACCGTCCACTGTTTAATTTCTTCTTGCTGTAACGATCTTCCGGTGCACTGAGAAAAGGTACCGTGCGCAACCATGGCCACAGGTTAAGATAGTTCCCACTAAACTCATTTTTCGAATAATAAATTTGTAAGTTAGTCTTTTTCACTGGCAGAACGTAGTGCATTCATCATATAATAAAACTACAAATTACTACGGATGTAAATTAAAGCTTAAATAAACGCAATAATTATTAAACCCCGCACAAACTTAAATTACATTTGTTATACAAATACATTCCCAATCAATACCGTAAAAAAAAAGTACAGTATGTTAATTATACTGGAAGTATATTACATTAATTGAATGTCAGGGAGTTCGCCACATATCATTTCATAGACATATTTTTAAAGAAGGGACTTAGGAATTGATGAATGTGTAAAAGTCGACCAATAGTTATAAAATGAAAGGGAAGGGAAATAAAACATTTCACCACTTTAAAAACACACAAAAGAACCAAACTTTTTGTGTGTTGTATATTAATACTATTTAGAAGCAAAGCATGTGTAGACTCTGGAACACTTCCTTCACAGAAATACAAGTGGTTTTTCAGTGCAATCCAGAGGGAATTCAGTGAACGTTAATTTTTTTCTTTTTTCTTTTTTTTTTTTTTTAGGAATGGCAAGACATAAATAGAAGAAAACGACCTTGTTTATCCAAAACCAACAAGATGTCTTCACAATTCTATATTGAGCAGAAATTCACATTTAGATACATTTGAGTTTCAGACCTGACGCTCATGGAAATTCCTGATCAGATCGACAGCTTTCCCCAGCTACTGTCTTTCAGGAAAAGGGTTATATCAACCAAAGATACATAAGAGAGATCTTCTTTTTTTAATTCAATGAATGCAATGCGCTTCCGTCAACGTGCTTCCGTAGTTTCCCCAGGGACTTATTAGCGTATTAATTCCCAATAGTTGTTTTTCTTTCACCGATCCGGTCCTCTGCTGCTGACGTAGGACGTCACATGTTACGTAGCCCAAGACAAGGGCAGGTTGGTTTCTGTGGGTCCTTCTGAATGTTTGGCAGACGCAGCCAGGAGTCAGCTGAGAGGGTCTTCAACTCTCCTAGAGGGGTCCCTGCTTGAGATACGAAGACCTAAAAGACTGCTCAGCCGCCAGTCACAGGGCAGGAGATGGACAACAGCAAACGGACTGTGGTCGTTACAGGTTTGTCTCTTCTTCTTGTCGTTGTTGTTGTTGCTGCTGCCATTGCCGTTGCTTTGTCGCCTCAATGAACAAACAGCAGACTGAAGTGGGGAAAAGTTGCAGTCGGCGGGAGGTGACAGGCTGTGCGAGCGCGTAATGGCGTCAGACTCTCCCCGTCTCTCTTCTCTCGCCGCTGCCGTCGGCGGAATGTCTCTCAGGCAGCCTGTCCGTAACCACAAGCAAGAGGCGTCGTCCGCATGATTTCCGAATGCTGACCGGATGGGTGACACGGTTCTTGTCACTTCAAACAATGACAGCCATGCGTGTTATTTCCCCCTCACAAACATATTTTGCTCTTTAGTTAAGAAAGAACACTGTAATATAGGTTTCAGACAGAGCAACAGAGCAATATAATACGATGCACTATATAGACAATATACTTTTTGATAGCCTGTTCTCTGCTATGTTCTATACGTCAGACAGAGATGCTGTAGTTTGAATTGTGTTGCATTGTTTAACTTGAGAGAATATGAACCTTATCACTTACTTTATGGCTGTACATTATTTACTCTGTAATTCGTGAACGCACCCGTCCTCTACATCTTATTGTAGATGTTTCAATTTATCTTTGACATTCTAAACACATTTCACAGCAGGGGTCGATAGAACACTCTTTCCTTAATGAATTGCGACTTTTTTTTCTTGAGACGTAGGACTGATGAACTTGCAGCAACTTGGACATAATATTGTCTAAGGGGCAGGAGCTGCACCCTTGTAGGGAACGTTTTGCAGGCACCTCCAGACACAAAGGGTTGCAGGGGCTCCCAGGCCCAGCTGACAGAAGATGTGAGATTGCTTGGGAACAGCAGCCTCACAATAGCTGGCTGGCAAGCAGCTGCCGGCCCCCTCACTCTGCTTCTTTTCAGCGGCCTGTCAGACAGACTGATCCCCCCTCCACCCAGTCCCCAGGGACCCGCTGACCCTTAGAGTTGTGGAAAAGCATCACTTATAGATCCCTCAACAAACACAGCAGAGTGAATAATCCTAGACCAGCTCCTATGTCCTGTTTTTCAGCCAAGTGATGTTTCAAGTGTTTTTTTTGTTTTGTTTTTTAAGATGAATTTTATTCTGGACGGTCACGGAAGACAACATAGGGTGCTATTGCGGTACCAAATATGACAATTTCAACCAATCCAAAAGTTGTGTGTTTGCTAATAGATCGTCCGTCCTTGTTGAAAATGAATGTGCATTTTTGATGGTATTTTCTAATCAGGTCTGAATGCAAACTGAGCAGACCGCGTAACAAAGGCAACAACATGATGTGTGATGTGTGTGCGTTGCAGGTTTCGGACCATTTGGAGAGCATACAGTCAACGCCAGCTGGGTCGCAGTACAGGTGCGTTTCGTTCCATTTTACTGTCTCAAAAAAAAAAAAAATTGAAGCTTATGCATAAGTAGTGTGTTATGGTATCCACTTCAGTCTGTCTTCACACATCATATGATGCTGTGAAAGCTGCTGAAGGCTTCCCCTTGATCCCTCTCCGGACAAGCACGTGTGTGTGTGTGTGTGTGTGTGTGTGTGTGTGTGTGTGTGTGTGTGTGTGTGTGTGTGTGTGTGTGTGTGTGTGTGTGTGTGTGTGTGTGTGTGTGTGTGTGTGTGTGTGTGTGTTGGGGGATGATGACGGTTGTCAGTATGTCTAGACGGACTTGATCAGGATATTAAAGGCAAACAAAAGGTCGCCTTGCTCCGGGGTCACCGACGTGGTCAAATAAGGCTCTTTTCAATATGAGTGGGGGTCAGTGACCAGGGCTGTTTGTCCTGCAGCTTGATGATTGGGGGAGGTGTTAGTCTGCCGGCTATGATTTATTTATTTTTTTGGAAACAAATGATTACATGTGACAGCGTCTTTTATATCTTGCCTTTCACAGACGTGTCTTAGTTCTAAAGACAGATTTGAAAGCACAGTGTAAACTTTTAATGGTTTAAGAAAATTCAGAAGGCTTTGGACCAGAACATTACATTTGTTTCAGTCTGATATGCTTTGTGCAATGTAACTGTGTAATTATTTTGAGTATTTCTTTGCAATACAAAGTTGTTCTTTTGTTTTGTTTTTGTGTTTTGTGCTGAATCAAAAGACAAAGTTGAATTCAGGCTTAACGTCTTTGTTGATTCTGATGTGACAGGAACTGAAGAAACTGGGGCTGGGCAGTGAAGTGGACCTGCACGTATCGGAGGTTCCTGTCGAGTATCAGACAGTGCAGAGCTTGGTTCCCTCACTGTGGAAGCAGTATCGTCCACTGGTAAGATGAGAACATGTCTGACTCGTAGTGTTTGCATCGCTCTAACACTCTGACTTACACATTCATTTCAGGCCTGTGCCCAAGTTCTTGTAGGTGCCTCTATTTTTAAGTCATTAGCTTGAACAATAGGTTTGAATATGTTTCTTTTGGATGCAATTTCAGGAATAAAGATTTTAGCTTCAGATGCGTTTTCTCTCTGTGTTACTTGTTGTTGTGCATTATTTATGCTTTGTTTTTTTTGTGTCATATGTCACAGCTGTCTAAGTCATGTTTTAATATGCAGAAATCAATGAGAGACACACTTAAAGTCCGCTGCACTTAACCAAATGATTCTGACTTGCACATGTGTTGCTTTCTTTTATTACCAGTTGGTAGTTCATGTCGGAGTCTCGGGTATGGCCACCACTGTCACGCTAGAGAAGTGTGGCAGAAATCATGGCTACAAGGGGCTGGATAACAGCAGCTTCTGTCCGGATTCCCACTGTTGCATCGTGGGAGGTCCGGACTGTATCGACTCAGTTATTGACATGGAGTCAGTCTGCAAGCGAGTAACAGCCTCGGGCCTTGGGGTTGCTGTGTCCGTCTCCAAAGATGCTGGAAGGTAATTATTCGCTTGTTCAGCTCAAGTCAATGAGAGAAATATATATCAATGTGTACACATAAACTTTATCTAAACTCCTTAAGAGCAACTTGAACTTCTGGTGCAGTTTTGTTTTGTGCCTTTTCAAAAGTTGTCATTATGTTTTTTCCTGTTCAATTGGTTCTTAAATCTATAGACAAACCATTGTATCCTGAAACTGTATGCAGCTTCTTATATAGTGTGGGAAGGGTTTGGGATAATGATGCAAAATCTTATCTCCAGAACAGTATAGGTTGCTTGTAGTGGGGTTCAAATTTGATTCAACTAAGAAACTTCATGTGTGACTGCAAGTTGACGGTGGCTAAGTTGCCATTTTTGCTGTCTTGCTAAGTCGCTGTATGCTGTGTTGTCATCTGTGGCAGGTATCTGTGTGACTTCACCTACTACACATCGCTGTACCTTAGCCACGGCCGCTCTGCATTCATCCATGTGCCCCCCCTGGGAAAGCCTTACAGCGGTGAAGACCTTGGCCGAGCGCTGCAGGCTATCGTCTGGGAGATGCTGGAGCTTTTGGACCAGGCGGAGGAGAAGATCCACTGCCAGCATCACTTCCATTAGGTTACCTACTGGTGCAGAGCCACCTTTCTATCCTTCACCAAAAGCAAAAAAATGCACTTAACCACAAGTAGCCAAACCTTTTTTTAAGATATATTAAAAAAAAAAAAAAAAAGTTTTTACTTGGACAAAATGTGACCTTATTTGGTTTTGAATCTTTTCAGGATGTCTTGCTTTGGTTTTAGTGCTTTATGGTTTGCTTGGTTTGGTTCTGTTCCATTTTTTGTTTTTTTCCCTTTCTCCCAGTTGTGAAGAAGGTTTAAGCAGAGGTCGCAAGCTGACCCCCAGTAATCTCCTCTCACTGCAAAGGAACATTAAACAGCATGGCTTTGAATTTTCTAATATGTGTCTTTGGGGGGTAAAATACAGAGCACACAAAGGAAGTGTAGCTTACTGTAGTTTATATGCTGGGTGTATAGTGTGACACATGCTACAGCTGGCTACTCAGAATGAGACTCCCAATGCACCTTTGAGGGTGATGGTTGTTGAAGTGGTTGTAGAAGTCACATCTGGGAAAACTGTGAATGTGTTTTAAACTTCTTACCATACAGTTATTTCACTGTCATTGTGCTGCATCTTCATATTCCATATTTTCTTTTATTCAAAGCATGTTTTGGTCAGTGGGCCTTTGCATAACAGCTTGACTGGCCAACTGATCAGTGTGCATGACTACATCATGTTTACACTCGAAAGGAGTCACAGCTAACTGTGACTCTCAGTTTTTCTGTAAACTGTGATCAAATCCTGCTTTTACACACTCAATGTTACCTTTTCTCTTAATATGTTTTTCTTCATAAGAAGTTGTAAGTTATTCTTTTTTTTTTTACAAAGATTATTTAAATCAGGGAGCGTGTTGGTTCTACCTTATATTTTCCACCAGTTTGCCGGTCCAATTCTGACAGAGGGTTCTGTAAATTTGGAAGATCCATCCCCATGCTGCTGCAATTATGATTTTATAGATCAAATGCAGTGATTCACTTTAGAAACAAAATTGTTTGTCCCACTTATGTTATTTTCCCTTGTTTGCTGAATTTCTTCACTCACTAATTAGACCAGCTTAATTATATGTTTAGTGCTTCTCATCATTTGTTTTAAGTCTATGGCAACATTTACGACAATATCTCCCAAATTTTCCTGAATGTACAAAACCTTTTTCTGCCTTTTGTATTAGGCTACTAAACCGTGTGGTTTTGCTTTCTTCTTTTTTACCCTGGGATTTGATTGGCTGAGAGAGGAATATCAGTTCAAAGAGTATTCAGGGTTGGGTCTAAGCTTTTATTTCATGGCACTTTCCTTTTGTTTTTCATTTCTACGTTATCTGGATTTAAGACAGCAATGTGAATGCATACATCTTTTTTTATTCTTTTTTCCTACACACATACTGTTTTATAAATGTAATTTCCATGGCCTGTTTGAGGAAACTAATTAAATGCGCCATCTGGTTATGTGTTAGTTAGGAACAATATTGCTAGTGACTATAAGCAGTGTCTCTGATTTGAATTGCTGCTCACTGCCATGGCTTGAACCACAGGATTGTAACCTTGCAGCACTTGGCTAGGTAGAAAGTTCATTAGACATGGAATTTCTTTTTTTTTTTTTTTTTTCATTTGCTTTAAGTCAAGTCTTTATTTTGTGGTTTTAAAAAAATTCTCCAGAATTGTTTTGTTGTTAGCCAAGGCTTTGTTTTACGGTCCAGATTCTTTCAGTCTGTAGCTTTTTGAGTATTGGGAAATTTGGGGGGGGGGGGGCTGCCACAAAATTTGTTCTCACAAAAAGGGGGGCGGGGGGTCTAACCTCACACAAGGTGGTGTCCTTGACTCTTTGCTGTGCCTTGTTGTTGTTGAGGAGTTTTATGAAGAGCCTTAAAATGCTCATTGGTCACTTCAAAGATTGCTGCCCAGTAGGTGTGTAGCTACCTCAGAGATACCTTTATGTGTGCTCTATTGTACAACAATATTGTACCATCATGCTTTATAAAGAGGTTTCGTTGAGAAAGAATCCTCCAAGTGTTTTTTCCTGATGTTAACAGCACAATTTGGCTTTACAAATGGAAAGGCTTTGGAATAAAGAGCATTAAAAGTTGTTATTGTTGTTTGTCATTACAGTTAAGAGGTTTGCACCCATCATCTGTCATTTAAAATTAGAATTTTCACAATTGTAATTCAGCAGTCCAATAACTGGCATAGAAAATATTAAGCCTTCTGGGGTGGCCTTTGAATAACTTTTTTTTCTTTTTTTGTATTTCACAAGTACAATTTTAAGATATTAAAACAGATTTCCATTCCCTTGATTATTAAGTTACAGGCCTAAAACCTACTTTCTTTAAACCGTGTTTTCATTTTTCAATTTTTATTCAAGTCTTTCAAGCATCTACTGAAAACGTTTCCCATTTTCTCACGTAAATTCAGTATTGAATTTTAACAAAAACACAACTTTTACATATTTTCATCAAAATTATTTGGTTCAGGCGAGGTTGTAAATACTTCGATAAGCAATAATGGTTAGTATTTAGAACTATAGACCCATAACATTTTTCTTCTAGCACGCTCCAAGCTACCTACAGACGATCTTCGTCAATACCCGGAAACCAGATCAGAGTGAGCGCTCTTCCCATCCGTGACCGGGGCCTGAGCCGACAGCTAGAACGTCACACGTTGGCGGCACATGAAGTTCGTCACCGTCGTGGTTCCGACCGATTCCATTTTTGTTTGGATAATTTCCTTGCGGGCTCAGAGCGTCGGCCCAGCGATACAGATTTGGGTGAACGGACACGCTGTGGATTTGGTCCATCTGTAGAACACCGGAACAGCTCAGCAAAGCGAAAGTTTATAAGAGTCAAAGATGAGTGTGGAGGCTTACGGGCCGAGCTCCCAGACCCTCACCTTCCTGGACACCGAGGAAACGGAGTTGCTCGGAGCGGACACACAGGGTTCCGAGTTCGACTTCACCGACTTCACCCTTCCCAGCCAGACGCAAACGCAAGGCCAGACTCAGAGCCAGCTGGACAGTCAGGTTAGACATTTCTCGGCTAAACACGATAAAGAGCTGTGCAGTGATGAACGCGACGTGACAGCTCTGCCGCCTGCTAGCTTCTGCTATCACTGAGCTAGCTCTGTGGTGGCTAACGTCACCTGCTACTCTTAGCTTGCCGCCAGGAAGCAGCCGAATTGACTTTACTCCCTAAGTTGTTTTTGTTTTGTTTTTAAAAATCTTTTTATTTAGGTATGTAAATAAAACTAGGGCATTGGTGTTAATTGAAAGTGTTATTAAACGGAAGTGGCAATGTGTCAGTTCCCTAGCAAACTTGCATTCGGCTCGGCTACTCGTTGTTGCTAAGCTACAAATAGTTAGCACACAGTTGGCTAAAGCTGGGCTTGTGTTGCAGTTGAACGGTCCGGATGAAAGGCTCCTGAATGGCGGGGTGGATGACTCCGTGGCCAAAGCAAGCCAGCTGCTGGCTGAACTCAACTTTGAGGAAGATGAAGAGGATACATACTACACCAAAGACCTGCCTGTGCACGCATGCAGGTGAGACCGACAGGTGCAGCGGTTTCAGGATGCTAGTTTATCAGGTTGTTCCTTTTTAATTGTGTTTATATTGCAAATGAAGTGCTTTCACCGTCCCTCTTTTATAAGATGACTAGATATCTCGGTGTAGGGCTTAAAGAGCTGTGGTATTCAGCAGCTGTTACTTGCCTGATAAGTGTACAGTGAACTGTACTGTAAACTCTATAAGTAGTTCTCTTTATGAAGTCAAAACCCCCATAATCAAATACTTTGGTCCAGCAACTGTAACAGTTATCAGGTCCAAAGTGCAGTACTGACACCCATTATTTATTTATTTTTAGTTTACTCAGTGTATATCCAGATGGACCAATATAATAGGCAGTATGAAAATTGCTGTTGTTTGCCATGGTAAGGGTTATTGAGTGCTTTTTGCAAGAGTGAGGCGCTGTAAACTGCGAAAAATATCTGCCCCTTTTCAGTTTAATGAATTCAATAAATATTTGTATGTATTTATTTATTTATTTTAAGTAATCATAGTAAGGTTTTCCTTTCCTCTATTGAGTAATGACCTTTCCAAGTAGTCAGTTGTAGATAGACCCCAACCTTTTGCAAGGAAATGGCTCTGCAAGATGTAGTTCTGACAAACTCACCCCCAAACCACTTCTGATTCCACACCTTTTTCAGCTACTGTGGCATCCACGATCCAGCATGTGTGGTTTACTGCAACACCAGCAAGAAGTGGTTCTGTAACGGACGTGGCAACACATCTGGCAGGTGTGTGTGTGTGTGTGTGTGTGTGTGTGTGTGTGTGTGTGTGTGTGTGTGTGTGTGTGTGTGTGTGTGTGTGTGTGTGTGTGTGTGTGTGTGTGTGTGTGTGTGTGTGTGTGTGTGTGTGTGTGTGTGTGTGTGTGTGTGTGTGTGTGTGTATTCCAACAGTCTTAAGTAACTTTTATTCTAAAACTTTGATAACAATAGCCTCAAACTTTTAAATAAAACTACCTCAGCTGTGTATTTCTACTCTGTATAGATGCATACATCTAGATATCTGAATTTACCAAAAACTGACTTTTTTGTGTATGTCTGAATGATAGTTCTGCTCATTACATTTCTGCAGAACCGGCAACAATAATGTTAAGTTTTCTGTGCCTATTTCCTAGTCAATTTTTATTCTGTGGCTCTGTGAGTGTAGGATATTGTTAGCTTTCCACAGCATCACAATCAGGATGGATACCTAAACAAAAGACTCCTGCTCTCTGAATTTCAGCCACATTGTGAACCACTTGGTAAGAGCCAAATGCAAAGAGGTGACGCTGCATAAAGATGGGCCTCTGGGTGAGACTGTGCTGGAGTGCTACAACTGTGGCTGCCGCAACGTCTTCCTACTGGGCTTCATCCCGGCCAAGGCCGACTCCGTGGTGGTGCTGCTCTGCAGGTTAGTTACTGATGATGAAAAAAATTAAAAATCAGGACTTGAATTTCCGGTTTGCTTTTATTGATATTTACGGGTTTGTCTGTTTAGAGCCGCTTGCAGAAAAGTCTGCACTGTCATGATGAGCATTTTTATTTTATTACCTGTCAAATCTTCTTGGGCTGTGACTTCAGTTTTCAGCTGCTGCTCAGAATTGTACTCGCTTATCGCCACAAGTCCTCTAATGCTGTTTTTTTCCTGCTCCCTTATGCAGACAGCCCTGTGCCAGCCAGAGCAGTCTGAAGGACATCAACTGGGATAGCTCACAGTGGCAGCCGCTGATCCAGGACCGCTGCTTCCTGTCCTGGCTGGTGAAGATCCCCTCGGAGCAGGAGCAGCTCCGGGCTCGGCAGATCACCGCACAGCAGATCAACAAGTTGGAGGAGCTCTGGAAGGTAGACGGCTGCTGGGGAGGCTAATCCTCTAGAGCCACTTGTTCAGTTCAGCTTCAGGAGCAACAAAATTGTTAGTTCTAAGTGCGGACAAAAACTTGTTGGAGACAGTTGATTACAGGGCTGGCTCAGTAACATTGGTGAGAATAATAAATGAGAATAAGCATAAGGAGGTGGAATCAATAATTGTCATTGGATCAAATACAAATTTTGCACTAATGTTAAATTCAACCTCCTCGCTCTTCTAGGACAACCCGACTGCTACCCTGGAAGACCTGGAGAAGCCTGGAGTGGATGAGGAGCCCCAGCATGTGCTGCTGCGCTATGAAGATGCCTACCAGTACCAAAACATATTTGGCCCTTTGGTCAAACTGGAGGCTGATTATGACAAGAAGCTAAAGGAGTCCCAGGTATCCAGTTTTATTGCTAAATTAAAAAACAAAACATCACTTTTAAATAAAATGGTGAATTTTTTTAAACTTCAAAGTTTATGCAGAGCATTTTTAAATTATACAACTCTGATAGAGTTGTTGAATTGATAAGAGGAAAAACCTTTTTATTTTCATTCATATTCCATTCAAATTTGTTTGTCTTTTTCAGACCCAAGACAATATAACTGTCAGGTGGGACCTGGGACTGAATAAAAAGCGGATTGCCTATTTCACTCTGCCCAAGACGGATTCAGGTGGTAATTCCCAAATTTTAACTTCCTCCCAGTGGCTCTGTGGTGAAAAAAGACTCCATTCCCATCTCCCATCAGTCATCAGCATTGCACGCAACCGCCGTGATCCTGCGTTCTTTATTCATTTTGTTGCATGTTTATTTGTTTTTTTGTAGTTTGGTCATTCGGTTCAACTGTATCTAATATGATCAGTTGTATTTGATTGTCTTTAAAGTATCACAGTGTCTAACTCAAATCTGTTTATTAATGGTAGATATGCGGCTGATGCAAGGTGATGAGATCTGTCTGCGCTACAAGGGGGACCTTGCTCCGTTGTGGAAAGGCATCGGCCACGTCATCAAAGTTCCAGACAGTATCCTTCTCTCTACGTGCAGCGGATTGCTTTTTATCTTCCATGTCTAATTTCACACGATGCCATCCCTCCCAGACTCTGTTTAGTCTTTCACATCAGGGAAAATGTTGGAATTTCTTAATTGCTTGTGCTCCAAGACTACGGGGATGAAATTGCCATTGAGTTGCGGAGCAGTGTCGGAGCGCCTGTGGAGATCCCCCACAACTTCCAGGTTGACTTTGTTTGGAAGTCTACTTCCTTCGACAGGTAGGCTTAAAAACCGATGCCATCTTTCAGGAAACTTGAAGCTGACGGTGGCTCATTTCAGAGAAAGCATTCCCTGTTGATGCACATTAAGCACCGATAATCAAGACTTGCCTCCCACTCATCCTTCCCGTGGTTGCTGCAGGATGCAGAGCGCCCTGAAGACGTTTGCTGTGGACGAGACCTCCGTGTCAGGTTACATTTACCACAAGCTGCTGGGTCACGAGGTGGAGGACGTCACCATCAAGTGCCAACTGCCAAAGCGCTTCACCGCTCAGGGCCTGCCAGACCTCAATCACTCCCAGGTCAGATATCACTGTTTGTGGGTGTTTGTCAGTCTGTAGGCATTTCATGTCAGTTAAGGGAATCTCTATAAAGGCCATATCTGAGTGAGCAACATTTTCATTGTATTTAATCCTTTTTTCCGTGCAGGAGTTACCAGAACTAAATCCACTAATTGCTTTTAATATCTCTGGTAGGTTTACGCTGTGAAGACGGTACTGCAGAGGCCTCTGAGTCTGATCCAAGGTCCTCCTGGAACTGGAAAGACTGTCACCTCTGCGACCATCGTCTACCATCTGTCCCGACAAGGAAATGGGTACAGTGCAAAGTCATTTCCAGATTATTTTTTGTTAATTATCAGAATTAAGTAGCACTGACAGAAATCTGCAGTGCCATTAAATTCCTGTTGAAATGTATCCTCCTGGTAATGCTTTGCCTGTGCATACGTTTGCAGGCCAGTGCTGGTGTGTGCTCCCAGTAACATCGCAGTGGATCAGCTGACTGAGAAGATTGACAAGACTGGACTGAAGGTGGTGAGGCTCTGCGCCAAGAGCAGAGAGGCCATCGAGTCACCAGTGTCCTTCCTGGCTTTGCACAACCAGATCAGCAACATGGACAGGTCAGCAGTCCACTCAGACGCTCTATATCTTCTAAAAGCCTCAACGGCAGTCAATAGACTAGTAAAGTATTTAAAAAAAAGAGAAAAGAATTGGTCCAAAGGTGATTTTGTAGTTTCTGCACATCATCCCTGCAACTCAGCAGAGTCATAAAGATACCAGCCATCAGGTGAATCCTGTTGAAAAGCAGTAATGATTAACCCTACATGTGAATTTTACTAAAATTTTGAGATCACGCCAGAGACGGAACATTCGCAGCAGTTAAGTGGAATTTCTTGAAAGATAATGTTGTCACATTTAATTATGTTGCGTGTTCCCATCGTAGCCCTGCATTGGGTCCCTGGAAAAAAAGTGAACTTAACTTGAGTGAGTTGTAAAAACTTACAGTTCACTTTAACTCTGCAGATTTTAACCTTGTTAGAAAAAAACACAAAGGCGTTTCTGGTGGTTTTCAGCAGAAGAGAATGCTCCAATTTTAACTGTTGAATAATGATGTTCATATAATTTCAATATTATAATTACGTCATTAGCATGCCAGAGCTACAGAAACTCCAGCAGCTGAAGGATGAGACGGGCGAGTTGTCATCTGCTGATGAGAAACGCTACAGGGCTCTGAAGCGCACCGCAGAGAGAGAGCTGCTCATGGTGAGGACGGACTCGCACGAAAGCAGTAAAACAAGCGCAACTAAAGGAGAAAATTCCAATTCCGCTCACTTCCTCTTCCAGCTGTAAGACGGAAGTTATAAACAGTTGTTTGTGCGTTGTTCAGAATGCAGATGTTATCTGTTGCACGTGCGTCGGGGCTGGTGACCCTCGTCTGGCCAAGATGCAGTTCCGCTCCATCCTCATTGATGAGAGCACCCAGGCCACGGAGCCAGAGTGTATGGTGCCTGTGGTACTGGGAGCCAAGCAGGTACGCACACAATAACTACTACTATTGCCCATAATCACAGAGCCAGTGCTTTTGTATAAGGAGGTGTTTTCATGAGTTGCAGGAACTGCATGTCCAGCATGTTAAATTGTATGACTAATAAAGTGGTAGTTTCTGTCGCAGCAGCCCTGAACAAAAGTGTCTTCAATGCTCATAGCAATCTCACCACTACTCACCCTCCTCGCAGCTCATTCTGGTGGGAGATCACTGCCAGCTGGGACCAGTGGTGATGTGCAAGAAGGCCGCTAAAGCCGGGCTGTCTCAGTCCCTGTTCGAGCGTCTGGTGGTTCTGGGGATCCGGCCCATCCGCCTGCAGGTCCAGTACCGCATGCACCCAGCTCTCAGCGCCTTTCCCTCAAACATCTTCTACGAGGGTTCCCTGCAGAATGGTGTCACTGCAGGTTTGTTTACTTTGAGCTGTTGATAATCTGGTTAGACATTGAAGTGAATTGATTTTTGTTTTTTGGAACAGCAGCAGCCAAAAAGGGTCTGAAGCTCTGAGACTTCAAACAATGTGCTTGTTGTTTTCACAGCTGATCGCATCAAGAAAGGCTTTGACTTCCAGTGGCCGCAGCCCGACAAGCCAATGTTCTTCTATGTGACTCAGGGTCAAGAGGAGATTGCCAGTTCTGGAACTTCGTACCTTAACAGGTGACGTCACACACCTACCTGTGTTTATTTTTTTTGATTAAATGTTTTAATTATTGCGTAGGGGGGACAGAAACATGAAAAAATAAAAGAAGAGCCATTAAATTAGCTCTTCTGTTCTGTGTTCAACTAATACGGTTTGTTTTTGTTTCAGGACTGAGGCTGCCAACGTTGAGAAGATCACCACCCGGCTGCTGAAAGCCGGAGCCAAACCCGACCAGATCGGCATCATCACCCCTTATGAGGGTCAGCGCTCCTACCTGGTGCAGTACATGCAGTTCAGCGGTTCCCTGCACACAAAACTGTATCAGGTAGTGAACGCACCTACTCTGAGCAACTATTTGCTTATGTGGATTTTACTGACACTCATTTCCCCCTGGGAACCATTGGCAAAAAAACACTCTGTTCTACTGATGCTACAATCTAATCTGCCCCCACATCCTCCTCCTGTCTTGTTTCAGCAAGTGGAAATCGCCAGTGTGGATGCTTTCCAGGGCAGAGAGAAGGACTTCATCATTCTGTCGTGTGTGCGAGCCAACGAGCACCAGGGCATCGGCTTCCTGAACGACCCGCGACGTCTCAATGTGGCACTGACCAGAGCCAAGTAAAAAGCCCCATCTGTCCACAAATCACTGTTGATCTAAACCGGATCAATGACATTTCGTCATTTGTAGTTGTGCATTGAGGAATTTCAACATTTACATGCATGATATTTTGTAATGTGATCTCAAACAAGCAAACAAGCCATTTCTGGTGTATGCACCGTAAATGAAGCTTCTGCAAAATGCCTCGTGTTCATGGCACATCCTCCAATCCTGAGCACCGTGTGTGTGTGTGTGTGTGTGTGTGTGTGTGTGTGTGTGTGTGTGTGTGTGTGTGTGTGTGTGTGTGTGTGTGTGTGTGTGTGTGTGTGTGTGTGTGTGTGTGTGTGTGTGTGTGTGTGTGTGTGTGTGTGTGTGTGTGTGTGTGTGTGTGTGTGTGTGAAGGTACGGCGTGATCATCGTGGGCAACCCAAAGGCCCTCTCCAAGCAGCCGCTGTGGAACAACCTGCTGAACAACTACAAGGAGCAGAAGGTCCTGGTGGAGGGACCCCTCAACAACCTCAGGGAGAGCCTGATGCAGTTCAGCAAACCTCGGAAACTTGTCAACACCATCAACCCTGTCAGTGCTACCTGGTTATCTGTTGTGTAGTGAACCCAGAAAGGCCTCACCTCACTCGCCGTTGTTGTCGTTACTACTCCAAGTTGACTAATTTTATTGACATCTATTTAAACCTAGTGGGAATTTTAGAGCATCAGTGTGAATCTGCAAATGTTACTGCAACATTGCAGCATTCGTTCTCATGATTGTCTGTGTTTTTGCAGGGGGGTCGCTTTATGAGCACTGCGATGTACGATGCCCGTGAAGCCCTCATCCCCGGCTCGGCTTATGATCGCAGTAGCACCGGTATTTATTTTTACATCCATCATTCCAAAATAACCTCGGATGATAATTGCTATTAAAAAACAAACCACATTTATGCAATGACTTCTGTGTCCCCCAGCTGGACGTCCGCCCAACATGTACTTTCAAACTCACGACCAGATTGGAATGATTGGGGCGGGGCCTGGTCACATGGCTGCTATGAACATTCCCATACCCTTTAACCTGGTGATGCCACCGATGCCTCCGCCCAGCTACCAGGGTCAGACTAATGGCCCTGCTGCAGGTACTGCGCACCGTCATGTGGCTTGCACTTTATTGACCATTGTCCTGCCTTTGCCTGCATTGCCTATTTGGATCATAAAGTGCAATTAAAAGATTCAGCGAGTGACTGCCGGTACTGTTTTATAAGGCCGTGGAGCCATGAAGGGAAAGCCTGGGCGTGGCGGCCGCCAGAGGGTTCGACGTGTATCAGGAAACCAGGGCAGCGCTCAGGGCCTGAGAGGAAACAGCCAGGCCAGTCAGGATGGGGCCTCCCAGCCCTTCTCGCAGGGGCCACTGACACAAGGCTACATCTCCATGAGTCAGCCCTCTCAGATGAGCCAGCCTGGCCTTTCCCAGGCTGAGCTTTCCCAGGTAACTCCCAACTGGACACACCCACATCTCTCTCTTTGCTACCTCCACACTCTGCAGTGACAGCTGTTGATCTCACTATGAAATAACTGAATGATGAAGGTGATTAAAATGTGACTTTTTTGTTGTTTTCTGTCTTGCTGCGTCCAGGACAGTTACCTGGGGGATGAGTTCAAGTCCCAAATCGACATTGCTCTGTCCCAGGACTCAACCTACCAGGGCGAACGTGCATACCAGCATGGCGGCATAACAGGACTGTCACAATACTAGACTGTAAGTACATGAACCTAAGTATGTTAAACACCAACACATTCTAATGATAGTGTATGTGCGGTGATAAGAACCTGTCATTACTCTGTGGACAACTTCTGGCTAACCTATGAAGTTTTTGACTTTTTAATGCTGTTGTGGACTGATAAAGTAGAGATGATCATTTGTCGTCTGTGTGTTTCTACAGTGTAACGAATGCCATCCTCTAACAGAGACTTTTGTACTTCTTGTGTGAAGTGGTATTGCAAGCGGCAACTTTTAGTCCTATTCCTTGTAGGGATGCTGACAATCGATTAATTGTCGATTAAGAATTTAATGTAATTTTTTTTTTTTTTTTTTTTTTTTTTAAGTTGAAATGTAGCCCATTAGAAGTCAACTTAATGTCAGTGGATAAATGTTTTCTCTTCTCTAATGTAAAATTGGTCACATTGGACCCTCAACATTATTGAAGGGTTAAATAATGTGTTCCTTACTCATTTTTCATTGTGATATTTAGGTTCTCAGGAAAAATCGCCGCTTATCAAATAATTTGCATTCCTAATTCCTTGTCTTTCAGGTGACCTGAAGAAGGGAGCTAAGCTGGAGCTCGGCTTAGTTCAATGGCTTTTTAATCTGGGGATTAATAAAAACATAAAACGGAGACCTGTTTTCCTCTGCTCCAGCCGAGCGAAGCACCGCTGAGTGAAAGCATCGGGAGAGCGAAACCAAACCAACGACCAGCGACAGAAGTGAGAGGGTAGATAAGAGGAGGAGAGAGAGAAAGCGCGAACGGACGGGCGGGAGCGATGGAGAGAGAGAGAGAGAGAGAGAGAGACGGGCCGAGCGGCAGACAGGTGAGAGGCAGAGACTGATGTCCGTGCGAAGTGGAGGAGGACAGTCGGCAAAACTGGCAGCGTGCGGTCGAGCTGCTGAAGGAAACGGGGGTGGGAGGGGGGGAGGGGCCTCGACGGTCCAATGGGGAATCCAAACGAAAAACCAAAAGCGTCCAGCCAACCCGACCCCTCGACCCGCAGCTCCGGGAGAGGAAGCATCACTCGCTCGCTGGCTCGCTGGCTCGTCCCCAGACAGGCAGAGGACACCACCGGCTGTCTGAAGACCTCCCTCTCAAAAACCTGCAGTGGGGAAGAGGGACGGCTTTTCTTTTCTTTTTTCGGAAGCCATTAAACGGCCACTAACAATTTGCTTCTGCTACGAGTTGGCTGGTTACCACAACCTGCGTCCTATTTTTTAAAGATAATTAAATAAATATTCGTTGACCTCGGGGGGGAGAGCAGCACCAGCGATCTCCAGCTTGGCGTCCCGGAGTGGAAATGTGGTGCCACAGCTGGAAGAGCCTGGAATTGGAAAACACCTTTCATTTGCCTTGAGAACCGACCGACCGACCGGTTCCATCGCCATGGTCTTTTAACTGGGACTGTTTGAGACGACGGGTCGGTAACGGACCGTGGAGACCGCCGGCCTGTCGCTCCACTGCCCCCCCAGGTGGCGCTCACAGTGGGACAATACCTTTCTTATTACAGAGCACAAAATTGCAAAAAAAAAAAAAAAAAAAAAAACAGGGGAAAAAAGTCTGAAACAATCTCAACAAGACCAGCATTGAATATTCTCCTTGTTGTCATTTGGTGTTTCAGTGAAAAGTCGTTTTCTTATTCTACTCTTTTGATGCAGGGGTTGTTGATGTATTTCATAATCAGATGTTTTCTTCTTTTTTTTTTGCTTTGCGTTCACTTCGATTGGCAAACGCTCAAAAAGCTCTTGCAGCGATTCCTCAGGAGTTTTGTGGACTTTTCATGCTGAACACACAAATCTGAGAAGCCAAGCGGGACAACGGCCGTTGAGCCTCCGAGACGGTTGATCTTGTCCACCGCGTGCAGGGAGGAGGAAGGAAAGGTGGCTGAGCGAGATAAAGGGCTGTGTGACCCCAGGAGACGAGCTTTAAGGTCAATTGCAGAGTCCGGCGTTGGACTCTTGCCATTTTGATTTAAGCGACCGCCCGATGTATTAAAAATCCTTAAGTTCGTCCTTATCGATTAAATATGGAGAAAATCTCGGCCGTCGTTTTAGCTTCCGTGTTCATTTAAATCGTTTAATTCAGCTGCCGAAGCCCTCGAGGCAGAGAGAGGAGCGGCAGCCGCCTCCAGTCCAGTGACGGCGAGAAGGTCAAAGGTGAAATAATCAGTGCCTACAGCCGACCACCGGCAGTCACCCGCAGCACAAACATGAATGTCGTTCATATTAAACTACCAGCATTTAATCCGAGGACACACAAACAGATGTGTTGAACTTTTTATTATTTTTACACGAGTGGCTCAGTGTAACGACGCGGCAGGTGTTGCGTAGCTGGATCGTTTCTTTGGGGAGTACAGGCCACCTTCCTTCTGAGAAGTAGTAAAAAAAAAAAAAAACAGGCTGGTGGGTTATTTTCCTTCTGCGGACGTTTGATTTGTGCATCGCAGGTTGGCTTCAGTTTTATTCCTTCGTAGAGTTCCTTGAGATTTTCCATGGATCCTGAACAACTGTGAAACTCGAGTCGATCCCAATTTGTCATCGTTTTTGCTTTGTGCATCATGTTTGGTTCGGTTTTTGTGCAAAACTACAAAAAAAGATCATCTTTTGTAGCGACACGATAACCGATGAATGAGCTGGATGCTGTTTCTTCACTAGTTTTTGTATCATTAGACTGCAAGATTGTAGGGTTGTTGTTGTTAATTTTTAAACGCTTCCGGAAGTGATGTTTCCTGATCTCAGTAAGAATGTACTTTTCTTTTATTCATTGGCTTTTCATTTCCGCAGTCTTGACAATCCTTTTGCAAGTAGATGTTGGTGTTTGTGTTCCACAACAACCCTAACAAG
This sequence comes from Thamnaconus septentrionalis, assembly GCA_009823395.1. NCBI lineage: Eukaryota > Metazoa > Chordata > Actinopteri > Tetraodontiformes > Monacanthidae > Thamnaconus > Thamnaconus septentrionalis. The sequence continues at coordinate 11,943,940 of CM020508.1, read as the reverse complement.
TTCTAGCTTTAAGAAACTGCTGCTGTAAATTTTTTGCATTGCTTTGGTGGTTTTGTTTGCCCCCCTCCACCCCCACCTCCACCTCCCTACTTTCTGAGCCACAATCAATTCCAGCATGTGCAGTGATCACCAAATTAAAGATTCAGCTGTTTGCATCCCAACCCTTGATTCTCCGTGTCAGGAGGCAGAGAGTTCGACATGATGTAAATACTTTTTGAAATCACGAGTCTGATTTGCAGTGACTTTTTTTCCCTCACGACACAGTGGCTCCTCGGTAAACGGAATCAATAAAGGCTGTTCTCTTGTGCAGCTCTTTTTTTTTTTTTACTGGTGTGGAAATCAATACAAATATATTTATTGCAGCTCAAAATGAAAATGTCAATGTATAGAAATAAAACTTGTGGTATATACACAGTCACACAGGCGAGAGGGTTTCAGGAAGGTGCCTGTGCTGCCGCCTTCTCTTTCTTCTGTTTTCTCTTGAGCAGCTTCTTTTTCTGTTCTCTACTTTTCTGCTTCTGAAGGTTCTCCTGGATTTTCTCTTTAAATTTCTTCTTCTGGCTTCTGATTTTCTCCAGCTCTGCTTTCCTCTTTGCTTCCAAATCTGGATCCTGAAACGACAGATTAACAACATACTGAGCAAAAACACCAAAGTCGAGAGCTCGTCCGTTATGTTCAGAGGAATAAACAAGCTTTTCCACAACTTGTGCAGAGTGTGTGGAATCTAAAGCCATTCCAAAAAGAGAAGCAAGCGAACCTTTCCCTCCAAGATCATCTGCTTCCTTTTGTTGATCTCCTTCTTCTCGTCAAAGTCCGTCGACTCGAGCCTCTGCAAGATGGACACGTTTCAAATATTTACAAACCTCACAATACAATTATAAGATGTAGATCAGTGATTTACAAATCAATTGTTTGATTTCAAATGACCATGGGACCTGCTTGATTATCAGAAGCCACCACCAATAATTCTCTCCCAACACTATGTTCAACAAATTGCTGAATGAGGAAAGTCTTATTGGGAACAAAGAGAGGAACTTGCGCACTATTTCGCATTCCCGCCTGGTCACGTTGACCTGGGTGAGGATCTGGTGGACCTCCTTCTCGTTGACGGCATACTCCTTCAGCTTTGTCTCTGTCAAAGCAAGTCAGTGGAGTTATTCTGGGCTCAGACACAGTGGAAGACAAAGACCTGGAAGTCAGGAGAACTAATTCTTGCTTCCTTTTTTACATATGAAAAATAGAATTTCTTTCAAATAGGCAGGAAGTAAAGCTGAGTGAAGGAGCGGTTTTAATTTAGTGTTGGCATAGTTTTGTTTTTTTACTTAAATTTAGCAGTCTTAGCAGCAAACTTAATAGTCTTTTGACAGATTTGCGTAAAGATCACTAATGCTCCTGTGTGCGTAATGGCAAGAGTGGAAATGCGTGAAGGAATAATAAAAAAACTGCCATTACACATATTACACATATTAATGGAACAGTGGTAAATGGTTAATGGACTGCACTTATATAGCGCTTTCCAGCACCTTCACGGTACCCCAAAGCGCTCTACAAAGGCCTCTCATTCACCCATTCACTCACTCACACTCACACACACACACCAATGAGTGGCTCACTCTACCTCTATATTCTGAGCTACAGTCGCCCTAAGAAAAGTGAATCATCTTCCGAAGGACCATGATGTAGTTGCTCGGATAACTCACGGGTCTGTTCCTCGATGGCGTGCACCAGGTGGATGTCGTACTGTGTCACCAGCGTGATGGACACACCGTTCCTGCCTGCAGAGGGAGTGCACATTATTTAGAGTGTCCTACGTTCACTTTAGTGTGTGGCAGTACTTCGGTGAGTCAGCGCGTTACCTGCCCTTGCTGTGCGTCCCACCCTGTGGATGTAGATCTTGGGGAGGCCGGGGGTGTTGTGGTTGATGACGGCCTGAACTGTCGGAATATCCAAACCACTGTGAAAGAGCAGAAAGTGTCGTCAACACTCGGCGAAGTTGGGTGACGCGTACAAGTTGTGTTAAGGACCCAATTAAACTGTTTGCCGCGTGCGAAGGATTCGTATCATCCCTCGCAGGCTCTGGCTGAGCTTCTTACCGAGCCGCTACGTCTGTCGCAATCAGAATTTTGAAGACGCTGGCCTTGAACTTGGCGAGGTTCGCAAAACGTTGTTTCTGGATGAGATAAAGAGACATTTTCAGTCCCGCAGGCCTGTGAATCTCACTAATCTGCTGTAATCTCCCAAACTGGCATATTCTGCGGACATTGCTGTCATTTTAATTAGCAGTTGTGATTACTGTTTCCAACACTGACGGCTAGTGATAAGAAGAAACCATTACAAAACACAGCAATTCCTTCTGCAAAACTAATTAACTAGAAAAACTGACTGTGGTAGCGAGCGCTCCGTAGCCATTATCCTCCCAAAATTGAAGCCTTTTCTTAAAACCATATTTGATTAAAAAAGAAAAAGAAAAGCACCTCTCCCAGGCATTTGCTGATTGCACACATCAGACATGAAATGGTCGTCTCACCTGTTTCATCATTGAGTGCAGTGAGATGGTTGGAAAGTGGAATTTTTGTAGCATCATAGTAAGAATTTGGCAATTTCTGAAAAATCATAAACAGGTTTAAGTAGCAGAACAAACACTGCAACCTCTATTACCACAGAACACAACTGGAGAAATTTCATTTCCATGTCACTCGTAAATTGTTTCACAAATGTTCAAGTTGTTTTTTTTTTTGGGGGTTTTTTTTTAATGGGCTTCTTACTTGCACGTGTTGGTAAAGATGATGATGGACCAGTCGTCGTGTTCGTCAGTGAACGTCTGAATCAGGTGCACCAGATAGGCGTCCTTCACCTTTTCTGGGGTGAGGATGTACCTCTGGTCCAGTTCCTCCACTGTCCGAGTTCTATAGACAGCGATAAAATCAATATAAAAGTTCTACTTTCTAAAGTAAATTTTATTTTACTACCACAACCCATCATTTACAATAAAATGTTCAGTGCATGAACTGTGTGGCCAGTTGTGCTTCTGTTCAAGTACCAGGAAAACATTTTCAATTATTTAATGTTCCAGTGGGATGCTTTGGTTTAAAAATACGTACATACATAAATAATCACAAACTTTTATGCACAGAATATGTGCCAGTTTTATGAGTTTTCTGCCTCACAGTATTTCCAAACCTACACACAAGCGGCCTGCAGATGTATTTAATATTTCTGTAACCAGGCAATGAAGAAGAGTCTTACTCTGACTTGCTCTCCCAGAAGAAAGGCTGGTTCATGGCGATATTCTTAAGCTCCTGCAGGGTGTCGGTGAGCGTGGCACTGAACAGCAGCGTCTGACGTTTAGCCGGTAATATACTCATGATCGTCTCCAGGTCTTTGGTGAAATCAGTGCAACCCTGCTCCAGGAGCCGGTCGGCCTCGTCCATAATCTGACAAAGGCACAGAGACAGCAAATCACAAATCTTGTTTTGAAATGTTGGGTTTTCTCTTGTTGTTGTTTGGACAATTGTGCAAAATTAGCAATTTTAGAACCAAAGATTGGTTGGTTGGTAAGATCCACCTCGAAGGTCTTTTCACAGTACTTGAAAGTACTGATGGATGGTACATATTGGAATATGTACCATCCATCTGTTTAGATAAGAACCATGGCTGCTGCCACAATTTCTCACTTCAAATGTAGGATACCAACATTTTTATCGGGAATAATATAATCATATTCTGCTTTTTTGGGTTTCACATTTGCTGAGTTTTAAGAGCACAAGCATTTTCAGGATAACACTGGTATTTCTCGTTCCACTTAAATGATTCTTTCCAGTGTCAGAATATACAGCTGAGAGCTACAGAAGAGCTCGAGAGACTTGAGACGTGGTCAGGTCTTCCCTCTTGATTCCTGCTGAACTCACCAGAAACTGGATTTTGCTCAAATTGAAGGTGTTGGAGCTGCGGATGTGATCAGCCAGACGCCCTGGCGTGGCTACGACCACATGTGGCTGGTTGGAGAGCTCCAAGGCCTGAGTCACCATATCTGTCAAACACAGATTAGTCATACAGAATTAGAGCTATAGCTACACGTGTCCAGGTGAAACAAGTATTGTGTGTTTTCTGCTGTCAAATTAGAATTTTTTACCCATTCCTCCAACGATGATGCAGTCTCTCAGACCCAGAGGCTTCCCCAGCACCCGGAACTGTTCTGCAATCTGATAGGCCAGCTCCCTGGAGGACGTCCCAAACACAGCATGCGTTACCAGTTGGAACTACATGACACCCAAACACATATTAATATAAATATATATACTTCGTAATTTGAACTTAATAGACCAGAAATAATGACCAGTAAATGTATTGTGCTTGTTTTACTACCAACTACTGCACTTCTGTTTTTTAAGGACAGTAGGTCCATGGAGGGCTCAGGTCCAGCACAGACCTGGTGGGGGTGAGAACCAGGCAAAAGATGCCGTACGGCTCCTCGGACAGCTTCTGCAGGACAGGCAGCACGAACGCCGCCGTCTTTCCGCTTCCTGTCTTCGCGCAGCCCATGCAGTCACGACCTGAGAGGGTCAGAACAATCAGAACAAGAGGCGGCGTTTACTCGCGAAATGTCATCGTCAGTCAGGGTTAGTCGGGGCAACACTGAAGCTCGGTGCAGCCCCCTGAACACACAAGTGTTTCCAGGAGTTCCACTCACCCTGGAGAATGGCTGGCACGCAGTTCACCTGGACTGCAGTGGGTTTGTTGATGCCCATCTGTTGGCACTGCTTGACCAGCCAGTCTGACAAACCCAGCGAGGAAAAGTCAGCCATTTTACCGATGAGACTTCTACAGAGGCTTAATTATTAATCCCGTTGATTAAATTAATCCAAAGTGATCCTCAACGACTGCACAGTGAAAGAGTTTACGCTAAAAGTAAACATCCTCGTGTGCCCCTTCTGTCGTCCATGCTTGATGACGTAAAGCCCGATGGGTTGTTCTTCTTCTTTAGGTGACGTGAAGCGAACCTCTAGGCATCTACACGTTACTGCCCCCTATAGGTCGCATATCATTGCAAAAAGTTACAGGAGCAAACTGCTGAAACGAAGCTGAGATTGTGTTTTACCCACAAATTCACTTGTTTTTATTTTTCATCCATCCATCCATTTTCAATACCCGCTTCCTCCTGCACTCAACCTTGTTTCTTCTTGGTTAATTAATTAATCTTATTGGTCTTCTTCTTCTTCTTCTTCTTCTTATCATTATTCATTCATCATTCATTTTCTATACCCGCTTATTCCTGTTCAGGGTCACGGGGGTCTGCTGGAGCCTATCCCAGCTGTCTTAGGGCGAAGGCAGGGTACACCCTGGACAAGTCGCCAGTTCATCGCAGGGCCACATAGAGACAGACAACCTTTCACACTCACATGCACACCTACGGACAATTTAGAGTGTTCAATTGTCCTCACATGCATGTTTTTGGAGTGTGGGAGGAAGCCGGAGAACCCGGAGAGAACCCACGCAGACACGGGGAGAACATGCAAACTCCACACAGAAAGGTCACAGGTCCGGGCCCCGGAATCGAACCCACGACCTTCTTGCTGTGAGGCGGCAGCGCTAACCACTGCGCCACCGTGTCGCCGTTATCATTATTATTATTATCAATAATAATAATAATATTATTATTATTATTATTATTATTATTATTATTATTATTATTATTATTATTATTATTATTATTATTAGTAGTAGTAGTAGTAGTATTATTATTATTATTATTATTATTATTATTATTATTATTATTAGTAGTAGTAGTAGTAGTAGTAGTAGTAGTATTAGCTTAATTGATATTTTTCGCTTTTGTGATCTAGTGTTTCAGGGGTGTTTTCATCAGTATGATGCTGAGTGCCAAACAGGGACAACATACATTATGGTATATTTTAGGTTTCTCTTCTGTGCACTTAAAAACCTCACAACTGAAGCCTTGTCACTGAATTAGCTCAGCACTTCCTACTCCTCAAAAAGCATGCCAAATTTGCTTCAAATAATATGAATGCAGGCAAAAAGAAATACACATTATGTGCATTTGTACTTTAGTTTTAAAATTATTCCTTGTACTGAATGCATTTTTTAGTTGTATAAACAAACCAAGTTAGATACAAAGGTGACAATCATAAACTTCATGAGAAAATTTGACCTTTGATTCCACCTGTGGTCTTTGAACTACCATCATTATTGCGACTGCTTGTTTGTCACGTCAGTTCATACGTATTTGTTTTCCACAGTCTGAGGCCGTTGACTGAGATGCTGCTTAGCCAGAGAAGAAGAGAAACACTTCACTGCGAGGTGTGCTCGCTGGCCTGCCAGAGGCGATTAATGCCCCATGTGCTGAAAGCAGAGGCTGAAGGTTGGGCTCTAAATGTTCCAGCTGTGCTGCAAAGTGTCTTCGAGTGGCTGAGGGGTGTCTGTCTCTAAAGCGACAGCAGGGGTGTGGACGTATAGCAGACATCTGATGCACCTTGATGCTGCTATCCTGCAGCACAGAGGAGCAGTCAGCTGCTGCTGCATTGTAACAGGTCACTGAGCAGCGCGATTAGTGCGGAGGTGGCGCTCTTGGTGCTCTTCCACTCCATTTGCTGCTGCTGCTGCTGCATCTCTCGCATTATTCAGCATCTGCGTAAATCAGTGCTTTATTTCAATTGAGTTGTCGAGGCCTTCGTGAATCAATACAGCGAAGAAAAGCTCAAAGTTAGAGCACTGAATGTGTCAATGCTCATGAGCAGGCTAGTTTACTTCAGGGCAATGTTTAGAATGCACAACACTTAGTGTGGGATACTGCACTGCTATATTACTGCTTTGGCTCAAATGTTTGTCTTTATATTTGAGGGTCATCTTTCATGCTGCAGCAGTCTTCATCTGATTCACTAAACTTTATAGCCTCTGATTGTATTTGACAAGCACTGGAATCATTTAAGTGAAAGGAAGAATTCTAAAATGAGAATGTGTCCAGTTTGTTTGTCACAGTTATTTGTGTATTGATTTATGTAGATACATTTTTTATTGCAGTTCCCTTCATTGTGTGTTCGCAGCTCGACGGGATTATCATATAGCTCTCCATAAACAGCTTTGTGCAGGCTGTAAATCTGAGCTCAGCGCGTGAGGCGGCAGCAGGGATCTCAGTTCTGACATATCATTTACTGGAGTTTGGTGGAGATGCAGCTCCAGTTCATCCAGACGCTCGGAGCTTTTAATCACGCCACACTTCGTAAATGCGCATCGGGTTGGGATGGGGGGCGGTGGTGGTGGGGCGTTAAAAGCTCCCTCGCGCCATTTCCACACAGCATATTTGACATCCTGGCATTTTAAGAGGAAAGTAGTGCCCCCGACGGAGGGGTAATGGAGTGCAGTTCGCACTGTGGCCGTTAGATGGCGGTAAGGAGGTTTGACCACGGGCAGAAAGAGAGAGTTGAATGGGATCCCAGTGTGTTCTGGCAACAGGGGCGGGAGAGGAGCAGCACGGCACAAGTCCTGGAGGAGGAGGAGGAGGAGGTCTGAGTCACAAGATATCTCCGCTGCTGTCCGGCCTCCACCAGGATTCCACACTTCGTCCCCAGACTGCACAGCTGAGCCGAACCGCGCGTCATTACGCGCATGTAAAAGCATATCCGCGGCGTCGGCCGGCGTTGAGAGCGCGGACAAAGGAAGGCTGGAGTACAAGTGACTTGAGAGGAGAGGACAGCGGAGGAGTGCTGCCGGAGGGGAGACGGGCTGGAGCCGGAGTCGGAAGTGATTGGTCTGGTGGTGTGTTTTTTTTCTTTAGAAATGTAGCTCGAGTCTCGGATCTCCAGGGAAAGGGGGGAAACGTAAAAAAAAAAACAAAAAAAAAAACTGCTTTGAAACCGAGAAGACGGGAAAGAAAAGTGCGGAGATTTGCCAAAAGAGCATCCAGATCCTCGGAGCATGGGGTAAGTTTGCGTTCACATTGTACGCGTTGGTCATGTCTGGAAGTGATTGAAGTGGATTGCACAACAACGGAAAGTGAATTCTGTTTGTGACTTCTGCGTGCGTGCGCGTGCGTCGGGGATTCTCGACTCTTTCTTTGGAAGCCGTCATTGGACTGTGTTTCCCCTGTGTGTGCAGTGCGCTAAAACAAAGACATGCGAGAGTTAGCCGAGGGGGCGTCAGTTGTTCCAGAACCCGTGAAAACCGATTTCATTCAGTCCGAATCCTCGCAGGCCGCTGTGGCCATCAGAAGGTCACAAACCAACGTGACCGCGGATCCTGAATTGTGTCACGTTCGACCCGGGGACAGTCGCCTACAATTGTTTGAAGCGACGCGCGTGCACATCGCGCGCGCGCTTTGAATTATACATGGCGATCTCGACACACCTGAACCCCTCTCACATGACCACACCACCTCCACCTCCCCTCTCCCCGACACACACACACACACACACACACACACACACACACACACACACACACACGCACGCACTCCCCGGTCATCACCAATTGTGTTTAGTGACACACTGAAGTAGAGATGCAGCTCAGTTGTCTGACTGACTGAGAGTGTCCTCGGCTGTCTGGTGTCCCTCAACTGTCTGAATGACGCGTCTCTCTTTTCCAGGAGCTCACTACTAGTTAGTTTCGATACAATTCCAGACAGGCAAAGCCGCAAAGAGGTTCCAGTCGGCGCTGATGCCGTGTCTTATATGTCTACTGGCCAAACTGGAACAGCTGCGCCCGGCTCGGCCACCGGATCCCTCACAAGTCGTTAGGATCTGCCCTTGAAACGTCCTCAGGTGTCCAGGTGGGCCGTAAACCTTCTGCCGAGGTTAGGAGCACACCAGCAGCAGCGGCGAGACACAGAGAAATTGACGGTGCGTTCGGGCGCCTCCACACCCCAACATTGTAGAAAGTCATATCTGCGGGGTCCCCACTTGGGTGTTGCTCTCAAAAACACAGTGCTAAAGGGAGAAGATCCCCGGTCAGTGGCACAGCTTTAGGCTTGCTAAAACATTGGGATGCACTGACCTACAGTGTATGAGATCGTCTCTCAGTCCTGTTCAAGTTCTCATATGTACAATAACCTGAGACACCAGATCATCAGACATCGGATCCTTACCAGTCCTCTAAAAGTCACGAGTCCTGGAAAAAGAAATGCAGTTGGAGAGTCAACACACTCCCTGCAGCATGGATATAATATTGGCAGCCGCATCATGAGAAATAGTTATTCCTGCGCAGAAACGTGTGTAAAATATGCCCTGACACAGCTGTGCTCCAGTATCTGAGAAAGTCGTCGTTTAATGTACAGGTTTGCCTCCGTGTTGCTAATGTCTTTTTTTGGGGTTTTTTTGCATTGTGTAACTTGGATTGTTTCCCCCTTGTTATGCTGCAGAGGAGTTTCCAAGAAGCTCTAAAATGTTCTCACTACACCGAGAGAGGTACGCCGGCATCATCTCTCATCCGTTGTGGCTCTGCATGGCAGGGATGGGCGAGCTGTTATAAAGAATATCTGATACCCTTTGCAGAAGAAAAAGAAATCACTTGAAAACCCTTCCAGCTGGAGATGTGAGAGTTCCAAGTGCTTTCAACTGAAAACCATCTAAGGTCATGAAACTGAGAAAGAGCCTTTGTTCACTCAATGTGTTTGGCTCTGGTTTGATTCTCCTATGCATCAAAACAAGATGCTTTTGGGAATCAATCTGCCCATCCCTGCTTCATCAATCATTTATCTGCCTCTGCAAAAATCTCACCCCCACCCCATCATCCCCTCGGTGTCTGTGGTTCTCCAGGCTGCACTGTTGTCTGCGAGATGTGTTTTTATGCAGCGTGGGGCATGGGGGATGGGGGGGTCATGTTGTGGCTGTGCAGACGTTGTCACTCCGCTACGTGGTGTCTCTGTCATGGCGCTTTCCTCCCGTCACTATGGGCTCGTTAGCCTGCTTGCATGTTGTGCACGTCAACCTGTTTTTTTTTTCCAGATGAAAACATTGTCTGCAGCTTGAGGTGTGAGGCAAGCTGTTGCAGTGGTTTAAAAAAAAAAATCAATAGGCTGTGAATTGAAAGTATCAAAAAGTGGAGAACTTCTGGATCCCCCAAGGCCGTCGATCTAAGTGATTCACAGTAATTTATACATGGATACGCTGCACATTTTCAAATTAAAATCAACACCTCCATGATTGGGAAGAGACAGCAAGGAGAACACATTTCTTTTGTCTGCCCCTACTTGAATGAAAAAGACAGCCAGCTATTGGCTACAGATGATTTTAAACCACAAAAGCATCACAAAAACACTTCGCCACTTTGTGTCAAGTTACTTATTGCTGTTTAATTATTTGTCTTCTTCCGTTGAGAACGTAACTGCAGCATCCATCTCTTTGTCCAGTGGGCGCTGCCACTTATTACCTGTTGCCATTGGAAATGATTATCCAAAAACTCCTTTAATTAATGTGTTTCTGCACTTCATGAATGAAAAACTTTATTTTTTCTAAAAAGGCTCCTCTTCTGCCTTTGAAATCTCATGCACATCGTAAAAACTTTTGTGGGAAGTTTGTGAGAGGAGTGCTGAATTTGGAAATCTCATCCTAAAATCCAAGATTTGCAACGTGTCCCGGAAACTTGATTGAAAAGCCAGTCTGTCTTCAAGTCTTCCAACATGGTTTAAACGCAATAAAATGCTAAATCTACACAAACGTTTTCGGTATCAGTCGCATATCCATTTAGGAAAGACCCCTTTGGAAATATTTGCAAAACTAAGGCTGCTTAGCAATTATTTTCTCTCCCAAAGAATGGATAGAGTGCCTGCTGAAGGCGTTCTCACACACTGTGAAAAACACTTGACGAGAAGTGTCGCTGCCCTCCAACAGAGCCGCACTGCGTCACAGCGTTCAGCTAAAAATCTGCCAAAGCCGGTCAGACTCGGCAAACAACCTTCAGTGTTGGTCTTTCGTTTTTCTTTTGATCAGAATATGTTGTGCGGTTCTGCTCAACCCACACTGCAGCCACTGCATTCGAAGCCTTCAATAGCAGTAGCAATAGAATTCTCTGCTGTCTGCTCCTTTCCCCCCCTCTGTGCTGACTAGTGTTTCATATCGAAAAACTGTTGGGATGGGATTTTTTTCAAGGTGGATGAGAGGATTTTCTGAGAATGGAGACGTCAAATCTCAGCACTCGGGCAACTTGTGAGGTTGCGTAGGAACCAAGACCACACCAGTGATCTGATTGTTCTGTGTCGTGTTGGCTCACTCCTCTTCATTTCAACCCACTATGTTTTCATGAGATTGAATAACCACAGCAGGTGGACGATCTCGACAGAAAATTAGCATGTCCCCTCTCACCGTTTTTTTTCCCTGTGGCCTTTGTCTGCTCGGCGCAGAAAACACAGTGGCTCTTTTTTCTCCTTTGAAATCACACTCGTTCTGACAGCCGTCAGTCAGCCTGCCGCGAGCGGAGCTGACCTTCGGAGAAGTGAAGCACCAACGCCGCGGTTTTACCACCCAGAGCGCCCACGCCTCCTCTCGGATTAGAAAAACAATCAAAGAAAGTAAACTAAAGCTTGATTCAATAGAAGCTCGTCCGTTATCGTGCATTCAAAGTTGTCTGAATGACCAGGAAAATAAGCGCTTGCGTGCCAGACGTGGATTGGTGCTAAATGGATATTTTGGTTGTTGCGTATCACGCTGCTGCACTGGGCCAGACACTTTATCTGAGGAATGTGGACATGAGCTTTATAACTGAAGCAGAGACGTGAGGAGGAACAAGCTGCAGAAAAAAAATGGAAGTCGATACAACCAGAAGAGGAAGTGGATGAATGTGTCGGTCGAGGCTGGACAGAGATGGAAGTTGTCATGGCGAGCTGAGTGTTTGAATCAGGCGTAATGATACTTGGTGTTCATGCTGCGTTCACGTGCTCTCTGCAGAAAAGAGACAATGAACACCTGAGGTCTCCAGAGGCAGGGAACCACAGTGGCCTCCTTTCTTCTGTCTTCTATCTCACATGGTGAAAAATGACCCTCCCCTCAAACCCCGGGGCGAATGCTTCCACTTAACCCCTTCAGCTTGCTCTGGGCTCAACAAGTGTTATTCAGCATGACCGGCTAAAGGGGGCGACGTCTCTGAATAGTTAAAAAAAAAAAAACTTCTCTAAGTTAAGAGGCAAAGTTGCTTAACGGTTTCTGTGTGGCGGTGGGTGGATAAATTCATGCATAATTAAAGGAGCCGTGTGCGATACTCAGCTTATTGGAATTCGGGGGAAACAGATTTTCGCAAGAATTGAAAGTGATGTCACACACCGTGTGTGTGTGTGTGTGTGTGTGTGTGTGTGTGTGTGTGTGTGTGTGTGTGTGTGTGTGTGTGTGTGTGTGTGTGTGTGTGTGTGTGTGTGTGTGTGTGTGTGTCAGCCCCTGCTGCCTTCCTGCCGTCAGAGTCGTAGCCACCTGCTTGCAAGTGCATGTTAGGGCTGTGCGAGTAACAAGATGATGTTAAAAAAAAAAATCATTCATTCATTCATCGTTGTTCAAGATGATAGAAAAACCTTTTATTTTGAAAGTGATGTTTGGTGAAAGACAGTTAAGCTTGTCACTTTATCCACAGAGGGATTCATTTGTGTTTGGTTTGTAAGTTTTCACTTTATTCCCAAATAAGGGAACTTCATCTTTGTTTATGAAGAACCTGTTCATTTTCAAGTCAAGTTTGGTGAAAGTGAGATTTTCACTTTATTAATCCCAAGAAATTCATCTTTATTTGGTCAAGAAGACTGTAAATGTTGTCACTTTAATAAACCCAAGGAGGATTTACAGTATCTTTCAGTTGCACTTCATTCCCAATCGGGAAATTTGTTTGCTATTTTTCTTTAAAAATAAAGATAAAATATTTGAAATTATTTATTCCATTGTCTTTTGTTAGGTGTCTGGTGATGTGGAGGAACTAGGCCATGGAGGTGGAATAACACAGCATAAACCCTCTGCAACCTTGTAAAGGGGTCTTATTCTCAAAAACTGACCTTTTCAGCTCTTATACATGTCTTTTTTTTTTGGGTTACCGGCATTCCAACCGGCGCACCAGGTACGAAAGATGATAACGTGCACATTTCTGGACGTTCTGGCCAGTCTTTTTCTGTGTTTCTGCGCTGAAGCGAGCCGTTTGGATGTTTGACGATGCTCTCTGCATCATCATGAGAAAACAGTCGGCCTGTGGGTTTCGACAGTCTGTTCGACTTTGGAGCACATCCCAGTTAAACACACAGCTCGGTGGCAGGTGACCCGTCTGTGTGGGAGGGCAGGAGACCCACACTTAACCCCGCTGCCGTCTTCTCCTTCATCAGATCTCCCTCCGGCCTCTCTAATTGGCTTTTCTGAGTCGGAGCGCCGACTCCTCAGATGGAGCAGTGGGGCTTCGGCCGCTGCCCGCCTCAGCCTTTTTAGAGGCCGCCGAGCCTCCAGGCTCTGTTGCCGGCTATTTGGGGAGTATTTCTCTCTTCTTTTTTTTTTTTTTCTATTTTAAACCGAATTGACTGTTTGGTCTGACTGCAGGGCCAGAGAAGATGGAGCTGCTTCTGTTTCTCCGATTAGATTCATGAGAGCTGAATTTAAGAGATGAAGAGTGAGGGGATTAGAGAGTGATGACTCGGAGCAACAACACGCAGCTCACTCACTCTGCACTGTGTGTGTGTGTGTGTGTGTGTGTGTGTGTGTGTGTGTGTGTGTGTGTGTGTGTGTGTGTGTGTGTGTGTGTGTGTGTGTGTGTGTGCGTGTGTGCGTGTGTGCGTGAGAAATATATATATATTTTTAACAGCAGTATTAGTCTATTAGTTTATGGACATTTGCCATTGCTTTACTGCGGCTGTTATCACTGTAATATCCTTTAATTGCATTTCAAAATTAGGTTTGATTGAGATGTGCTCGGCTTCGCACTAATGGCTGAGGGTTACGAGCCTAAATCGGGCTTTAGGTGTTTCTCTAATAGACAGTTTGCCTCTTGCAGATTTGTATTTGGTCTGCGCACCTTCTATTGGGAAAATTTTGATTATTAAGCGCTGCAGAATAAAAGGAACTCATTTACTAATATTTAGGCCTTACAAAGAACAAAACATAAAATTTCTGCAAGCTGCACACATACAAGCTAACAGTAGCAGTGAACATATACTCCCCCCCCCCCGGGTTCTATTACTCGATTTTTACAGATTTATTGATCTGCGCCGAACACAATAGTTGGAGATGGTTTCACAGCACTGTGTCCAATTTACTTTAAGTGATGTGCATGAGATCTCTGAACCTCTGAAACATTTTTCAGTTTGTCTGTACCTCTTGTGCCAGTGGTATCAGAGTTCCATGTTTTGCTATATAGCTTCACATGTTGCTGTCGTTCTCTTCTTCAATGTGTCACCGTCGCCCTGTTTAATGAGTCAGCTGATGAGTCCCAGACTGCAGCTAAAACATAACACTTTGGGCCATTTGCGTCAACGTTGCACAAGAAATCTCACGGTGTTAACGTGTTATTTTCCAGGACACAGCAAAACAACGCAAATTAACTTCATTATCGTGTAAAGTTTTGAGCACCACAGAGATCAGGGCCTGTAGTTGCTGCTGGAGTTTTTTTTGTGGTGACAGTGAGATACTTTGAACTTTGCCACACCGAAGGTGTTTCATCCATCTTTGTGTTTTTATCCTTATTGATTGCCATGTTGATGTAAGTCAGTTATGAATGTGGCCCCCTGGGAAGGTCTTGGCTGCAGCGGGTCAATGCTCAAAGCACTTAATAACCAAGCTGAGCTCCAAACTGTAAATCCACAAAAGAGGAGAGGAGCCATCATTTTTAATCAAGAGTACTGAGGAAAATAAATGAGTTTACACGGAGGCGCCTCACCCAAGCTGTGATTTAGATGCAAGACCTATCTGAGCTGCGGGTCTGATGTCACAGAAATAAAGCCAAGTGATGGATTGAAGGTGAAGTGGCCCCCGGGTCCTGGTCCACAAGGTTGTTGATGGTGTTATGGGCAGCGAAATGAAACAGAAACATGCAGAGGAACAAGGATCTGGTGTTGCCGATATGTTGCAGTTCAAACTGATAGTTGAGCTGTCGCCTCAGTGATCAATCCAAAGTGGTATTGGCATTTTTATGAGCTAAGATGAATTTGTGGGATTATTATTTAATGACTTGAGGAGAATTATTTGAGTTTAGTTGAGAGTATTTTTAAGCATTGAGGTGGAAAAAAAACCCCACATTTTGAGGACTGCTTTCATAGAATTTATAAAAGTGTACTTTGAAATCAATGAATCTGAAAAATAACTTCCAATTGTATCGATTGATATTTATTTTCCAAACTGACCTTCAGGCTCATTTGTGCAGGCTTCAACAATATTCTTTGAAACTTTATTTGAAACACTACTGCATTTGTTTAATGAGCCTTCGCCTCCCCTGCGCCCCTTTCACATTACGGATGTATGAAATGTACTGCCCATTCCAGGCCATGTGTTGACCATGTGTGAGCAGCAGATTGAAAAGGCTCATGTTGAGTGCGGCTGTGGTCAAGAGGAAGCGTATTAAAGCCTCTTTGTTGTGCGGCAGCTCGTGCAGAGGGACCAGCGTACAAGTCCTGCTGATGACCTCTGCTGTGGGCAGCAGCCAAACAAATTCATCTGTGACCATATGGCGCTGATAGAGAGTCTGTGTGACACAGAGCCAGAATCTTCTGGATCTTCTGGAGGAGGAACAGCTGCATCTCTGCACAGGACTGGGACTAGTTTTTGTGTTTCTAGAAGTGGATAGAAACACAGAGGGAGAAATAACACTTGGCTGTAGATGCTGTCATTAGCCTGAGCGGGTCCGTCTGTAAGGAATCGTGCCCTTCACGACATCACAATTACCACGAGACGTGGAGCAAACAAAAGAGGAGCAGAATGGAATTCACATTTTTTTTGGACAGTTTTGAGACACCTGATTGTTGGAAGAGACTGATTTTTTTGGAGCCACAAAGCT
The DNA here is from genome assembly GCA_009823395.1 of Thamnaconus septentrionalis. Taxonomy (NCBI): domain Eukaryota; kingdom Metazoa; phylum Chordata; class Actinopteri; order Tetraodontiformes; family Monacanthidae; genus Thamnaconus; species Thamnaconus septentrionalis. The sequence continues at coordinate 11,927,989 of CM020508.1, read as the reverse complement.
CAAAATTGGATATTTGTGCGGCAGCTTTATTTGTCATTATTTGTTCAGAATGGCTGTTAATATCTAGCCGTTCTGGGACATTTTATCCTTGTCTACCTTTTTAATGGGATGTTACTGTTTGTACTCTTCTTATGTGCTTGTCTGGATTTTATTGTAAAGCACCTTGGTTACCTTTAGCTTGCTGTGAAGGGCTGCATAATTATAAGTGTTGGTCAACAGAGTCCTGTTTATTAATATTATTAAGCACATTTAGACACAACCAAGGCTGGCTGCAGTGCTGCACAGTATGAATGCACACTAACATTTGAAATAGATACTTAGAGAAAAAAAAAAAAAGCAGCGTAGATGTAGAGGCAAGTGGAAATAGGAGTTTGAGGTCAATGTGAATGAATTCTTACAAATTGATGATGAGGGTGGAGCGAAGCTGACGGCCTCGGGGGTGAACCCATCCCCGACCCCTCCCATTTGTTGACACCGTTGTGCGTTTGCGGCTCGCGTCAGAAGGACGTCCAGCTTGGACTCGACGCTTCTCCCACTGACGGCGGCAGAAATATCAAATCAAAGACAGTTTGAGCCCTTTTGAGGGAAAATCATTTGACACCACATGGCACCATCGCTCCAGCCTCTCCCCTCCCCCACCGCAGCCCGCTGCAGGCTTTTCCTGCCGTGCCATTTCTAAGAGGTGAAGATAAAATGTCCTGGAAAACAGTTGAAGCACACTTGAGGATTCCGGCCTGATCCTCTGCCTGGCTGCCTGGGCTCACATCCCGGCAGAGCTCCCTCAGTGTCTTCCAGGTTCGTCCCGTCAGTCTTCCTCACTCGCTGCCATCGGGACCCTGAACGCTAGTCGGTAACATGCGCTTGAAGGAATGAGCTGCAGGATTTCAGAATGAAGTGGCTTCTTGAGAAGAAGGCAATCACTCTCCAGGAACGCTGTGCGATAATTTATTGGGCCACTTGTGTCAGTTGTCCAGGTCATTAATAAAGGCTATTGAACCGTGTGCAAAGAAAAACGATTGCATTCATTGCACAGTCCATGCTTTCAAATGTAAAACACATTAATTTATCTTTCCAACGTGATGCGATTGATGGGAGTTTTACATTTTCAAGTGTTTCGGCATTTTGTAGACATGACATTGTCGTCCCTGTACGCTTGTGCCTTTAATATTTTCAACACTGTGTCTCTGCAGTGATTTTGTTGTGGTAATTAAACACCCATGTCCATAAAGCGATGAATACTATGGATAAGTAAGGCTTCAAAGTCTAACACCCATTATACATCAGTAGATAAACAAGGAATTGTGTCGGAGAAGAAAGTTGTCCTGAGCCAGTGGAGGGATGGAGGGATGAAAGGATGGACAGATGGACAGGCGATTGAATGATGAAGGGCAGATGGGTAAACCGAAGGATGACAGATGATGTTGATGATGGCTGGACCATTAACGCTTTTACTTTAATTTGTTCAAAGTTTAGTTGAAGTGTAAATTTGTCAGTTGCTACACTGATATCCTGATGACTTCATTTTTTTTTTTTTTTTTTCTTCAATTCCACCCACCCTACACCTAAAATCATTTACTGCAGTCTTGTCACTGAAACTGTGGATGGATGGATGCCGTGATTTTGACCTCCTTAGTTACTCCGCTGTACTGTGAGCTCGTGCGTGGGAGCTCCGCAGGCGGCGTACACGAGGCAACGGCGATGCGGATGCGTATATGACCTGAAATAGATTAGCAATAATTGATCCAAACGACCCCCCGGACGCCTTCCCCCGGCCTCCCTCATGGCTGAGTTTTTCCACCACTGGCCAGCAACATCATATTTATGTTGCTGCTGCATAAAAACCATCCTGCCCAGTGACTCCGTGTGTTTGCTGCAGACATCAGACGTAAATTCATAGCTGAATGTTTTCCACTGAACTAGAAAGTGGGACAGGTTGAAGACATGATGTGCCATCACTCCCCTTTTACTTGTGTGTTTTTGTTTTTTTGCTTTTAATAAGAGCTTCAGCGACAGACACGTTTATTGGTTCACCCACTCACTGTTCCCCTGGACATCAGGCATTAATATCTGTCTGCTTTGTCCTGGTACACTCACAAACCTGATTTCATCAAGAGCCGCACACTCTCATCTTAACTGGATCTGCTGTGTGTGTGTGTGTGTGTGTGTGTGTGTGTGTGAAGCAGCAAGCAGCAATTAGGCTTCTCTTTACCACGCACTTTAGTTTTAACAAGGCTTCCGTCCTGCCGCCGGGCCCTGTTTGCTCTCGCACACCTCAGGAGGACGTTAATCCAGGTTTAATCTGCTCACATCGAACCCCAACATCGTGTTTCCTGTCCAGGCTGATCCGCCTGATGCCCCCCCCCCGCACTACCACCACCCACCCCTTGGGTAGGCGGGGAATTAACACCAAACAAGCAGCAGGGCTTTAATTTCCACATTTCCCGCTGCGCTGGCTTGATGGGCGTTAAGTGATCATTTCTCATTAAGGTGCGAATATGACAGAGTGAAAGTCCTGACGCCGGCTGTTTTACCTTGACGTTCAGCCTGAATGGATTAAGGCTAATTATTTGCATGGATGTCCTGGTTATCAGCCACCCAGTCGGACCGTAAATCAAACACTTCGGTGCTGCCAATAATGATCAGACGGTGAAACACGAAGCTAAATATGTTTTTGAGGTTTTGAGATAGTTAATTGTGCAAAAATTGCCGCACCTGAGTCCCTGGTTGCTGTGAAACAGGATATTATATGGGAGTGTAGATGGCTTCTGTATTATGAGGCGCGACATATTCCGACTTAATGAGTCGTTTCATTTGCAACGCCCGTTAAAGGTGATGGAGGTGATAGCTCATGAACGTGGCAGATTTGATATTGCGAGTGACGGCCTCTTGCCCTTCAGGTGTGCTTTGTGAATGCACAGGTTGTTGTTGTTGTTGTTGCTGCTGTTGATGGGACTTAGAGAAACGTAAGATGGAAGATATATGGCAGGGAGATTGGCTGGACACACAGGTTCTGTAACACCGGCCGTTGAAAAAAAAAAGAAAAAAAAAGAACTGGTCAAGACTGAACTGACTCGCTTCACCTGAACGATTTCAAGCGAATGATTCACTAATGGACCGGGAGCAGCGGGACACTGCCTCGTGCGGCAGCGACATTAAGGAGCAGCGCTTGGCAGCGGCAAAGACCTCCCTGCCGGTGGCCATGCTGCTCTGTGAACTGTTCTGTCTTTTCATTGGCAGGCCGCTCGGCGTGCTGTGGGGGCCAAGAAGCTCTGCTGTACATGAAAAACGCACATTCATATATTTATCTCCGTGTCCTAGTTGACTGCATTTCAAAGTGGCAAAACACTGAACAACATCAATCTCATTTATTACGCCCTTCTTGTGTGTTGTGAAATGAACTTGTGCCAAACATCTGCATTAATATCCCTGAGTTTGCCTTTTTATTTTCACGTCTCTTATAATTATCTACTATTCCCGCTGATTTTAGCAGTCATAATGCCGTCTCTTCTCCTCTGCATGCACAGAACATGCAATTAAAAACCTGCCTCGGGTAAAGCAACTGTGGCCACTGAACCAAATTAACTTTCCGTGGAATTTAGAAAACATCTGTTAAACCAAATCCTCTCCGTCGAGCCCTTGACCGCAGGAAAAACACCCCAAATTCTTTGGGAAATATTACGGGCGGTAACGGGCTTCGCTCGACTTCGGTCAACTCGACGTCAACTAATCGCCGATGACATCATTCAAAGCCTGGAGCCGAATGAGCACATTGACGCTGATGGTTGGATGGGGGGAGTGGGTGTGAAGCGTCTCAGCCGTGCCGGATGCAGTTTGTGAAACGTCTCTGTGTGACCGTGAGGCTCCGCCTGATAAAGGCCGCATGTGCGGACTCGCCTCTGTAGAATGAGCAAAAGCTTCACCAGAAAAGTCTTAAATGAAGTCCGCAGGTAGAAATCAGCCAAGAAAAGTGGGCTGAACACAAGCCAGCCGGTCATCCAGGCGCAGCGCAGCGCAGCCGACTGGTCGGTTTTTTCCTCATCAGCTGGTTTAACAGAAATGCTATTTAGCAAATCCAGCAGAAAAACAACCCTGCGAAACAAAAGATAATGTGTTTTTCTTCCCCACTGGTTCCCAGTTTTTAATGCTACTGAGTGATTTGAGGTTGTTTTTTCTGCTGCTCTGCCTGACCAGAAGTCTGAGTCTCTGCCTGTGCTGCCTGTCCGTGCTCGCCTATAGAAAGTGTCTGTTGACAATGGCGGCACAAATCGTCTGCGTTGGAACAGAAGCGGGTATTGTTTGTATGCAAATGAAAGGTAGCTGCAGCCCAATCCAGTGGGAACAATGCCTCAAATAGCCACCGCTGACCTATATAAATGCTTGTTTCTTTTGCTTAAACAAAGAACCGAGCGTGCTCCCAGCGCACATTATCCTAATTAATTCTCCCGGTGTGTAATTGACTCGCGCCGGGGAATGGCTCATTGCGTGCTCTGACGTTATGCAAACTCTATTAGCCAAGTAATGTTGCATGGATTCAGCAAAGTGGCCGTACGTGGCACCTCACCGCCCCCCCCCTGTGATCCGCCGATATTCCCCCCGCTGCGTCTCTTCAAAGGCTGGGCGACGGCTAATTGGGTTGCTAGCAGCGAAGCTAAACCTCAGCTGTGTTTTGGCAAAAGCCATCTGACAAAATGAGAGCGTTGGAAAAACATGAGCTTCCGGAAAAAAAAAAAAACAATGTTATGTGCAAATTGTAAATGTTTTCTATTTTTATCCCTGGTCATTACCATTGTGCTCTCAGTAGACGTGATTGGGTTCAACATGCAAATGAGTCTCAGTCAAATGGAATCAGTGATGATATTCAGTTAGTTAATTAGTGTCCCCGAGTGTTTGAGCCTCTTGGCCTTGATCAGCGTAATAATCTGTGTCAAGTTTCTGTTTCGCCAAGCCCAGCCGCCACTGCAGAACTGAAGTGATCGCTGCCCATTTTTTCCATTGTTGCTTTTGGAGCAACTTTTGAATGCAGAATGAATTAAACCCCCCCAAAAAAAATGCCTCACAGTGTATATTTCAATCATTACTGTAACATGGCATCATTAAAAAGATAAGAGGAAATCTATAATTAAGATGTTGTTGGAAATAGAAACTAGCAACAATTAAATGTGTTTACACAATTTCATGCGTTTTGATGATTTGGCAAAATGGGCCAAATGGACTCGGACTAGTACAGGACCGTGCGGCAGATAACGTCGTTTCTCTCTCTCAGGATTTGTTAATTGATGCATAATCACAACAGAAACCGCTAATAGCGTCCCGTAACCTGAGAGCGGCGCGTTGGGCTGCTAAATGCCTCGGCGTCGGTCTCGGCGGGGAGACGGCAAACCTGTTTTAAATTCTGAGGCCCCGAGGTGAGTTCCTTCATGGAGAAACTGCCCACAGATTTATTCCAGCGCTGAATATTTGACCCCGGGGCTGAGCTCTCTGTTTGCTGTGGAGCAGCGCCACGAGTGCGGCATCCAATTAACTTTCGCTTACCACCACCGTGCTGTGTTGCATTTTGCTTCAGTGTTTTTTTTTTTCCTTTTAATCATAGTGTTATTGAAAAAAAAAAATGGCTTCAGACAAATTACAAGAAAGACGTCCCTGTTTCTTACTTTCTTTGGCCTCACTGAATGAAGGGGATAAATCACGGGTGATATTACTGTTGTTCCAGTGCCAGCTGTTGCTATGGGACCATAAAAGCAAAATCTAAAAAAAACTATAATAATACCACACGCCTCATCTAACTGCATTCAAGACAGTGGAACAAAAGGTCCAATTAACATCTTTTTTTTTTTTTTTTGGCTCGTACAAAAAAAATAAGTACTGTACACCAAAATGTGTTTTGCAATTTGTATGCAAGCTGTAAACCTGTAAAGCCCGACGTACGCACAGTTGTGACTAAACTGTTCACTTTATAAAAACCTGGATGTAACCTTTAAAGGGTGCCTGTCTGTCATTTATTTAAAGGTCAAAAATCTCACATGAAGATTACAGAAATGATGGTCGCCGCAGCTTGTGCACAGATATGATTTCAGTTCATTCAGTCTCACATGAAACCATGATTTGTTGGATGTGAGCGTCACTGACATGCTGGGATTTGTTGTTTTTGTCTGTGTGTTTGTTTGTTTTTGTGTGTTTTCAAAGGGAGCAGCCCATCTACAGTGCCAAAGCCCATGTCTTTCAGATCGACCCGGCCACCAAACGCAACTGGCTGCCGGCCAGCAAGCACGCCGTCACCGTGTCCTTCTTCTACGATGCCGGCCGCAGCGTCTACCGCATCATCAGCGTGGGCGGCACAAAGGTGGGCGTCGACCTTCGCGTCCGTCCGCCACGCTTCCGCCTCGCGCTTGTTTGTGATTGGTTTCAGGACGCGTTTGTCCCTGTGCTGAGGGAGAGGTCAGAGGTCAGTCTGTTTTAGTCAGAGGTGGAAGGTAGGTGGGCTGAAAGCTTTTCCGCTTTGTATTTTCTTCCCTTGGAGAATTTCTGAGTCTTTCTGCTGCATTTTAGGACAGGCAATGGGAAGAGGTATGTTTTGCTGTTGAAAGCGATTTCTGTTCATTTAACACTGTAGTTCTTTTATCTTAAAATTATTGTTTCCAAACAACCTTTTAATTCATATTAAGTAAGAATAAATTTGCATTAGACAATTTAGGGTAACTGCGTCACTGGAAATTACTTTCCTCTAATTTGTTAATATGCTTGCTTAATGGGGTTATATTCTTTCAGATCAGAGGTAATGCAAAATAATGGTTGAAATCAGGTTTGCTGAATTAACTCCAACATTCAGCTCTTGCTGCTCCAGTCTTCCTGGATGTTTTCATCAGGAGCTGGAAACCACAGCTGATCCTGTCAGTGCGATCATAATAAATGAAATATTATCTCTGCATTAGTAAACAGATCCACTGAATCTGTTTTTGAGTTTCAGGCTCTTCGTCTCTGTGAGTTTTATACCCTCCTCTTTGCCGTTGAATAATTGGTAATTAATGGACAGAGATCCAACCGCCCCCCCGCCGGCGTCGTTCAGCTGAAACAGAGACGGCAGCCTGTTTACTGCGTTGAATTATTGCTCCCTTGACAGCCTGATAAAAATCAGCCATCTCCTGTGCCGCCGCATCCAACAGAGGAACAACAACACTGTGTAATTAATCTGGCATTTGAGGGTGACTGAAATTAATAATGATTATTAGATGAGGAAATGGTGAATTGATTTTCCTTGAAGACGACCTTTCGGAGCCCCTGATCAGACTCGGTGATCTTTAAACAGCCGCCGCTTATAAAGTCAACGTAATCATTCTAATGGATAAAACCTCCCATTTCTTATTATTTGTATTGTTGTTTTCCAGGCCATCATCAACAGCACCGTCACCCCCAACATGACCTTCACCAAAACCTCCCACAAGTTCGGCCAGTGGGCAGACAGCCGGGCCAACACCGTGTACGGCCTGGGCTTCTCCACTGAGCAGCAGCTGCAGCAGGTAAGAGCAGCACGCACATCTCACGTCAAGTCGCACCCTGGCTCTAAACTCAGCCCAAGTGTGTTTTTGAGCGCCACATCATGGCTCCTTCCCCTTCCTTGCAGTTTGCCGACCAGTTCAAGGAGGTGAAGGAGGCGGCTCGCCTGTCCAGGGAGAAATCTCAGGAGAGGTTTGAGCTGGCCAACCCGGGACTGAACATCGCAGCTCCGGAGGTAAAGCGCTCTGCGTTTCCAAGCTGTTGGAAATTTGGGAGCTTTGTCGTGAGAGACAATCTTGAAAAGAACAAAATCAAAACCATTTTCACTTAAACAAACGGAAGCGGTGCCAGAAAAACCGTCACAAGTGTCTCCCATAAGCACAAGCCGTCGCTGTCCTTTGCGGTTCAGCTGTAAATGAACCTCGACTCAGTTGTAGAGCGCTGAGTTAGCGGCAGAAAGGTGACGGCATTTCAGAGCGGTACACTCTTCCACTCTTCCACTCTTCAGCAAATCAAACCCAAAGGTGAGGAAGAAAATTGAGGATATTTGTGAAAATCCAAAGCCATCGACTACGAACTGCGTCAGCTCCCTCTTCAACGAGGTTCGGACGGCAGGTTCTCCGAGGAGGCTGGCGGACCGCGGCCGCGTTTCTATTTTAAACATATACAAATTCATGAGGGATTAGATGGATCCCCATCTGGCCGCTCCATTATTCTCCCAGTGGTTAACTCCATTAAAAGATTTCACGCATGGCAAATGCGGCGAGAGACTGGAGGTGTTTGGAGGGGCAGCGACCTTCGGGATGGCGACGGAGGGGAGTGATGGAGAACGGAGGAAAGGGTGGCAGCTTAATCATCCATAATGGAGGAGAATCTGGCTGCTGCTGCTGCTGCTGCGCTGCCGCCGCTGCTGCTGCTGGAGGACAATGGGCAGCCTTCATCCTACCGGGGAGGGTGCTTCTTTGGAGCGGACGACTCCATATTTCTGAGTTTCCCGATGGGGGAAGAATGGAGGTTGTGTGCGTGGTTGGTGGAAACTTTCTGTCCTCCCGCCCTTGATTATTTTCCAGGCGGCCTCTTCTCTGACATTTACAGCGTCGGTCGGTTGGCCATGCTGCGAGACATAACTGTATAAACACGGAGAGAAACAATGTCACGCGGCGGCTTCCGGGAGGCTTTGGCTGCCGCGCTGCCGCTGCTGTTTACACGGGAGTTCTGCCAGCTATTGGCAATAAAAATCTGTTTGGTTGTTCTGTTGACACTCTGTGTGTGTGTGCGTGCGTGTGCTTGTGTGTCTGCGTATAAACGAAAGCACATGTCTGACGGTCTTATTAGCCGCGAGCTACGACGACCTCCTCCTGCAGCCCGCAGAGCGAAGCTTCAGTATCGAGCTCAAGAAGTTCCACCGGCGCTCCATCTCATCAGACCGGCTGACATTTACCAGCGCAGGGTTGTGCTCTCCCGCGACAGGGGTCACTGTCTCACCCCAGACTTTTTCAATTCACGCCGGCTCTAAAGGTGAACGATATTTAAATGCAAACGGGGCGTCTGCTGAGTTTTACTGTGAAAACAGGCGAAAGAATGTTTTCACTTTGGACGAAGACGAGGCAGAGCGAGAGCATGTAAAGAGGAGAAGCTCGGCGCTGCGTCTCTGCTGAGGGGGAGCAGCCGCGTGCTGCAGGTTGATAGGAACGATCTGAACGCTTGGAAGCATGTGTGAAATGAATTTAACACTTCAGAGTGTCTCTGCTGCGGCAGCGCTCTCTCTCTCTCTCTCTCTCTCTCTGTGGAATGTGGCCGTCTGTGCAGCCTGGATCCAGACTCTCAGGTGCACTGGCTGGATTCATCCAGCCTGTCGTGGCGAGGAAATGCTGCTCAATAGCGGCGGTGGGAAGTAACAAAGTACAAATACTTTGTTACTGGACTTAATTGAAGTTTTTACTCCCTACGTTTATACACAAATATCTGTACTTTACTCCTTGCATTGGGAAAACATGGTTTTTACTTCATACAATACAAATTCTGTTCAAAGTAATTCCTTTATAATAGGATAGTTGTTTAATATAAAACTGGACCGTATTTTAGAGGGAGATTTTTTTTGAGCACGTTGGCTTTGGGGTCACTGTCCAGTACATTTACAGTAGAAAAATAAACATGCAAAAAAACTAACATTGGTTAATGTTATTAAACATGTATGTGCCAACGGATGAATTCATTCGATAAAAAAATAAAAAAATAAAAAAATCACTTTTTACTTGAGCACATTTCAGGACCTATGCTTTCTTACTTTTTCTTGAGTAAATGTGTACTTTTACCAGAGTTTTTATTTATTTATTTATTTATTTATTTATTTTTTGCACAAGTTAAAAGATTAAGTAAGCCCTAAGCGGTCATGCATTCATTATATATTTTTATCTCTCTTCATTTTACCCTGGATAATCAGATAACCAACTCATGATCTTGAGAAAACAATTGAAATTAATCTGTTATCTCTGGAAAACAGCAAAGGAGAAAAAAATGTATGACAGCAGTGGCCGCTCTGGGCTACAAAACAGACACTGAAACATGCCAAACAGAAATGCAGCACACTGAGTTCTGCCTCACCAGGACGAAGCTGCAAGGCTGCCAGCCTGCACTGACGGCTGCAGTGATTAAGTGTCGGGGCCTTGAAGGCTCCTCTGTTTAGTCTAAAGGTGCCATCACGGTTATTATCTCATCATGGCGAAACTCTGGGCCGCCTGGCTGTCAGCGGACTGCCACAGAAGACTGCAGGTTATTCCGTCAATGAGTTGCAGCCAAGTATTGATGGCAGCACCCGGCGTGGCGCTAATCCCGGCCAAGAGCACCGTTTAGGCTCTCAGAGGCTGCCGTGGAGTCTAACTGCAAGGGGTCTGAACGTCGAGTTAAAAAAGAGGAAAGAGACCAAATGTGACCTGGCGGTGAACCTCACCTGCTTCCTGCTGGCGAGAGGGTTTGCAAAACTGTGGAGCCGCCGCACGCACAGCGGCTCTGTATGTTGTGTTGAGGTCAATAGAAGTGGAACGCTGCTTTGTGTTTTTGCCCGATGATGCGATATTGTCAACTTAACAGTTAAGTGTGTGATATTTAAAGATTTTAAGAAGAAACCGTGACACCAAGTGGTTATATTTTAGACTGCAGCACTCACCCTCCTCCTCCTGAGCTTGCCAGTGAACTACGGTGGCCTGCGCGCATAAAACTAGACACTTTTATTCAGATGTTTATGGGCAGTATATTAAGCTTTTGCCAATGTGAAAATCGTACATCAGGCCAAATATTATACATTGGACCTCAAGAAGTCCTTGAATTTGGATTTCATTCATCACTTAATGTTGATTTGGTCAGAAGTGAAGTTTGCCTACACTGATGATGCCAACACTGGTGTATATGTGGTAACGCTAATGCGCAGACACAAACACAGCGTGTTCTGCCGAGCTGGCAGCCGTGGGTCATGTGACCAAGGGCGACAAATTGGATTCTGTATTTTTAGGCGTGCACATTTCTGCCGTAGAGCTGCGTGTGTACCGAAAGCGAGTCAGAGATGTTGTCAATCATTCAGCCTGTTAAAAAAAAAAGTTTACACCAGTCTAACTCCACAGGGAATTATGCAGTAGCAGCTTCCCCCCGAAAAAAATGAATTCACTTCATCTAAACCTACAGACCTACAGAACACTGTTCCTCACCTGGCTGTATTTCCTTGTTTTTATTGTGTGTGTGTGTGTGTGTGTGTGTGTGTGTGTGTGTGTGTGTGTGTGTGTGTGTGTGTGTGTGTGTGTGTGTGTGTGTGTGTGTGTGTGTGTGTGTGTGTGTGTGTGTGTGCGCGCAGCCTGCTGCCTGGGATGTGGGGATGGCAGCAGGAGATCTGCGTGCGTGCGGTTTGAAGCTGCAGCATTCGGTTGTGTTTGCGGAGCTTCGGAGACGAGACGCAGGAGGATTCGGTGAAGTCGGGAGTTGAGCTGAGAGAAAAACCAAACAGAGCGGCACAAACCTGCAAATGCACAACAACGCATTATTTTTTTATTTACCAAAGGTTCTTACGTGCCAAGAAGTGATGTGTTCATTCTTTATCTTTGGATGTCTCATATTGTGCAAAATTCACCTTTACCAGCGATCGCAAACAACAATATTCCCCACAAATGTGAAAAGTCCATCCTTTACCTCTTTTTGCTTGTTCCACCTTTCAAAAAGAGCCCTTTGTGATGTCACCGAGGGAAGCCCCACCTCTCATTTTTCACCGTTTTCACCAGCTGATTGGAGCACTTTTCGTCTCTGCGGTCTCCTCCCACTCCGTCCTCACAAACACCAGCCATCCATATTTTACAGCCTCAGCGTGAGATGTGCGTTTTTGAAGGGGGAGGTGTGTGTGTGTGTGTGTGTGTGTGTGTGTTTTTATTCAGAGGGAACGTGGGTTTCTGGGGGAATCTTAAGCATTGCCCATTTGATGCAGTGGACACATAAATAAAAAATAACAGCGGCGGCAGCGGCTTGACAAAGCTTGGTGAGCTAATGGACTTGATGCTCGGCTAAATAAGTAAATAGCCGTAGATGTCGTCAAGACCAACGGCGGCGCCGAGACGTCAGCATGAATGCCCTCAGGAAAGTCGAAGGCTGAATACTTAAAAGTATCCCATTCGAGATCCCCGTTTGAGAACTTTGTCATTTCCGACAGCGACGGCCGACGTAACAAACCCAACAGCTTCAGCTCAGAGCCGACGCAACATTTCAGTGCAAAAAATTAATGAACGTTCTTGTTGCTTCTGTTTTGATCTTCCTATAACGTTCTCTGTTTCTCCTCTCTCTCTCTCTCTCTCTCTCTCTCTCTCCCCCCATCACTCTCGACGCCCCATGGACCGACTTCAACTCTCAGCTCTCACAGGTGCGTGCAAAACATACTTCCGCGTCTCCTCTTTTAAGGAGGCGACGGGAAGACGAGCCTCTGCCTTTGTCTCGGTGCTCTCGGGATTACATGGCCTATCGCGCTCAATAATTCATCTGGAGCCTGATCAAAGTTGACGGGCAAAAACAGAGGAGTCGTCGTTAACCGGCGCAGCGACAACTCAAAAATGTGACTCGCAGGCGCTGTTTTTTTTTTTTTGTTTTTTTATGGCGACACACAAGCGATCTGAAAAAGATGGTCTGCTTATATTTCTGAGCGCCACGATGCGCCGGCCCCTCGGAGCCTCGCCAGCCAGTTTGTCGTTACCCGGTTTCTCTTTTTTGGGCCCGTCTCCACTTTGTTTCCCGCTTAGCTTGTTTGCCAAAAAAAACATGCAGATAAAAAATAAAAAAGGCGGCTGTAAATCTACTATTCCATTTATGATTTAAACATGATCCACGGTATGAATTATTCAGGGCTACGCACAGCCGATCCATTGGCTCCGGTGCCGGACTGGAGTTGCCTTAGCTTTGATTTCTGCTGCTCTCTGGGTACCTTCCTCTGGACGCCGTGCTCATTCACACGAGGCTTCCCTTCTTTTTTTTTTTTCATTACCATATCCAAGCATCAGGACAGAGAGCCGCTGAGCTGTAGATAATAAACCGTTGTCCTCAGGGGGTTACAGTCAGGCTCTCTCAAATTAATTATAGAAGATATTTCTACAGTAAGTGCAGGGTAGCGAGGCTTCGGCAAGGCTCTAGGCTGAAGTGCTGTTTCAGGTCTAGGTTTCTACTTACGGGGATGAAGATGTTGAGCAGCGCAGACGTTTTCGCGTGTGTCATTTAACCCGTCGCCTTAAAACTGACGGAGACGGTCTCATAAAAATTTTGGGAGGATCCTTATAGGGCCATTTCAGGGCAGAGGAGAAGGAAAATGTGTGGCATTGCAATAAAAACCAGCTTTCCAGAATAAGAGGAAAAAGTGTAAAAGAAAATTGGGTGTATATTACTTAAAGTAAGCAAAATTATCTGCCAACAGGACAAGAAAATTTGGCTTGTCAAGACTTTCCAAAACAACTAGAAATATTAAACCTCCCTGAACCCACAGATGTCTCAAAATTAGTATATTCTTACTGATAACAAGTACTATTTCCTTGACATAAATAAAATAGTTTGAGATGTTATTTAGTGTCAGTTTACAGTTATGTGACAACTGCAACAATGCATACAATAACTACATATATTCAATTATTCCATTGAAAATAAAGCAGTGAGTTCCTTTTGCATGCCATACCTTTTTATTTCTGTGAAGAGATTAAATTGTGCCCAATTCATGATTTCTTATATTGTGCTTGAAATAAGAAATTATTACTTTGAAAAAGTAGGTTCATGCTTGTGAATATCCATGAAAACAGCTTTGTAACTGTTGCTATTCTAGTTTCAGACATGTATTCCTTAGAATAGGTCGTAAAGTCTCAGTAACAAGCAGTAACATCTTATTGAGAAGATTAAGGACCAAAACGCTTTCAGCAAAAAAAAAAAGTGAAACGTGCCAATGTAGCAACTGCTCAGTGAGTGGAATTGTCTTATCAGACAAAAAAACAAGCAAAATCACTTTATCTGAGAGATTCTATCTTAGATTTCAGTTTTTGTAAGTCTCTGCAGTCCATGGACAGGAGACTGAGCGAGCCAGGTTGGACTGTAGCCAGCGGAGTACTCCAGCTCCCCTTTTGATGTAGGAGTGGGGGAGGGGAATAAATAGCTCTTCATTTAAGCCATCACTCTTTATTCTCATTCCATACTGTGAGCTTTTGCTAATGAGGCAGGGAGCTGCCAACTTTGCCAGCAAAACCAAACTTGTTGTCGGAGCTACAAGGTCACAAGCAATGACGATGAACCCGATGTCCAAACCAGTCAGACCAGGAACTGAGTTTCTGCTGGATGACTCTTCTAAAAATCATTTCACCTGCAAGTTTGGATTCATATCAATGGAGCTGCGATTGATCAATAAGCAATTTTTAGTGTTTTTAGCAAAAAGAGTTGTTTGAAGGGAAGTCACTGCATAGGAAAATATTTGAATGGCACATTATTGCACAAGAGTGGCGGAACAGAACCTTTGCCATGTTTGATGGCGGTGCAGTTTAGTTTGTTTTTTTTTGTCTAACTCGGCTTCATCACGGAGCTAATGTGCTGCCTGTGGGTTCCTCTGCAGGAGTCGATGGATCGCCACTCGCCACCGCTGCTCACCGTCAATGGGCCGGGCGAGGAGAAGCTGTTCCGCAGCAAGAGCGCCGAGGTGGAGCTGACGGTGGAGAAGGAGAGAGTCAAGAAGATGCTGTCTGAAGGGTAATGACTTTTAGGTTAGGGTTGGGGTTAGGGTAGAGTTGGGGTTGGATGGAGGGTAGGGTTGGGTGTCAGAGTTGGGAGTAGGATTGTGGTTAGGGTTGGGGTTTGTGTTGGGTTTAAGGTTAGGTAGGGCTGGGGTTTTGATTAGGGTTGGGGTTAGGGTATGATTGGGGTTAGGGTCGGGGTCGGGGTTAGGGTCAATTTGGATTTGGATGTTTTAAGAAATAATAAAAATAAGGCCTCATTGCAAACTGTTTCTTTGGGTTAGAAAGTGAGGATGGAAATGAACTCCACTTTGAATGTAAGCTTCACTGTCTTTTTCCATTTCTATCAGAATTTTTTTTTCTTTATTATTTATATGGCAGGATTAGTTGTTCCACACTAAGCAGCAGGGAATTCCCCGAGCTGGAGGGCTTCCTGAAAAATCCCAGTCAGATCGATTAACGGATTAATGGGCTCGTTTGGCAACGGATTTACTCGCTGATTAGAGAGAAGAACAATCAGCAGGACCTTCTTTTACTCTCCAGTGTGAGAAACCAACACACCAGGAACCACCATCGCCAAGGTCTTAAAATAACCTTGATGACGCCACCTGGCTTGAACCGTTTGCTGCTTAATGTATTTGAGTGCTGTGAATATGTGCAATAAGTGGGAGGTCGCGCCTTTGGGGTTTTGTCTTTAGTAAATCTCTCCAAGGGATAAAACTGACTCCCCAGGCCATAAAAATACACTGCAGTATTTCAGGCTGTTGTAGCAGGAGACCAAAGAAATGACAAAGTGCATCTTTGACGTACATGACGCGTTCCTCCCCCCAGACATAATGACAATAATGACCACACCTCCTTCCTGTGCGTGTGTGCATGTATCTGTAACAGCTGTGTTACAGGTGGACCACGTCCCCGCCCCCCACCCGCCCCATTCATAATTGCCATGGTAACCGCGGCTGTCGCCTCCTATACGAGGCCGTGAAGCTGAAAATCACTGACCGTGATGCTTTACAGCCTTTTTTTTTTTTTTTTCCCCTCCTCAGTTTTATGTCTAACTGCATTCTCGGGCTTATTGCTCCCTGTTACGACGGCGATCCGCCGTGTTGGTGCCCCGGTCGTAATGGCAGAGAGCACCTTCACATGGCGTCTCGTCCAGTTTTGTGTCTGGATGCCATAAAAGTGTAACGACCGCAATGTGTTCCAATTAAGTCCAAATGCTGCGGCTGCAGCAGCCAGCAGCCGGTGGGCGCCGGGGTTTCTCTTTATTTCATCAGAGCTCTGATTCCTCGTCGGCTTCTCCAGACTGCGCTGCAATCTCCGGCTGATGGACTCGGCCTGCTAGCAGGGATGCAACGGCGACGCTGCGCTGCCCCGAGGGGAACTAATGCCGCCGCCGCCGTCTTTGCAAATGTCCCCACAGGTCCATGTGCGAGATCAACCTGGAGGCGGAGCTGTTCACCCTGCAGGACAGCAACGCCAAGCTGGTGGAGGCCCTGCAGGAGGCCAACAGCAGCGCGGAGCAGTGGAAGAAGCAGCTGGCCGAGTACCAGGAGGAGACGGACCGCCTCAGAGACCAGGTGAGGTCTGCGCTCATCCCAGCAGCATCTCTTTTAAGTGATTCAGCATATTTCAGATTGTAGGTACATTTGTCTTCATTTGATAAAGTGTAAGGAAATAGGCTTCTTTTTTTTTACGTGTTTATTTCAGCCCACAGCTACTTTGTCAAAAACAAATATACACAAAAATATGAACACAGAAAAGTCATCATCACATCAGCCTATTGAGGAATTTCCGTAAATAAACAGATTAATAAAACAAATGCATTTAAATAAAAGCAAAATGGGCAGAGCTAGAAATGGACAAAGTGAACTGCAGACACTTTGCGTTAACTCCAGTTTCCAGGACCTCCTCCGTTTTACACCCTTATCAATTCTCGGTGAGTCGTGTGACATAAACACTTGGCCAGGATTGCATCATGACATCTTGCCGCCTCGGTGGCTGCCGACAGATTCTTGTCTCACATCACTGTGTGTGTCAGGATGAGTGTTTGTACACCAGCAGGGCATCACGTAACCCACAGCTTCCCTGCTATAGCTTCACGGCTGGAGCGCGAATGTGGCCTCCAGAAAAATCCCTTCACTGCGACTGTTCACATGGACAAAACAAATTCTTGTTGTCTTGTTGCACGACGCCGTTGCTTTTTTTTTTCCCCCGGCAGATTCCACATTAACATGCATCCTTCTGAGCCAAACATGATTTTTTTTTCTCTCCCCTCCACTGCTTGATACGACTGACACGCTTTTGCATTATGGGAGGAGCCTGAGGGCAATGAATCTTTAATCCAGAGACTAGAAATGATCCTGTTGGTCAAACGGCGGCATGTTGGATTCATTAAGGCACTATACCGTGCGGTGTGTCCCTTTATTTTTGTCCTTTCATCCAGCTCTCATACGGTCCAGGTGACGGCTCCCCTATAAATACACATATTGCTCACGTGCACTCGTTCTGCGGCAAAGTCAACCAGGTGGCTGAAACTGGAGCAGGTCTCCAGGGTTCAGAGGAGCGATGTAAGGATGTGAGTGGGTTTTTCTGGGGGTGTTTGTTGGGAGAGGCTACCCTATATTGCCCAGCAGTCATCCCCACCCGCCCCCATTTGTCCCAGTTAGGGAGTGAAAACACAGTCAATCATCAGAGCAGTGGCAGAGGGCAGCGTGGTTGGTTCCCCCCCGGCCCTGGTCACACCGTTTCGCCTGCAGTGATGTTTGTGTTTATCCACAGCTGGGGTTCCGCTTCTTCCTTCTCTGTGATCTGTCAGTTTTTGACAAGCTTTGACATGTTGGCTTGCAAAAATTCCTTCTTCTTTTTTCTTTTTTTTTAACTTTCCCGTCTAGTTTTTGTTTCCCTTAAAGATCCGACCGAGAGACGACAGTTGCTGAGGGAAATTAGTTTTATTGGTCAACAAGTCACAAGAATGAGCTAAGATAATCAGTCTGGTCAGCATGGTCTGGTGGGTTCCAAATTGTTTGAAAATTGAATCCTCATAAAATATGTGGAGAAGCGGGAGTGAGCGGTGCGAGGACAGATGGCCTGCTCCTTCAGAGCTGACGAAATGAAAAACATGCCGCGTGATATTGCATTTCTGTCTTCGCCTCTGCCGGGTTTTGCCTTTTCTCACGATATATAAATGCCAAACTGCTGCAATATAACTGTTGCCAAAAAGCACTGTCACTCAGTGAGTCACAGTGTTTTCTACGACGCAGCCACTTATTCTCAGTGGGTTCAGTGAGAGTTTTTTTTCTATAAGCTGCAGATTCCATGTTATTTTTCTCTAGTTTATTCCCACTAAATGCATAAAATGTTTCCCATTAAAAAAAAATGTTTTCAGACACTTTGCTCTGTTAAGTCACGCATCACTAACCACCCGTGACCAGGTGGAATGATTACATTACGTGTCCCAGTTACATCAGTGAGTTGAATTCATGTGTGACATTTGTTTGGTGACATAAAAAAATTCTAATTTTACATTTGAAGATGAAGACACAGACGCCTCTGAGCAGTGAGTCTCAGACCCGGGCAGCGTGTAGTCGGTTTTCAAAGAAAGAAATTTCCTTTGACAAGATGCTAACAGAGGGGGGGGGTATTAACATCACAAGCCCCTCCCCCCAATCCCATCTCCCTATATTTACATTACAGGCAGTCCAGTCGGTACATAGAAGACAAAACAACCATCCGTCATGAATGAACAGTTTTTGACTGGTGACCATATTGCTCATGGGGACAAAAAAAAAAAAGCCTCTGGGTGCAATTAGATTCATTTGATCAGTTGTGCAAAGTGACAGACAGATTTCAGGGGCGACACAATGAATATAATATACCCATGATCATGTCTCACTGTCTAAATATTCAATCCAATTGACTGCAACTGCATCCAGTCACATTTGGTGGAGTCTCAAAGTTCAAAGTTGGGACTGAAAAAAATATTTAATGTGTGCATAGATCAGCAGCCTGTGTCATCTGTGTGATATCCCACATTGAGAAACCTGCAGCCGTTGCTGACAAAAACCTCACCTTAAAGTTTAGGAGATAATTGGAATATATTCCCCTATTTCTGAAACATAGGGTGCATAAAAGTCATTGAAAACTGGCGACTTTTCACTTGAATGCAAACCGTTTGTCTGCAAGCGGTACTGTGAGGCTGCTGATCGGGGGAAAATTAAAGTGCGTGGCTGCTCCGTGAGGTCATGACCTGCTCTGACCTCAGAAATCCAGCGGTTTGCCCATGTTTAGTGAAACCATCTCTGCTGATAAGTCAACCACACAGAAGTGGGTGAGGTGAGGGGGAAAATATTGCTTGCAAGGTCACAGTTGTCCAGCAGTTTTTGAAATCAGCTTTAGTTGTGTGTGTGTGTGTGTGTGTGTGTGTGTGTGTGTGTGTGTGTGTGTGTGTGTGTGTGTGTGTGTGTGTGTGTGTGTGTGTGTGTGTGTGTGTGTGTGTGTGTGTGTGTGTGTGTGTGTGTGTGTGTGTGTGTGTGTGTGTGTAAGCGCCCTGGCGGTTGTGCTTCCGCATCAACAAGCGTAACGTAAGTGCGCTCGAGCAGCAGCCGCTCCGCTTTAGCTTTTTCATGCTGATGCCTTTGACTGATTTCCATGTTTTCACAGGAGTTGAAGGGTCGTTGTTCCAGCACGAGGCTCATTTCACGTTTTCACGTGCTCTTCCAAGATAGGAAATCATCTCGCTGCGTCTCTCTTATACCACGCTGCAAAAAGGACTTGAATTTGCATTTTGCCTTTCTATTGTGCAAATTTTCCAGAGATCTGTTCAGTGATTGAACCGAACCCCATGAATAACAATTACAAGCAAAGCCTGACAAAGGATCCTCCATTCAGTTTGCCATACCAACAGTGATTAATTAGCAATTACTTATGATTGAAAGTTCAGACTTTAATCAGTCAAGCTCTGTTATCGTTTCAGCAGAACACGCAACATGCTTTCGTTCTTTCAAAGGAAAATAACCCTCGTCTTTGATGCACAGCTCTAGATTATGAGCTCTGACCCTGTTATTCACTGTTTAATGGTTTGTCGGGATGTTTGTGTGCCAGGTGGCAGAGCTGGAGGCTCAGCTGGGACACCCTGCTGCTGGAGAGACGGGCGGAGAGGATCTGAGTCAGTCGGTGGAGGAGCTGAGGGCGTTGGTGAGCGCCAAGGAGCAGGTGAGAGCAGCCGTCCCATACTGACGTCCAACCCCGTCTGCTGCCGTGCAGCTTCAAGTGAAGAGAGAAACCTGCTGCGTAAACTATTGGTATTTAAACAGAGGCGGTTGTGTACATCCGCTGTGATAATTTTAATTTTATTATAATTTATTATTATTTTTTTTAGAAGACAGTCTCCAGGCGCAGCAACAAAGGATGTCAGTGAAAATGAAGCTATGTGTTCTTCCTTAATGGCGCTCTGAGGACCCGCGTTTATCTCGGCGGTTGCGCTCATCGCTCCTGATGATTCATCAGATTCAGCGAGAGCTGAAAGCAATGTAAAAACGCTGCAGGACCGCAGCCCCAGCTGCTCAGTGGATTTCCACAGCGACTTTCAGAGGCTGTCATATCGGTCGTCTTTCGCTGGGTCCTCGAGTTGCTCTGCGGGGAGTCGGCTGAACGCACACAGTGCATCAGTTCCAGGCGTGTTTGTGTCCCCCCCGCCTCCGGTCCAATAAATGCAAATGACACTTGACACGACAACAGGCTGCTTTGACGCAACTGCATGTGAATAATCACTAATCACTTCCTCAGGATGAAGGATTTGTGCAAAGTCACCAATCCGTTCTGCTGAGAATCAGCAGGTCGAGTCCCCAAATGTGTCGGTGGGGCATGATTGACGTCTGTCTTCAGGGATGGGGCTTTTTCTTTTTTTTTTGCAATCCACTGACACTAGCTTTTTTTTTTTATTAGGAAATTCACAGTCTGCAGAGCAAGAGCACGGACGTGGGTGAGCTGCAGAAGGAGAGGGAGGAGGCCATGCAGAGACTGCAGGTGAGCCCACCGCCGGCTGCTGCTGCTGCTGCTGCTGCTGCAGTCTGTGTGCAGTGACTCGGACAGAAGGACGCAGTGGAACCAGTGGTCAGAGAGGGAGAGACAGAGAGAGAGAGAGTAGGGTGCTTCTCTTGAACCACATGTTGCGGGTTTTTGTTATTGGTCGTAATGTTTTAAGGTAGGAAGACATATAGCGTCGCACAACGTCACAGTGGCGAGGTGGTTTTGGTGCTGCAGCGGCTTTCTCTCCTGAAATACAATCGATCATCCTTTCAGTGAAAAGGAGTTAGAATTCAGCTTTTTGAAGAAGTGTGAAAAGAGCATCACTGTCGTTGCACCACACGCACACACATACACACATACACACACACACACACACAAGCGGCTTGCCTTTGTGTATTTTGTCTAGCACAGAGAAGACTGTAATACAACAGAGAGACAGAGAGAGGAGGAAAGCTGTTTGGCTTTAGTGAATTGTACTGAAAAGAACTTCCATTTTCCTTTTTGCAGTCCAACATAATTGCGGCGCGAAGGTCGCCTGTTGGACCGAACTCCAGCTTCTTCCTCACAAAGATTTTTGTTCCAATTTCTTTCATAGTTCTTGTTTTTCCCCTTCACCTTGAGATTACTTTGGTTTTTGTTTTTTTACATTCTTCTCATACCTCGGTCCCAGCTTGTTGGACACGTGAAGCTGTTAGTGAAATAGTCCTGATTTTTCTGAATGCGAGGTGGCAACAGTGGTTGTCATGTTGATTTCGTTCCACCCTGGCTGCACATTTCACGCCTGAGGCAGAGAACCCCAAGGAGGGACCGACTGTGTGGGGTTATCTATGCAAATGCAGCAGGATGCAGCTCATGCATATTGCATTGCCGCTTATTAGGTTGTCCATCCGTCCAAATGGCGGCTGTAAATTGCGTTTACTGCCGTGTGGCCTTTGTTGTCTTTGTGTTCCGTCCCTAAACTCTTCACTGGGCCACAAGAGGGACGTTAAAAGATGGACACATTTGCACATTTACGCACACAATCAAAATATAATAGAAACTAAACAGCCCTGACTGCGTCCTCACTCATTTTATGTTGCAGCTGCTCCACACAGTGCTCAGTCAGGGAGGTACATAAATGTGAGCAGCGGAGGATGACGTGTCGGCCAGAATGCCTTTAAGATGCTTCACTTGTTCTTCATTTTGCACAAAGAAGCATTCATCTGCTCCACTGTTTGGTCTCTTTTGATCTGCCGTGCATGACCAGACTCAAGAATGAAGTCATGTCATCATACGTGTATTGTCAGCGACTTGCAACTACACTAGATCCAGCGGGCGTGGTTAGCGGAAATTAAATACTAATAACATTAAATGATAAATAAGCATTTGTCGTTGAGTGCAACATTTTCATGTTCTATTAATAAAAAATGTCTCGACGACAACTAATGTGTCCGCAGGACGTGGAGAGACGGAACACTGAGCTGGAGGACAAGGTTCAGAGTGCCGAAAAGACTTTGGCCACCAGCCGGGAGGAGCAGGCGCAGGCGGAGGTCGAGGTCCGACGCGTCATCGAGGTTTTGGATGTCAAGATATGTGACCTGAGCGACCTGAGGCAAAGCCTGGCGAAGCTCATCGACAAATAGCTGCAGAAGCAGCAGCAGCAGCAGCAGCAGCAGCAGCCATCAGCACAGCACTGGTTCCGCTCCAGTGGCCTGAACTTGAACTTGGAGTATCAGCAGCGTGCACAGTTTTCTACCATCGTCGCAGGCCATTAGTAGGTGTTATTAACCTCTTAAAGGTGCTCCGTGCTAAATCGAACGTCAGAGCTGTGCATCATCGCCCCACTTGGCATGGCAGCTCTGCTGTGACGCCACTAATTTTTTTTTCCAGATCATTGTTCCCTGGACCTCCCTGAACGTGTCTGGCATCACAGAGCTCTCTTTAAACATTGGCTCAGACGGAGGCGTGGTGCCCTTCCCACTCGTGGAAACCCCGCAGGTTCTCTCAGAATCGAACCCCTTTGTTTGGAAGCGCGATACGATGACTAACGTTTTCCGTTGCGTCGGGCAAATTGTGGCAATCATACTGAGAACCTGGAGGACGGAGGAGGCGAATTATTCAAACAAAAAACCCACACAGTAATTTGAAGCGAGCTCTTTTGCAAATGCAGACCTTCCCAACAGGAGTTTCTGCTCTATGAGGAATTTATCCTCACTACAACTCAATCAGTCTAATAAATCTGGGGTCTTTAGAAAATCACGAGGCACACCGTTTTGCGGCCACTTCTAATGGTGTCTGTCAATTATAATTTTGGCCAGAGAGACAAACAAAAGACAACCTGGGCGAAGTCAACTGCAGTTTTGCCATTAGCAGTCTGGACAGACCTCACACCAGCCAGCTCTGATGCAACAGCTTGCGTCGGAAGGACGGCTCCACTTCACCACGTCTTGTAACCCCCCCGCCCCCTCCGCCCCCGGTTTTTCCATCAGCGGTTGACTCGACCGCGGATCATCACATCAGTGGCTACCAGCAAAGGGATGCGTATGAACTCAGCGTGTGGCTGCCAGGCCTGCACCTCTTCAGACATGGTTTAGGTGTGACGCAGACGTCCAGGCGTCCTGCTGCCTCTGAAACTCTTGAAAAATGTTTGTGCCAACTTTATTTACAATCCATCACCAGTTGCTCCCACTGCCCCCCCGACTCCACCACCACCACCACCATTCACTTCATCAACAACAGTTACCTTGGCTAAATGCTCAGTGGGGCTGCAGAGCATAGATTATTTTTTTGAAGGCACTGCAAAGGCTCTGCAGACACTCTGGACCGGCCGGGGAACCATTTGGATTTGCGACACTCAGCAGCCCTTGAACACAAAACCGTTCAAGTGAGAGAGAGAGAGAGAAAAAAAAGAAGCACAACCGCAGTAGTTATTAGTTGCTTAGTACCTCGTTCTGTCTGTTAAGTATGGATGTGCACTGCTGCAGCACGTTAGCCGTTGATCTACGCACCCTTTAACGTGTTATTGATTATTCTCAGATGACTGCGAAGTAGGTACGATTACGGTGCGGGTAATACGCAGCAGCACCTGGTAGGATTAGATCGCCTCAAAATGAGATTTTCTGATGTTAAATAGTATCAGCCACTAGCTGCGAGCAGCACCGGCTGAGGTTTTTTCTTTTGTAGTATTATCAGCATTCTGAACTGTGATCTCCTTTTTTCCTTCTTGGTTTCGGTAGATGAAGATAGGATTAGCTGATTTTTTTTTTTTTCATCTTGCATGACAAAACGCATTGGATGCCACTGGTTCCAGCAGCACAAGCCTCTCACATCAGAAACACTCTGCCTTCTGTTCCGGCGTGTCTTTTTAATGCACAATGACACTGTGTAATTCATCTGCAGTTCCTCTTTGAACTAATAAGAGCATGGAGTGTGTCTTGAAATTGTACGGCCTAATTTCCGTCCAATGTTTGGTCAGAGGCGAAGTGGCTCCCTGCTGCACTCACAGACTGCAAACACACCTGAGGGAATCATCATCAGTCAGCGGGTTTAAAAGAGGACAAAATTCACCAAACAACAGCAATAACGTCAACATTTGATTTTCCCCTGGATGGATTCACCATTGCAGACACCGAGACGAGGCCCCCTCACACCTGTGTTTTCAACCATGAGCTTGAATGCAGAACCAAAGATGCACCAGCGTCATGCCGAAGTCCATCAACTGGAAACCAACAAGCCGTCCAGACGAGTCTGGCTCCACTTTGTTTTATTGGCGTCAGCACATTTAACCCCATGACTCAAAATACCTCATAACACTTTAGAACCACATGAGGAATTAGATACTAGATTAGTTTTAAGACACCACTTTGTTTCACTGTTTCTGGAGTTTAAAGGGGCAGGTGTTTGTACTGATATTGCCAATGTGAGATGAGTATCTTATATTTGTATAGAAGTATTTAACATTAAAAACCAGTCATGCAGTTGCCTTTGTCTTTGTGTCATGACTCAGCATCAGTTCAACTATTGTTTTACTCTGACTGTTAACTGTTGTTTCATTTACAGGCTGGGCAGTCTTGTTTTTGTATTTCAGACATTGAATTATTTTTCATCAATTAGCAAGTAATTTCTAGTTGTCAATTACTTGAACAGTGTTTAGTTCAGACTGCACGTAGTTTTTCATTTGCTTTCATGAACACCTACATATAGAGGAAATAAAATGTGGTCAGAATCTGTACAGTTGGGTATATATTTTAAACATATGGCATTTCATTTGTGTTGCTGTCTCATCCAGCAAAGTGTTTTTGTACAGCTTACAGTGCCAGACTTGACGTGTTTAAGCACAAATCAGACCAGCCAATTTGTTTTCTCACATTTATTTTAACACAAATTGGCATCAAAGGCCGATTCAATCGAAGTGTCTACTTCAGCTTCTTCTTGGGGCGAAGGTTGTTGGTGTGTCCACACTTCTTCTTGCGACAGTTGACAGCACGGGGGTGCAGACGGGCATAGCACCTGCAAAAAAGGTCATCTGAAGTTAGCTACGAGTCTGAGGTTAAAGCTCTAAGATTATTGCTGTTCGTGAAAGTAGGATACTTTAAAAACAAAAAAAGGAGCCAAACACACAAAGCAAAAACAAAAAAAGGAATATTGTTTGGGCAATAGGTTTTTATTGCAATTTACCTCCTATATAACATAAGAAAAAAAAATCACAACATTTGAACACATCTGTGCTTCTATTTTTCTCTCTACTTCCTTGATACACCATTTTTAACATGTTTGGTTTAACAGAATTTACGGGACTTACTTGCGGCAGATCATCTTGTCGCAGTTGAACCTCTGGGCCAGCTGTCTGAGAGAGGGCTCGATGATGCCACCACGCAGACGCAGGACCAGATGGAGAGTGGACTCTGAAACAGTTCAGACACCGTGAGGACAAAGCCAACTAACCACAAACCATATGACACCATCCAACCAGCCATCAGTCTGCTGGCCTTTTGACGATGGCCAGAGACACTGCAAATGCATCTAGTTGAGCAATTGTCAAGACAATTGGGGGGGAAAAAAATATCAAGAAAATAGTAGCAACATTCAACTTAAACTACCTTCAATTAACGAGCTACTGTGATGACTTTTCTAATTTTGACCGATGAATTTAACCTTTACCTTTCTGGATGTTGTAGTCTGACAGAGTGCGTCCATCCTCCAGCTGTTTGCCCGCAAAGATCAGACGCTGCTGATCAGGGGGGATACCTTCAAAATAAAAACTCCATTAATCCAAATCTTGTGGTGGTTGTTAATTTGAGTGCGAAAGAAAGGTGGCCGAACGAAAGAATTAGACGGCTAGCAAAAAGCTTACAGCTGACGTATCTTCTTTCAACAGACGAACTCTGGACTAATTTTTACTTTTATGTTGATATCGGAGACTCAGCCTTAATTTTAGGAGCATGTTTGTAAGAACAACTAACTGGTAAAAATGTGAGAGACATGCAGAGGAGCAAATGACAGGCCAACTAACACCCTTTCGCGGCGGCTCCCGTCCCTCCGTTTGACAAGAGGAACAGACTCACCTTCCTTGTCCTGGATCTTAGCCTTGACATTTTCGATAGTGTCGCTGGGCTCAACCTCAAGGGTGATGGTCTTCCCTGTCAACGTCTTCACGAAGATCTGCATGTTTGCAGGCTGAGAGAAGGAACATCGCCATTAGTCCGATTTGCGACGGTCAAACAAGCCCCTACTTACCGAAAAGATTGGCATCTATTCTATAAGTCTGAACAGACGAAGTTGGGATTCGTTGCGAACCAAGTGGTGAAATACAACAGTTGGTTTTTCACTATTTATGGGGAATGGCTGGGAGTGCTGACTCTAACCGAGGCTAACGTTAGCAAGAGCAGCTCGCTAATCGGCCTCGCCACATGCGCCAGTTTAGCGCGGAGTTGCCTCACAAGTTTCTTTATGTCCAGCGATTCAATCGAGTTGGTGAAACTTAAATATCGCATAAAACCAGTTCATGGTGAGCGGTACGTTTTTAAAGTGGTGTTAATTACATCAAAAGTAACAAAAAAATTGAGTAATATAAACGGGACAAAACGTGTACTCACCCGGCCGCTAGCTGAGCCTCAACGAAAAGAGAGCGGAAGAAGGAGACGCTCAAATACGTCACTTCCTGTACATTTGGGTACTCTTGGCTTCTTTCGGGAATACAAAATAATATAATGTTACTACTATTATGTTTTGTTTTGCGAAATGTTACGTTTCAATTAAGAAGCAACACAGATTTTTAGAAAAGTTAGAAAAGTTGTAGAATATAGTTTTGACAAGCTCAAGGAAGTTGCTTCCGCAACTTGAAAAATCATAATAGTTAAAGACGAACAGCAGAGGGCAACAATGAGCAATTTGCCTCGCCTCAGCAATTTATTAACACTCTTCATTGCAAAATGGGTTCACAGGTCACGTGAAACCTTTTGCGAGTTACCAACTTGTTGTTTTTTCCTTTTATGAAATTTAAGACTATACGAATTAATGAAATCATAGCCACATTCAGTCTATCTATCTATGTATCTATGTGTGTATCTATCTATCTATCTATCTATCTATCTGAATTGCAACAACAGCTATATCAATAACTGAATAGGATGAAGAAACGTGATTTCTCGAAATCTTCTTCTTCAATCTTCCCAATGTCCTTAATTTTCTCATTCACATCCATAAAATAGCTTAGAAATTAATAATGAAAGTACAAGCCGATGAACATAAAGTTGTGAGACTTTAACATCCAGAATTCATTTAATATTCAAAGATTTAGAAGCACTTGGGATCTCGGAACCTGGTCTGTGACTGTTGTTTTGTTGTTGTTTTCTGTTCAAAAGCTTGCAAGTAAGTTATCTACGTCTGCTGTACATTCTTAAGCAGTTTATTTCGCTGAAGATTCATTTCTTGTGTCAATGACTTGGAACCCAAATTTAGCTCCTAACCCCTGAGGGGCACTGATACAAAGTCACAACGAAGAGCAGATGTCCAGAGAGTCTGCTCATTGGCCAAGCCAACCACCAACAGAGTTGGACCTTAATCACAGTTTAATTATAGTCAAATATTTGGTCAAGGTTCTACAATGTGTGAAATACTTTTTTCACCTGTTTTTCAGATGTACCATGATTGCTCTGATTACAAATGCATAACTCTGGTATTAACATGTGTCTCTACATAACTCTCCAGCGCTCATTTCCTCAATGTGAATCCACTCCCATCAAAAACGATGAACAGCTTGTTAGTTTTGTTGACCTATTGATATATTTTTACACAGTTATAAAATTATATGAGTTTATAATACGCACAGTGCCATGTCTCATTGTTTTCTTGTAGGCAGTTCCCACAATGAAATAGTAAATTGGGTTGGGTGCTAAAATAAAATGAAATAAATAACTGAGTGTAGTGTTTTTGAGGTCATGGTTTTACAACACATGGTGATGTGTTTTAAGGTTATGGGAGAACACCTCTTAACATGAGATGGGTTCCCTTTATTCTTAAAGTAGAAAACAGTCAGATTCATCAGCACAATTGCAGACCAATCATTTTTTTTTTTTTTGCCTCGTTACAACTGGCTCCTCTGTGATATCACTTACTGGCAATGAAGGCTTCCATGACGGGATGATGCTTTTCCTTTAGAAAAAGTCTTCATAAACTTCTGCAACTTTGATGGCATGATAAGTGCATTTATTGGACTACTGTTATTATTTCCATTTTTACGGGAGGAGTAGGAGAAATACAGAAGCTTTGCACTAGAACTACAGATTTAAATGGTTTAATCAGTGACTTGAAGGACTTTGCCTTTACACCTAACATCCACTGGTTCATCAAAAACATTCTCGGTGAACTCCGTGAACTCCTAGTTGAGCTAAACTTTGCCTTGATCACTTTTTACTGTCTTGATTTTGATGTAAAATCTCAACAAAAACAGTGTGATCTCCTGTAGCATAACTTTAACTTTGATTTTCATAATCCCAGTACTTCAAACAACCACGAATCCAATAAAATCTTTAGAAAAATAATCACGCTGTTCTTATGTTGATAAACAAACGTTCAACCAGGCAGGTTTGGCAATTATCAGAGTGTGAAATGTTAAAACTGAATACAGCCTTGCTGGTTAGGTGGTTTAAACATGAACCATAGCCTTGGATGTTATATTTAGGACAGGCTGGACAGTAGCCTTGCACTGTCCTACTTCCACCTTGTTGACACTGTCAACACTAACTGCTAAGAGGACAGATAGCATCTGTTTTAGTGAAAGATTCTCTCCCCCTCCTTCAAGCATGAATGACCACAAAAAACGTGGAAAAACAGTCCATGTTGTAGCAATAACACAACCTTGACCCTAACATGCAGGCTGCTGGGTGGGGTGGGATATATGTCACCAGAGATACAATTGTATCTTTGGAGCTCATGGACCTGGAAAAATGGACGTAGTCCAGGTTTGGACAGCTCAGATTTTGGTCCAGGAGTGAAAGCTGCTAGAACCTGATTGGGTTCTATTGCAGCTCACTTTCTGAACATTTGGAATTTCTTTCTACTGGGAGCAGCAGGATCAGCTGCATTTGTGAAAACACAAAAGTCCCAGATCATCCAAAACACAGGAAAGACTGTTCTATTATAGTTTGGCATAAAAGCTAAGCAGGAAAGAGAACAGAATCTCAACTAGTCCGAAAATTGAAAAATCAACATATACTTCACCAAGCCCAAAACTCAAAGAGAAGAGCGTATGATAGTTTAGAATGAGACGGAGTTTAAGAATGCAAAATCTCAACATGTCTTAAAAATGAAGAATCAACATGGAGTATGTTGTTTTTTTCGGGGGGCAAAAAAAAAAAATAATAATAATAATAATTCTTTAAAAAGTCTGAAACTCACTGAAATGACTGTCCTATGAAAGTTTAGCATGAGATTGAGTGGTAGAATGCAAAATCTCAATCTCGGGGCCAACATAGGAACTCGCGTGGAGCAGGGATCGAACTACGGTCTCCCACATGGCAATCGAGCTGTCCACCCCTCTTGTCAGGCAATTGGAGAGGTATATACTGTAAGTACCCCAAGCACACGTAGATGGGATTAAAGTTGCCTCAAGCAAAAATTTAACCCAGGTCTCCTGCCTCACAATCTGCAGCCTCACTCAATGAGCTATCCTGTCTGCTTCCATTTAATGGGTTTAGAAGTTTACAAGTACCTCTGGAAAAAAAAAAAACAAACTTGAAAAGTATTTTTTTACAAGTTCACTGGCCTAGAAGCCTTGTTTAACCCACCGAGCCATCGACTCCTCTTGTCAGATGACTGCAGAAGTATAGAAGTACCTCAAAGTTTACATAGAAAAAAAAAATCTTTTGTGAATTTCAGTTGCCTGAAAGAGGATTCAGGTCTCTCACACCACAAGCAGAATTCTCACCATGAGCTATTCTGTCTGCTGTATAGAGAAGTACACAAGTACAGAATGTTCATATAGAAACACAATATAGATTTTTTTTTTTAGTAAAGTTCTGTTGCCAGGGTCACCCACAACACAACCAACAGTTTAGCCCACTGAGCCATTCACTCCTCTTGACTGAGGACTGCAGAAGTATGAAAGTACCTCAGTCATGCATAGGATATGCATAAAATCTTGGTTAATTCCAGTTGCCCCAAACAGGAACCAAAATAGAAATTCCAAAAATACAGGGCCTGCCTACTCACTTTTTTTTTCTTTTTTTTTTATCAATCTCCAAAACCACCTACAAAGAGGTGAAACACTGAGGCTGTCAGACTTCCTCACTCATTAGTGCTGAAGATGACCTGGTGGTAAACAAAACTGACTGCCAACTAAGAGATTACAGGATCAAATCTCACTGCGGACCAGAGGTACAACACGGTTGTCTGTGTTTGCGTGAATGTCTAAACCAAAATCCAAACCAAAAACATTTGTTGCGTTTGTTGAATTTCCAAGCATTTTGGATTTCTGAGCATTTGGAATTTCCTTTAACTGGGAGCAGCAGGAGAAGCAAAAGGGTAACAGCTAGCTGACCTTCCTTCTTTTCAAATTTTATTTGAATTAAATCAAAATAAGCAGTGATAATACATATATATATATATATATATATATATATATATATATATATATATATATATATATATAAATATATATATATATACATATATATATATATATATATATATATATATACATATATAGATATATCATGGGTTATATATATATATATATATATATACCTATATATGTGGATATATATATATATATCCCTATATATCTATATATATATATCTATATATATATATCCGGCTATATATATCCCACAGTCCAAAAACATGCATGTGATATCAATTGATATATTCTAAATTGTCCGTAGGTATATATGTAGTGTGAATGGTTGTATTGTCTATATATATATATATATATATACTGGCGATATTATATATCCATATGTACCCTGCCTATATATATAAGACAGCTATATATAGGCTCCAGCAGACCCCTATGATATATATGAATTGGAATATATATATATATATATATATATATATATATATATATATAATGAATAAATAGTATATATATTGTGAATGTTGGAAATTCAATTCTTTAAATTCTTGAAAACCTGTTCCAAATCGGAAAAAATAATAATCACAAATTACACTGTTGTGTTTTTTCGGGGCCAAAAAAATAAAAGACACGAATCAGGCCAAAATTGAAAAGGCCCAAACATGCAGGAACACACCTGGAGCAGGGATCAAACCTGGGTCTCCCACATGATAGTCAGTGGTTTAACCGAATGGCCTTATACACCACTCTTGACATTGACTGCAGAGATATACAAGTATTTAAGAAACAAGTGTTGCTTTTCTTAACATGACAAACAGAAATTGGTGGAAACAATCTCAGTTCTATGGATGTTCTGCAATTTGTTGTCCCAAAAATACAAACTAAACTGAGCAAGAAAGCATTAGTTTCTCAGCACCTAATGCTTGGAATACATTACAACTCATTGCAGTCTACCTTGTCTGTGTGCATGAATGTTATGTGAGTTTTAATGCTGTAAATTTTACTTTTTCTGCTTTTAATCTAACTATGTGACTGCCCTCTTATTCAGGTCTCCCTTGAAAGAGATCTTTGATCTCAATTGAACTAACTTGGTTGAAAACAAACAGACGAACTATAAAAATAACACCACTTTCTCTTGTCCTAATAGCCTACAGCCTATAATGAAACCCCGTATCTAAATTAAGATTTATTCCAGCAACTGCTGACCTCTAACCCCCTAAATCCTTGAACTGCGTCTTTAAACATGTTTTGCACCCTTTACTCTGTTGATGTTGCCTCTCGTGTGTATTTATAAGCACTGGGAACGAATGAATGATCTGATAAGATCTGTATACAGTCGAAAACATCGACTGCCTTCAAAATAAAAGCATTTGTTCTTTTACCACAATCATACCAAAGCTTTCGCTCGGCCAATTGGAGGCCCTTTAGCGCGTACATAAATCTAAAGATCAGACTAAACAACGACGAAGAATTGCGGGGTTTGGCGTTCAGTAAACGGGACTGACCGCAATTTGTATTGGAAAGGTTCAAGCCGGATGCTTGACTCTGCCGTTCTACGTGTCTCACGCGACGTCCTTTGGCGCGCGCCTACCGCCATCCATTTTTAAAGTGGGCGGGCGTGACTCGCACGCGTTCCCTGCGGCCGCCCCTTCGTCATTGGCTGTTGTTAAAACAAGAGAGAGCGAGAGCGGCGGTGTTGTGGGCCGCGCGGACCTATAAAGGCTCATCTAGTGTCCCAGCAAGCAGTCGCTCCGCTCACAGCCTCCCGCTTTCAACTGAAGGGATTGTCCGCTGGCGAGTCGGTGAGTGTTAGCAACTTTTAAGAAGGACACCGCGCGTCTGCTGGCGTTGTACTAGGTTGAGTCTCGCTCCCGCAGAACGTACTTGTAAACACGCGCCGATCCTGCACGAGCGCAGCGAATTCCGTTTATGTGAGTGATAAGAAGCGAGATGAATAACCGCACCTCTGTTTGACGGCTGATTGTACTAACTCATCTCTTATTGTCCTTCTATAACTCATCAATGATTATCTCCCGTGGTGGTGTTCTCTGTTTCTATTCGCGTCTTGAAGCCATGTGCCATTATGCCACGTATTTGTTGGACCTGCTCATTTTAACGCTTTGTTATTGTTGAAAGATTACTGATTTGTTATTGTTTTTCTTTTATTGTTATAACAAAACAAAACAAAACAAAACAACGTAAGGAACCCTGATCAGAATCAGCCGGTCCTCACTTAACTTTCTTAAAAATATTAATATGCCAAAGAAAGAAAGAAAATCACACAATTTTTGCAATTACTTTTGGGGAAAATTCTAGATCCACATAAACTTTGAGGTATCACTAATACTTTGCCCTCCTTCTTTACCTTGTGCATAAAAAAACATTCAAGCCGACAGGGCAGGAGTGATGTATGCTACTGACAGTGTTTGACTCACAATCCTGGCAAAAAGCCTGTTGCTAAATGTGCGTTTGTTGTCCCTCACAGCGATGCCCCTGGGCTCTGTCAAGTCTTTCATCCTGGAGTTGGATGGACCCAACGATGCAGCATTCACCAGAGGAGAGGTGGTGTCGGGCCTGGTGGTGCTGGAACTCCACAAGGACACCAGAGTGAACTCCATGAAGGTGCAGGGACGAGGGGTGGCCACGGCACACTGGCTGGAGAACAGAGGGATGAACTCCGTCTACAACGACTACACCTCCAAGATCACGTACTTCAGGAAGAGGCAACATCTGATTCGAGGTCAGTGGTTGAAAACTGCATTTGTTCACTTCTTCTTGCTGGTGTCATAGCTTCAACATCCACAACGATCAACTCAAGCACCGCCTCGAGCCACTTGATCGTGCATGATTGTGCTTTCCTGTCTTTAAAAAGGGGGATATTTTGCAACTGGTTGCAACCTTCTCCTTAGCTTCAATTGCGTTGCATTGTTATTTGTAGACTGTGTGTGTGTGTGTGCGTGTGCGCACGTGGGTGCACGTGGATGTTTTG
This sequence comes from Thamnaconus septentrionalis, assembly GCA_009823395.1. Lineage (NCBI taxonomy): Eukaryota > Metazoa > Chordata > Actinopteri > Tetraodontiformes > Monacanthidae > Thamnaconus > Thamnaconus septentrionalis. The sequence goes on along the minus strand of CM020508.1, from coordinate 11,894,202 downwards.
AAGCTGCCACAAGCTGACTTGCATATTGCTGCCGACACTGCAGTTTGTGAGGTGAAGCTCATACGATCAACTTGTTGCATGGGTACTAGGAATGGGGTCAACACTAGCTTGTCTAGATACGTGTGCCAGGTACCTTTCGTGTGGTGTCCGAATGGACCCAAGTCACGTGTTCAGGCGTGCAAGATATAATGTGATCACGAATTGCCCTGTTGCTCGAAATCAGCAGAGCAGATGGCCGAGTAAATAAACTCCAGGCTGTGGTTAATGTTTATTAGACACGCTAGTCTGTAAAGAGCAGTATTGGTTCTAACACTTTGTCTGGTCAGAGAGGTAAATGTAAACAGACACATGACTTTTTAATGCCAGTTCTGCGTTACAGACAGTCTTATTGTGGGAACAGACACAACTTAATCATGAATACTTCTAGGTTAAATCCATCCATCCATCCATTTTCTACACCCACTTCCTCCTGCAGTCAGGGTTGCGGCAGGGGACTTTGACGTTGAATGCGACACTATTTTAGTTCCCATTTTGTTGTACATATTTAACGATGTTGACACCTAAACTGGTCTCCTGAACGAAGTCCCCTTCTATAATTCAGCAGAGACCAGAATGGAGAGTGAAGGCAGCATTTGAGTTTCGTCATTGAACTTCACTTTCATTGTCACACTTTTTTGCACTTGGAGGAAAGATTTAATCCATATTATCCACTCAAAAGAACACCATGTATAGAAATGATGATGGGAAGCAGTAATATAAATCCCATGTATGTAAATCACCCCATGGCTGTTAAAAAGAAATTATAAAATGCATTGTAAATAGTGATGAGTTATGATGCAAATGCACGCAAACAACCTGTGTAATTGAAGGTTTCTCCTGAAAACAACATTTCTCATCAACTGGAATGCTTGCAGAGATAGAAAAAAAAATGGCTCTTTCTCCTGCCATGTGTAATGTTTAGGGAATTAATTTACATATCTGGGCTAACTAGTAGTTTCAAGTGCTGAGCTGTAGCTGTTGGGAGATCTCACCTTCTATCCACGAGGCTTCCTCAGTTGTAAAGAATGGTTGAGGGGCTCCCAGCAGGTATTTAAGCCAACGAGGGACACCTTCGCGAGAGTGGCCCCGCCCTCCAGCATGTGAGTTATGTTGATAGGGTGAAACAACCATCAACACACACACACACACACACACACACACACACACACACTAGTGAACCTCTGCATGAGTTCCTGTTTTGCCTGGTCTCACGTGGTCCATGTGATGTCTCACACTGGCCTTGTGTTTTGCCTCGAAAAATTAACCACAGTGCAATTTGCCGGCAAGGAGGGGATGTGAAACCACTGCCCCATGAAAGGTTTGGCCTTTTTTTGTACTTGACAATTGACATGCATTGGAGTGAAAACGTGGCTGAAGTTGTGTAGGGAGAGACCTCCACGCCGTCTTGCTGGTGGCTGATAGTTGGTGTCAGTCGGCCTCCTCCTCCCTTCGTTCCATTTGGATATGAATGACTTCTTTCACGCGCCTCTCAAACCATCTGTCCTCCAGTTCAGGGTGAGAATGCTGGGGTGACCTTTTCGCCTTCAGGCACAGCTGAGTCCTGTCCCAAAGAGCGTGTTTTCCTGTGTCTTACCGGTCGCCTTACAGCTTTTAAAACTCGGCATTTAGGGAAAGCGATGACCGAGAACTCACACGCTCACACATACCATGAGCCATGCCAGCCGTCCAAATAAGGCTTGAGAAAGTGTTGCGGTGTTTGAACAAGAAGAGAAATGAGAAGAAAGTGAAAGAAGAAGGAGAGAAGCAGGAAGGAAGGAAAGCAGGAAGTGGTTGGGTGGTGTTTAAAAAATGCAGCCAGCGTGGCCATGGCAACCAAGAACACAACACGTGGCTGCCCCTCTTGAGCCTCCCTCCCTCCCACCCTCCCTCCTCCCGCTGCCGCCTGCTCTCCTCTCCATTCATTTTACAATATCTGTGGCGTCAGCCTGTTCGACGCGCAGCTGTTTCCGCCTTTGAAAGCAGAAATGTGATTCAGTGCCTCCTCCAGTGGAAAGCTGGGACATGAAAACTTTTCAGAAGCAGTGTTTCTCAAGAATCATGGGAGTTATTCAGCAGTTTGACTTGTTTCTCTTTGTGTTAATATTTGCTCTGCAAATGGCCTTTTCTCTTTTTTTTTGAGGGGTTGCAGTTCGGGGTAAACACGGTGAAGCGCCTAAGAGAGGGGATGAACTTGTTTCGCTTAGTCAGCAGCGTTGGCACAGCTGACAGCAGTCACATCTAGATGGCGAGTAAAACTATGTCACGTGCACAGCTGGAGTGTTTATCAGCCCTGGTGGTCTTTGCTAAGTTTACCTTATCAGGACTGAGGACGGGGGACCAGGTTGAGCCGGGCCTCTCTGCTTCAGTAGGGACAACTGGCTGACACACTGGGCTTTTGTTTCCCCAGTTTAAACTACACCAACCGTTTCTGGATCAACAAACTCCAGCCATGACGGCTTCACGTACAGCAGCTGAGCCAGTCACTTCCCAAAAAAACTCTGCCTTTTTTTTCTTTTTTCTAAAATCGGTCTACATTTAATATCATTGGTGACGTGCAGCTTTGCACACTGTCGTTTTTTCGCCAGAGGGCGGCACTATTGAGCTGCTATCCGGCCCAGCGAACAAAGGAGTAAACAACTTTGTTTTTGTCACTTCCAGACTTGATTTGTGTCTCATGGCTATTTGCAGAAACTCGGCTCACAAGTGGAGACGTCTTTGTTGAGTTCAGTGATTGCTTCGGGGGTTTGGATCAAAAAAAAAATGAGTTTTATTAAAAAAATAAAATTATGCTCAGAATTTGCTGTTTCTACACTACGCAAATGAATCAAACTTGAGTGTTTAACCTTTCCCTCGTGTGACCCAGTTATGGCAAAAGTGTATCCAAGTCATTGTGTTGAAGTTTGATCGCCTGCGTGTGTTTCTGATTAGTGGGTATTTGGTGACATTGCACGCGTTGCTGCACGGCTGCGTGTTTTGCATGTGTTGCAGTGTTCTGAGGCTCTGTACACGATGTTCGAGCGACTGGCCAGAATTGGGAGTAAACAGCTTTGGCGAAACTATTTCTCTGCGAGCGAGGCGGATCTTTTCCAGACGGAGGCATGTTCCGTGGGCCTGTTTTCTTCTAGGAACCTGCAACCATCAATCATCGCCAGGCCCTGTTTTCCTCACTGCTCCACACCCAGTCTGCATGTTTAGTGCTGCTTTCAAGGCAGGCCCAGAAATGCGAGCTTCGTGAGGAGAGCTGAGCACTAGTGGGTCACAACAAAGTTGTTAAAAAAAAAAAAATAATAACTTTCACAATGACATGAAACGTTCTTAACGGGCGATTTGATGCGATTATAAAACGATCACATGTAAACACGTCGGTGTTTTGTGTCGGCTAATGTTGGTGTATGGAGGTGGTATCCTCGAGGGGCTTTGCCCAGACTTGTTCCGGGTGTTTAGTTTTTATCAGATAGCGCGAAGAAAACGACAAAGTCGTCCATTCTATCGCGCAGGGCAGGGTGGGCCACTTTTCAGTCAGTTTCGTTCGTTTTTGTTTTGTTTTTGACCCCCTCGACTTGACAGCTCAGACTTTCTGTTTTTCTTCCTACTTGGATTGCGAAAAGTCCTTGCCGAGGAACGGTCGTTGAAAGCAACGGCAGGCACGGCTCCCGAGCCTTACATAATAAATTCAGAAACCCCGCCCACCCCAACTCGACTCAAATACGCGTGCCCTCTGGAAGGTGTCGAACAGCTAAAAGCTCCAGCAACAAGTGGAACACTGACTCTTACCAGCAGACTTGAAGCGTCGCTGGACAACGGCAACAGAGGAAGCGCCTTCTCAGAAACTTATGCGAGGACTTCACTTCGACTCGCCAGCATGATTTTCGACAAGTTGAAAAAGTTGGATATCGTCTTCGACTCGCCGGAGCTGGACTGTCCTCCGGTGTTCAGCAACGGGGACGTGGTGTCCGGTCGTGTGGTGCTGGACCTGTCCGGGGAGTCCCGGGTGGACTCCCTCAAGCTGCACGCCGAGGGCTTCGCCAAGGTGCACTGGACCGAGTCTCGCTCCGCCGGGTCCAGCACCGCCTACACTCAGAACTACAGCGACGAGGTGGAGTACCTGAACCGGAGGGAGGTGCTGCTGCAGGCAGGTCAGTCCGCTGTGCAGGAGGAGGAGGGGGTCATGGCAGGGGGTCAGAGATCTCGGTGGTCCGTCAGCGACGCATAGTGATGGAAACCTCGTCGAACGCACTTCGCGTCTAGTTGTTTGTGTCTGCAGACTGTGGGAAGGTGTTGTTGTGATGTAGGAAGCCCCGTGCCAGTCGACTGGAGGGGGGTTTAACAGTTTGTCAGCACCGAGCGACAGTCTTACTACCTGCGGTGCAAAAGGCTGAGTTCCACTGCCGCGAGCTGCTGTTTACTTGCTCATTTCTTCCCCCCTTGAGACGGTTTGAACGCTCCAAGTGGAGACTGGTCAAAACACCCCCCCCCACCCCCCCACCCCCCCTCATACCAAAGTATATGGAGTCGTTAAAAACAACGTGCACAAAGAAGGGCGACCAAACGCTGCAAAAAGTTGTGTTCTGTCGCTCTTCTCATTGTGGAAAACTGCGCTCAGAGACTTTGGCTCCGACTGGAGTCGCGCTGTCATTCAAAGTAGCTCCGCCTGTGTTGTTTTTCTGGGAGAGTCGCTCTGTGCCTCCATTCATCGGCCACCGACTTGTTTTTATGGTCAAGAAACTTGATTTGACAGCAAACTAGCTGGTGCCCGGGCTGCATGAGTTCATCTTTAAACTCTACTATTGTATTCTATGTGGAAAAAACACTAAATAGCAACTTTATAGTGTTAAAAGTAGTTTTGAGGAAAGAGTTGTGTACAAAGAACTGAGCCCATGAGGGAGATTCTGACACTGCCACTGTAACTGAAACCAAGTTGGTGCTTCACTTTTTAACAAAAAGGACACGGCTGGGCACATCGAGCTTGGAACCTCTCAGACATGTGTTCTTGGACTTGAACAGTAAAAGGCAGGGAGGGGGGAAAAAAAAAAAAAAACCCAAAGGCATTTGAGACGGCGCTGCGTAACACAGCTCGAGAAAAACATGTTCTCCGTCAGCACAATGGCGCAGGAACCGCCCCTCTGAGCAAGCACACAGCAGCCATGTGATCGCAGAGAAGGACAGAGCGAGTCCTATCCCAGCGAGCGTCGAACCCCAAAGATCTGCTCGCGCCCAAAGTCAACTTTATTGATGTAGCTCTCAAAAGGGGCCATTGTTTCTTTGTTTGTTTTCACCCATTCGCTTGTAATCGGCTCAGTTTCCACACGGCCTTCACCGGAGTAGATCCGCTGTCATGTTTCCCTGTTTTTTTTCCTTGTGAACGGTCACATTTAGCACCATCAGAAAGCCGATCAGCTCTGCTGCTCCACCTTGAACACGGGCATATAAATCTGCTCAGCAACCTGTTAAATTAAACAAAAGCGAAGCAGCTCTGGAGTCGACCGTCTGAATGAACCCGTCTGTCCGTCCGTCTTCCCTCCTCTGCTGCAGATAACGGCGAGCCCACCGTCCTCTCGGCAGGCCGGCACGAGTTCCCCTTCAGCTTCCAGCTGCCGGAGGAGACGCTGGTCACCTCCTTCGAGGGGAAGCACGGCAGCATCCGCTACTGGGTCAAGGTGAAGCTGCACCGGCCGTGGGCGCCCGTCCGCAAGATCAAGAAGGAGTTCACGGTCATCGAGCCCATCGACATCAACACGCCGGCGCTACTGGTGAGCAGCCTGGGAATCGTCATCATCGCGCAGTCCTCGCGGCGTCTGAGGCGAGGTTGGGGCTGCTTGACTCACCCGCCGTTGTCGCTTTCCAGGCGCCGCAGGCCGGGACCAAGGACAAGATGGCCCGGGCGTGGTACCGAAACTTTGGACAGGTGTCGGTGACGGCAAAGATCGACCGCAAAGGCTACACACCTGGTGAGCGGCCGGGACCCAGATCAGATTGATTGATTGACTGACACACAGCCAAGCTGGTGGGATTTGTATTCAGCACAGCACCAACACCACCCCTCTCTCTCTCTCTCCGTCTCCGCAGGCGAGGTGATACCCGTGTTCGCGGAGTTCGACAACTCCACCTCCCGCTCGGTGGTGCCCAGGGCCTACATCATCCAGACGCAGACCTTCATCGCCCGCGGCACCAAGAAGCAGAAGTGCTCGGTGGTGGGCACGCTGAGCGGCGACATCGTGGGCGCCCGCTCCAGGGAGACGTGGCACGGCCGCGCCATCAAGATCCCCCCCGTGGGCCCCTCCATCCTCCAGTGCCGCATCATCAGGGTGGAGTACATGCTCAAGGTGAGCTGCTGGGCTTTAAAATAAATAAATAAATAAATAAATCGGACTGTTGTCCTTGTCGGCTCCCGGATCCGATCGCAAACCTAACCGTCCTCCTTCCACCGTTTCCCCGCTCAGGTCTGCGTGGACGTCCCGGGAACGTCCAAGCTGTGCCTGGAGCTGCCGCTGGTCATCGGCACCATCCCGCTCCACCCCTTCGGCAGCCGGACGTCCAGCGTCAGCAGCCAGTACAGCGTCAACCTGGAGTGGCTGCGCATGGCCATCCCCGAGCAGCCTGAGCGTAAGTCACCCTTAACGCTGGATGTGTTGAGGGGCTAGAACAGAAAGAAAGTGGAGCTTTTCAAAACATCCGCGTGGCTCCGTTGTGTCTAGACATCTTCTTCATACCCTCTCTGGCCTACGTGCCGATTTTTTTGGAAGAAGAAAAACTGAGCCCTCGTGATACAAGAGGGACAATTTCTGTTGAATAACACCGCTTGTTTATCAGCAGTTTTTTTTAGCCTTTTCTTGAAAGAGTTTAAACTGAAGCGATGACGCAGAGGAGTGGTGACACGGCAGCTTAGTGTTCCGACCCGACTGGCGGACTAATCCCGCTTGTTCCCCCCGCAGCTCCTCCAGATTACAGCTCCGTGGTGACGGAGGAGGAGGCCGAGCAGCGCAACAACAACAACAACCCGGCGGCCCAGCAGCCCGCCGAAGACCTCAGCGGGATCCAGGAGCGCCCCCTCATGGCCTTCGTCCAAGAGTTCCGCTTCCGACCTCCGCCAGTGTACAGCGAGGTGAGTTAGCTACTCGCTGTCTGGCGCCATCTCTGGTCAATTATTGACATGAGCTTTCTGGGCTAATCGCGGTTGACGCCTCATCGTGCAAACACAACATTCAAACAAGTTGATTTTGCGCCACACAAACTTAACAATTGAGCAAAGTAGTAGCTGAACGGCCTTGACTTCAGTTTGATGCAAACCCGGGGGCTTCAGATTTCTGCTGGAAAACATGGCGACAGCTGGAAGAAGCTGACGACTGGCTGCAGGGCTGCATCAGCGACGGAGCTCGGTGTTTTAACAAGCGTGTGTCTGTTTCTCTTCTCCTGCCGACAGATCGACCCCAACCCTCAGCCCTTCAACATGAGGCCTCGCTGCATGACGTGTTGAACGGCGAGCCCCGGCTGAGCGTCGAGCGACTTCAATTAACGGAACAAGTCAAGAGACTTGTCTTCTCCTGGATAACTTCTCTCCGATAACATTGCGCCTGGTCCCACCAAGTGTTACGGAGGCTGGGCGCCGCGGAGCGCTTGAAAGACGGAGCTGGCGGAAACTGGATATCAGTGGAAAATCATTTTTTTTTCTCCGCCCGTCTCCCCTCCCCCCTCAGTTCACAACGCAAAGCGGACGCTTTCCTGTTCTGTTGCGAGGGAAGCCACTTTTCCTTATCGGTTCCTGTCCTTCTCAAGTGATCATCAGCAGTGAAAAGCTGCTAATCGAGGGTTTCCTTCTGCGAAGCCACTTTTTGAGATTTAAGGAGTGTGGGTCGTGTCAGTGGAGGGGCGGGGGGGAAGCTTGTTACTTCTTTGTCAGAAGGAGAGTTGGATTGGCTCCAGAAGGTCAGATGTTTTCTTTTTAAAGCGCTCTTGATAAGGGGTCATGTGTTTTGAAAAAGCGCATTGTCCTCTTTGAGTGGCGTGAAAACACAAGTGCAATTATTTGTCCTCAATCTCCAGCTTCCCTAGTAGCTTTTTTTTTCTTTAAAAAAAAAAAAAAACTTACTCTGCCATGTACTCATATGTACTGTAATCTAAAGGTGCGAGGAGTGATGGAGCCGGCAGGTCAAGCAAGCGGATGTAGACGTACGTTAATGCATGCAGGTTGCAAATATGTAAAAGGGAAATGAAAAAAAAAATTTGCATATTGCCTTAGTAATCTGCCGTCGAAGATTGCATGAGTTGTTGCGGAGCCGAGCGCGTTCTGAGAGGACGCGTCCAATCACAAACAAGTGTGAACAATCGTGGACGAATTCTAAAGAAGAATGTTTGCGTTGAATGCAAAGTGCGAGCGCACTGAAGGAGTTTGTGGTTTTTTTTAATTTTCGAGCACAGTGCTTTCAAGCGGGATGAGCAGTTTGTGTACAGAGCTACAGAAGTGCTCTCCTGACTGCTGTGGAGGAAGAGGAGGAGGAGGAAGTAGGACCTTTGAGCCATGAGGCCCGAAGTTGATGATGGCTGCCAGATGCCGCGGTGCTGTGAGGAGCTTTGTGAAGCTTAACTCCCGAACACACGGCTCACACAGAGCCTCGAGCTGGAAGATACCACTCAATTCTATGGATGGAAAAAGAAAAAGACATTCCAAAAAAAAAGCAGAAGAAGAAGAAGAAGAGCGAGAGAGAATGACTTGAGGATTGTTTTTCTCCCCTCGTTGTTTTAGGGGTATCAAAGTCTTCAGGGTTAAGCCGTGCAACCTCAGTGGTGGCACTCACTGAAAACAATGAATGTATTTTTATATAAAAAAAAAAATGTAATTGTTGATTTACAGTCTTTGCCAAAGTTTTGTAATCTCATTTTTCTAACAAAAATAAATTGAAAAAAAAAATACATATATAAATTTTTGTGTCACTTGGTGTTTCCTTTAAACCTTGACTGATACGCGAGACGCTGCTCGTCTTGTTGCTCTGTGGAGTGCAGAGTGCTGCGTCACACACACACACACACACACACACACACACACACACACACACACACACACACACACACACACACACACACACACACACACACACACACACACACACACACACACACACACGGCAGAGTGAGTCAAAACTATACAGCTGCCAAGGGCAGGGTTCACCCATGAAATGAGCCCGAGTCAGTGGATGAAAACAATAATTACAGGCTGAAGGTTTCGCCTCTGACGGCTCCAGTATCGCTATCCAGTTCTGCGGGTGGATTTCAGGGTTCTGGATGAGCCGAGGAGTCACTGCTCCGGTTCCTGTTTGGATCTAGTTGCCCCCGCCCATCCCCAAAACCCAGAACAGTTTGTACTTTTAATACGTAGATCATCATTATGTAAACAATATTTTTTTGGGGGGGTGGGTAGTTGGGAGTTGGATTGGGGGAGGGGCCACTCCTAAACTTGCAACACACAGAAACAAACAAGCAGCTGAGAATTATAAACAGCGTTGCTCTGAGCTCTAAACATGGCTGAAGGCCAGGCAGAGGAGAAGACTGGAGGACAGCAGAGATCCTCAGGGGCTGCTTCGCTGGAGAATGTCAGGGAAGGAGGCAGAACAGAGAGATGTTCAGTCACGAGGCAGGGAGGAGGAAGAGGAAGGTGGGGGGAGGATGAGGAGGAAGATTTTAGACTTGATATGTTTGTGTTGACTCTCACAATTAAGAATGCTGGAATATTTTCACCACATCCTTCACGAAGATGAAAAAAATGTTTACAAGGAATTTTTGCTTTTAGGTCATTTGCCAAGTCCAAATAAATAGTTTGATAAACTAAAAGAGTCAACAGGTGTTCTGACACAACGCATGTTAAAAAAAAAAAGGACATTTTCTGCCTGATTTTAATGCAATAACACACTGAGCCTATGCAATCTTATACACACTTTTATGTAACTTTTCCTTCTGACAAACTATTATTTGAATTCTTCATGTACTAAATATTCATCACTGATCCAAGCTGAGACACCGTACCTTAAGACACATTCGCACAAGGACCTGAAGAAGCTCCTTCTTCATGTCATGGGTTTTAGGAATATCATTAAAAAGAGGAAGAAAAAAGTCAGAATAATGTCAGAATATCGAGGTGCCTGGTGACCGAAAGTGTTTTCCTCCTGTCTTTAATTTGTTTAGAGCGAAACATGATGACAGCGGCGTGCAATACGTTTAATCATTTGACTTGTCACGTCACTATCATGCAACATGTGCCGTGTTTTTGAAATTCTCCGAAACGCTGTGCCCGAGGCAGAGCTTTTAAGTCTGTCAGACCAGGTCATCTCGCTGCTCGTCACGTCACTCTCACTGTTGCCAAACCTGCCCCGCAAGTTCTGGACGAGATATTGGAGCCTAAAATGAAAGATACATGTGTACACATGGAACTGGAAAAAAACAACAACAACAACAAAAACGATGCTTGTGGAATTATTGAATGAGTAACATTTTGTCTATGTTGTAAAATACAACACAGAGTCAGGCTCAGATTACATTGCATTGACACATTCTGTCATTCACAGTATTTTTTTTCCTCCTTCTTTCCATCTACAATAGTACATATTTATAGAGTCTCTATTTATAGTCTTCACTCATTTTTACTGCTGTTATTTTTTTGTTGTCATTTTTCCTCATGTATTCTTGTTTTGGCCTGACAAAGCCTGGAGTTTTTCACCATAACCTACATAACTTCTTTGACTTCCTCTTTGTAGCTCTTGGCTCAACTCCTGTGTAAGACGTGCTCAACAGGTCTTTGCATGCACCTGTTTTGTGACCCAAATAGTCAAAGTCATTACAAAAAAACACAAAGAACAGAACAAGCATCTTTTTGAAACAGACAAAGAATAGAATCACGCATAACAATTGTAAATTGATCAATTTGTTTTATATATGTATATACAGTATATACATCAGGTTTGTTTCCTACCATACAAACACCTCATCCTGACAGACTTGCTTTCAATGTATTTCTCAAAGACACAAAACTAATAGACCAATTACATGGGCTCTTGCTGCAGGTTTTAATTACTAAGAAAAACACCAGTCTTGAATGAAATAAACAAGATAGTTGGAGCCAGTCTTGCTGAGAGGGAGGATACATATGTGAGTCAACACAAACTCACATCAGTTGCTGTCTGCTGTTTGAACGGCAACACGCACATGCAGAGAAACACCCATCATTCCCAATCGAGTCCTTGAATCCGCAGCCTGTCGCATGTCGCTGCAGCCCAACACCTGACGCCAGACAAACCACTGCTTTGTTTTATGTTCGGCCGATATCAAAAGGAAAATTTGTTGGAGGATGCAGCAAACTCTGATGAGTCAGCGCATTAGAAAGCAACAGACTGAGCAACATCTCGACCCAGACATCTAAACCGACCATGTTGTCCTGCAAAACACACAACCAGAAGCTCTGGAAGACCCAAACTATTAATTGATTAATCAACCCCTTAATTACTGGAAGACCTGGTGTCATCGTCTCAGCTGAATCAGCGTCATCTTCTGATTTGACTCCTGTCTGCGTCTTGACTTCACGTAATCATCATGACTATCATCAGCTGCCGTGATGACTATATTCACCGCAGTTCAGTGTCCAGCCCCGGACTTTGCCCAATCTCCTTAGTCTGACTAATGCTAATACATCAAGTTATATTACTGTTGTCGTCACAAGGTGTAATGGGGAAGTCTTAAAGTGAGTCAACAGGCATAAAGTGCAAAATAAGCCTTTTTTACTTCCCAAAGAACTGTAACCGAGAGTGCAAACTGATGGTGTCAGTGGTCTGCGAGAGTTCCGCATGGCTTTGACCACTGAGAAATGCTGAGTTGGCGAGAAACAAACAAGTTAATATGGTTACACGTCTTTCATATATAGTGAACAAGAAATGAACAAGAACTGTTGCTTGACATTAAATAAAAAGATTTGATTTGCTTCACAAGGATCTTTATTTTATCTTAATGTAAATTAACTTTATTTCACACACACAACTATTTCAATGTTTCTAAGCATTCCTGTTGGATTTATTTCAAGTGCTGAGTTTCATCGCGACAGAACATAATTCACAATGTTCTTTTATTCATTATTAGATTTCTTCATTATGCCTATGAAGTACTTACAGTTATTTTGGGTGCAGAAAAGTTACTGTGCAGTCGGCTCAGTTAATTTTTGCCTGCCTTGTAACTTTCCTTGTTGTTTTGTGCGACAGATCATATCTTCTTTGTTTTGGTGACAACTCAGATTGAAGGAATAAAAACCTGAATGCAAGACATACACAATACAAGTCGTCAAGGCTGCCGCAAGATAGCCAAGTTTTGGAATGGGGAATTCAAAGGGGTGAAAAAAGGAAAAGATCTGAGGGAATGTTGACAGATAATGCCAGTCGGTCCCAAGTTTGTCTTCCCCACAGACTGAAACATCCGAACGGGCGGATGTACAAGGTTGTTTGGGAAGTTTTGATGTGCTGCGCGGGGAGAGAAAAGCTGTGTGTTTTGTCTCTCGGACATCAGAGCCGCCTTAAGTCTTTGCGTGTTTTGGGGCTTTGAGGTAATATCAGAGGCGGCAACACCACACACATTCTTCAACCAAGGAGAACGTAACAAGTAACAGCCAACATTGCAATGAGTTCAGCGTGTTGGTGCACATTGGCCACGGGCCAGTAGACCAGTAGATCGCAACATGCTAAAGTTTGTGCATTAATGTCTAATACAACTGCTTTATCCCAGTGTTCGCTGTGAGTGGCGACGAACGAGAGGCCGACCTCGCGGTCCTGCGTGCGTCTGCCTTCCCTGCAACATTTGCTCCCCTGGAAAAGGTGAGTTTGGCAGCAGAGGAGAAGCTCCTTGGCCTTTCCCCAGCTCGCCATAAAATTCTATCTCTGGTTTTGCCACATCAAAAGGTTCACTGATTGCTTGTGCAGTCCAATCCAACTGTTACAAGTACACAAGACCGGCAACATTAGAAATAGAAGGATTTTAGGAATGAGATGTCGTGCAAAGGTTCATGTTGGTTCTATTATTACTTTCTTCGGGGGAAAAAAACCAAAACAAGCTAAAGATTCTTCAACAGTTCCAAGAAGTTGGGCTAATATGCCTTGAATGTGGTCGGAGACGTTGTGTCTGACAATTGTGGCCTTTTTTAGAGCTGAACTGGTTTCTTATGGTTTCTTTTTTAAAGTCAGAATCAACCAGTAGAGTGAGAGAGAGAGAGAAGAGAGAGAGATTTTTCTTTTGATTTTTAAAAGAACTTTATTGCCGCTTTCACGGTTTCATATTGAGTCTGTTTCTTTCAAAGCCTTCTTGTTCAGAGAGAGTGAGTGTGTGTGTGTGTTTGGGTAGTTTGCAGTGCCCCTCTCCATCCCAAAACACTTCATGGAAATCAGTTTAACTTCAAAGCAGGTCAGGGAACAGACAGCGGAGAGCGCCGCGCCAAAACGCTCTCCAGAATATTCCAGAGAGGACAAAATACCACACATATGAGCAAACATCCCCAGACAACAAGCGAAGGAAAAAAGAAAAAAAAGAAAAGAAGAGGCAGCGTTGTTTATTTCTTCCCCTCCCACGGCCGTATTTCAGGCTTCCGTCAAATCGAGTCCTTGTCTTGTGTTTCTTATGATCTGCTCCTCTTTGTTTCAGGCCTCAGTGGCTCTCTTTGTTTGGGGATTCGTCCTCGGTACAATGAGGGCTCTTCACCGAGCCCAAAATCCAAGATGCGACTTTAACGTCCATCTTCAGCACAACCAATTGGATTCTGTGAGATAGACAAAAGCTTGAGTTATTTCAAAACGGAAGTGACAGCCCGATTGAAATTTGGAAACGTTGCTGGTTTTCATTTGTCCGATGTTTTGATCAGTAATGGTGATTTTATTCCTGACGACACTCACTTTTATGTGAGGTTTCACAGGTGATTCTGACACTTGCACCCCTCCAGTCTACATTTACCTGACAACAAAGGACATAAGAGTTTTCTCAAACACATCTCTATATGTATGTATGAAAAACTAGGCTGTACAGTAAATAGGATTTCGGCACTAGGACGTGAATATGGCAGTAAACTGGAACAACGCTGGGGCGCCTCTTGTTGTTGTCGCAGCCAGAACGTGACTACCTGTTCAAACACACACACTGGTTGGTTCGGATAGTGCAAATATATTCCCAGAGTGCTAAATGCGTCGAAGGCGTATGCGAGTGAAATTTCCCCTCCTGTGCGATGTGCACGTGGCCGAGCTGTTTGGCTGGCTGGCTGCCCAGTCGGCAGGGAGAAACGACATAATGTGACAAACATTAAAGGAGTGTTCAGGAATGTATTTTTCTTGGAAGGAGCGTAAGATTAGCACATAGCGCTCTCTCTCGCTCTCTCTCTCTCGCTCTCTCTCTCGCTCTCTCTCTCTCTCTCTCTCTCTCTCTCTCTCTCTCTCTCTCTCTCTCTCTCTCTCTCTCTCTCTCTCTCTCTTTCCCTCCCTCACTCCTCCTCCCTCACAAAGCTGCGGAGTAGAAAAACAACGGGTGAGGGTTAAGTTGGAGAATTTCGAATCCAACGTATTGCCCAATCGTCTCGCTTTCTACGGCTGAGAGAACAAGATGTCCGAGGAATGCAAAACAGGTCAGATGTAAATGCTGTTATGGCAGACGAGCTGCGAGCTCCCATCCAGACAAGCTGCCCAGTCGGGCAACAACAACTGAGAGAAGGCCAGCGGTGATGGGTCTTTGGGACGTAGGTCCTGCAGATAAACACTCTGAGCTGGACAGCAGTTCTGATTCTGTTAGGTTCATCAAATGCCAACCGAACAGTCGAACACTTTCAGCTATGCAAAGCAGGGCCTGAATGCATCCCAAAAAGTTTACTAAAGAGTGCAAATGTTGCTTCCCTCTATGGGGTGAACCCTAAAATGTTCATGTGTAACAAGTAAGGCCATTGGTAGAGACGTTATCTGAACTTTTGCCCTGTTGATAACTGAAATTTTATCAACAGCCAACACTGCCTTCAGGCAAATAGGCAAACTGAATCGAAACTGAAACTTGGGAAAGTTACCACAGACTTAAAACAAATGCGGTGACACTTCCAAGAACTGACTGCAGAACTTTCATTTTCATCTCCCCCTTCGTCTCTCACCATTAATTTGGTGTAGCGGGTCAGCTGAGGAGCTGCTGGGACTTGGTATTACATGCCAATATAGGCACTGAAAAAATGCAGCACATCAATGTCACAGTGAGTTTGAATCATTGATCGTGACGGAATGATCAGGTGCTTTTCTCGTTTTAGAAGAAACCTCCACGCTGCAGTTCCAACTTCATGAATGAAGGGCAGACCTGGAGTCGCCTCGCTTGAACTCCGTCCCTCAGAGCTGCTCGGGACAACAATAAGTCACAGCATTGGCCTTGAAGGTGAAATAATGTTGTTTTCAGACACAATCCTCCTGTTTACATGTGACCCTCTGCGATGATTACATGATGTGTCCCAGTTGCCCCTGGTTGCCTCTTCTTTTCTGGCTCTAGTATTTCTATTTGTGAGTACAGTGAAGTTATCGTCGCCACTCGTGGCTCATGTTTGTCGGTCAGTCAGGTGAAAGATTTCTTTTGGCACAACCAAAAGCCAGTGTCTCAGATTCACTGAGTGCACTTATAAAACCGGCCACTCCTCCTTTGATAAACGCTGCCATGAACCGTTTTGATGTTGCTAGAGGATAAAAATAATGCGGCTGAAAGTAGTTGCTGCCAGTTCACTCAGCTCCGCGTGGCGAAGACGGTAAACCGTGCACTTATTGGAAAGCGGTGACAAGCGTGACACTGTTTTTCACTATTGACATCACCGTGGTCAGAACTGGTGCTGTGTTCAAGTGCAGCGCCGGCCTTCCTGAGCGAAAGAATGCTGCTTGAAAACATAGTTCAGATTCTATATAGCTCACGCTTGTCTCAATGATGCCTGTGACAGTTATGCACGACAGAGGGGCACTTTTGTATTGACGGAGAGAGACTGGTGCCGAAACGTGACGCATTGAGAATTCCCTGCGCCAATGTTTGCTTGCGTGCAAATGATGACCGTGAAATGACCAGTGTGTTTGAAAAGACAGGTGACTCTACTTTAGAACACAAGTAACAAGTTAGAATGTAAGGGAGACGTTTCCAGCTTAGTGCCACCACATATAAAATGATCATAATGTACTTTAAACAGGTGCCTTATACTGAGATTACCCAGTAGAATATTTTGCCCTGTGGTCCTCCTGGCATTCCTCAGGCCTCAGTGTATGGTCAGCTTTACTTTGTTATCATCTCAACTCTACTGGTTATGCAACCTGTGTGAGAAAGTGAAGGGAAAAACACATCTCACAGTGTTTTTTTTTAATAACCTTCACTTCTCAGCGCTCACCCTCTCGTGGTCTTCCCTCGGGAGGAAGTGCTATCCTGAGCGCTGACGTCAGGCGTCGTGGGTAAGGAAAACAGACTCATCGGGGAAGGAGCTCCCATGTAAACAGAGCTGTGGTCACTGTCATTAAGATTAAGGAGACACAAACACAGATCAAGCTCAAGCTTGGAGATTTGATTAAGAAAAACAAAATCAAAAAATGCATAAATGTATACATATAGATATATCTACATATATATAATGTATGAATTATTCTGTTGTTGTTGATCAGAAGATTACAGTGTCTGCAGGTACAACTGCAGACAAGTGCAAAAGGCAAATGTCTCGGAGGCATTTTGCAAGTTCTTTGTGCAAACTTTATTGTCCGCTCTAAACATTAGCACAAAGTTTGACAGCTGTGGCATGCAGTTTGGTCAAAATGGAGAAAATGAACTAATAATAGTCAGCAAACTAACATTATGGAATAGTCATGAGTACGAAGACTGTGCCAAGCCCTTTCTGGAACTGGGTCAGGTGAGCAGGAACCTGCCTGGAATCATGTCCCACTTTTGTGTTGGAACATGTATCTCTCTGCCAATTAACTAAGCTTTCAATAGGTCTTTTAAATGCTGCAAAGAGGAGAAAAACACACAATTGCACACACAACAAGGAAAGTCTGCCTCCCCCAACCCCTCCAATCAAAACAAACCAAATGGCGTATCTTGAACGATTTCCTTCACATTCTTAGCTTTGTGTGTTTACTGCCTTCCACAAAAACAGAAGACAGCCCGTATGCGAGGCTCAAACACACAAACACACAAGGTGAATAAGAGGTTGTGTTGTGAGCAAAAATGACCATTGCTGCTGCCCTCATTTAAAGGAGGAAGTCGTGAAAGCGTCTTACCTACTTCAACCCAAATATTTGTTAATATTAGTTTCACCATCTGTAACTTTGGATGCCTTATAATCTAATCGACTGCTTCACTACATTATGAAGCTGGTCTTCAGTTTCATTTGACAAGTAACAAAAGACTTTTATTGCCACCGCTGCCCTTTGTCCTGCTTTAATGTTACTTTAATGACCCTTACGCAACCACGCCGAAAATCCATTAAAATTTGAGCCGTGTCTCTGTGTGTGCGTGCGTGTCTGCAGGCATGTCTGTGTGCGTGCGTGTGTGTGCGCGCGCGCGTTTTGTATCTCAGGTTCTTTCTACCTCGTGGGAGGCAGCGTACGTGACATCGACTCAGCTGTGCAGAGCAATAAAGTCGACCATTTTGTGAAATGCAAACAGCTGGTGGACGGAGCAGAAAGTGAGATAAAGAAAGAAAGATAAATACCCCCCAAACTGTCCTATATCTTTTTAATCATTGCCGATTGATTCACAAGTTGCGACGTGACTCCGAGGCGCGCCGGCTCAAGCTGACTCAAAGCGGAGTCCAGGAAGGCAGAACCCCGCAAGATGAACGTTATGTTCTGTCGCAAAACCACATTTTCCCTCAAGAGGAAGTACACACACGATCTACCAGTGAAGTTATCGTGAGGTGTTGATGACTGGCTGGATGAAATCTGCTACCACCTCCCTTCCTTTCCCCTCCCCCTCCCGTTTTTTGTTTTTCTTTCACTTCTTGTGAGTTGGGGACTTTTAACAGTCACATGGACAGCCAACAGCAACCAAACACACACACTCCAGTTTTTTATTTGATGTAAATAGAAAGTGGCCCTTTGTTGTTTATTTCTGTGAGATAATCCCTCATATTCTAAAGATGCACTTGTGTAGCAGCTCACTTCAGTGGCTTTGCCCTTGTGCAGGCTATATGTTTCTGCAGCAGTCTATGATACTGAGACATTTACGTCATCGCTTTTTTTCTTCTTCTCGTAAACACACGCTTTGTATCATTTCCTTTTATTGCACATGAAAATACTCGGAAATTAAACTGCAAGCAAAACAAAAGTCCCTGCCATAGACAGACTTGAAATTTCTTCCTATTTGTTTGCGTTTGCTGGGGGCATATTTGCATCAGTATCAGCCTGCACGACAGTATTTGAACACTACTGGCTATATGTATATTTTAAAAACGATTTAGTTGGCAAAATCTTTAGAATACATTGCTTTCTGGGGAAAACAAAACAAAACGTGCAACCTGACAAATATTAAATAGTCAAAAGAGCTGAAGTTGAGTTTCCAGGCGTATTAACGCTTGGCTGCAATCTGGGGCCACTTGGTCCCAAAGTGGGAACGACTGCTGAGTTCACACGTGTCCAAATAACTTTATTCAACTCTCCTGGTGCCCTGGAACAGGGAGCCACGTCCAAATACACCCCTTAATTGTCAGCCAGTTATTGGAATGTTTTTCCTTGACAGTTACCTCAGCATCTGCACCTCGGCCCAGATGTAAAAACAAACACGGAGCTCTGCTCCGGCGACTCGTCATGAAAATAGCAGAAGCACGGTGCTGCAGCGGCGGCTCGGAAGACTCAGCCGAGCACTTTCTATAAAAACAAGAGATCAAAATGGATGCCAGATGATTTTCTGCATAGCGCGACATTAGCTGGCCGTGCACGTGACGGCCGTGTTCCCTCTTACACAGAAGTGACATGTCAGGGAGGGGGTGCGAGGCGGGGGCGAGATGTACGAGATGGGCGAGGCTCCCAGGACAAGGTGATTCTTTGGTCGGGGTTTGCTATTGGCTGGCCTCGTCCATGTTTACGTGTGATGGTTCACATTTGAGCAATTATGTCTACTGACTTCCCAGAATATTCAGGGCCTTGCTTTAATTATCTAAGAACTACAAATGTAATTATTAACACAAGATTGTGTATGCCCGCTGTGCAGAAGAAGAATGGAAGCAACGTCTTTTGGCTTTAATATGAATATTTTGGGAGCCCATTTTGATGTTCAGCTGCCACAAAGAGCAGACGCCCACCTGGTGACTGATGACTGAGGGGCTTCGCTGTAAGTTGCCACTTGCCAGTGTTTACAACTTGTAAAAAAAAAAGTAAAACTAAAAGTTAAATCTTGTCTTTTTCTGACTTTTTAAATGAATTTAATGGTTAATGGTGAATGGACTCACACAATCACACACCAATGGGTGGCTGCTGCCATGCAAGGCACTGCAAGCCCCATTGGGAGCAACTTAGGGTTCCGAGTCTTGCCAACCTTATAATCGTCCTCATTTCTGGATAAGATTATTCCATAGTCCCAGAGTTCAGCCAAATGAAGGTGTGGTCTGAGATAACGGTGGGACGGTGAGATAACAAAGTGCAGGGGAGTGAGGGACCTGCAGACGTGGAGGAGACGACACATTAACAGCCGTATCGGCGGCACTGATAAACTCTTACTGTTGGGATTCATGCCTCTGGCAAGTCCCCTCTGGGTTGTCGTCATCAGACCGGTTTGTTTGTCCTTCATACCGCTTTTGAGACACATTATAAAATTGTTCTGCCGGAATGAACTGCACAGCGAGTGTCTTTGCTTTGGCTCGGCCAAAACAGCTCAGCGTGTGAGTTTCAGTAGCATCCCAGGGTGAGAAAAAGAAACCTGTTTATATGTCATATATAGTGTTATGCCTGTGGCCACGATGTCACTTTAACTCCTGCGATGAAAAGTGAAGCTACAACCAGACAGATGTTGGCAGAACTTCTAACAGGGGAAATGTGGTCTTTTCTGATTTTCCTTTGGGAAATGCCTTAAATATTTGAACAAAATCAGTACACAACTCAGTCACCTAGCATAGATGTTCACATTATTTGCTAAACTCTTAATTTTTTTTTTTTTTACATTTTTACGGAAGCGCATTGATGCCAACCTAGAAAACAAAACAGAGCTCAGTATCACATTGTAACGTGAAATGATCACATTTTTACGTGATAATTTTCATCTTATAACGTGAAACCATCACGAAATAACGTGATAGTTTCACCTTTTTATGTGATAATTATCACGAAATGACATGACAGTTTCACGTTATTACCTGAAAATGATCAAGTAAAAGGTGAAACTATCACGTTATTTCATGATAGACGTTACAACGTGATATTGAGCTCCTTTATGTTTTTACATAAAGGCCAGAAAGCGTTGTTATCCTGCAACTGTGTGCAGTTTCTCCAGGTAGCAAAACCTGTGAAACATCAGCCTGCTTGCTCTGCCTTGGTCAGCACTGTGCACCGTGCTGTTCTGAGTGTTGCTGTGGGCTGTGGGAGCCCATTGCACAGTTTTGACAACACAACTTTCCCCGTCTCAAACAGCTTATACGCTAGTCTGGCCTTCCTTTATTTTACAATCTCTTCATCCCCTCATGAAGCCCATGGGCTGCGAGTGAAACAACAACAGGCTGTGATGCAATGACGAGAGGCGTGCACTGTTTTTGTTAGGCTCATCCCTCCAGAGAGCCGGCAATCACCGAGGTTTGCACGGGAGAGCCCGGTTGTTTTTCAAGAACCAGCGCTGCAGATTTGCCCTGAAGAACTGAGTGAGGGTGAAAAAGAAATCTGTCGGCCTTCGTGTCGGATTACGTCAACACGGAGTCACACTGCGAGCTACAGTGTGTTGTGCACTAACTGAGTAGTTGCTGATGAGTTTGTTTTTGTTATTCATTCTACTTAAAGACAATAATCTAGAGCTGGGGTGGGCAAACTTTTTGAATGGTGGGCCACAATGGGGGCGGGGGGCAGAGCAGGAGCAGATGGATGGAGTGTTTTGGTGACCCACCTCATAGGAGAAAATATATATTATGGTAGAAAACCTGCTTTACAGTCAATTGAAAATGAACAAAATCTTTTTGTGTTTGTGTCTTTGAAGCCCCACGGTATTCAGCTCTTTATTGAAATGACTCTTAAAACACAGAAAAAATAGATGACATACAGTTATTTTACGACTTACTTACTATTAATATAATTTCTCCAAATTCAGCAGGTTGGATTAAAAAGCTTAACGAGCCACATATGGGCCCCCGGGCCATAGTTATCGAGGGCCATGCCTGATCGAGACTGATTCTTCAACCAGCTGAGGTGGGACACATCCATCCTGGACCGAATCAGGACTACCTGGTGAGAGATCCAGCAAGTGACCCCTGACCTTTTGACCTTTGTGCTGTTGAGCTGCCCACAGCTGTCCACTGTCTCACCCGCTTTTTTGTTTTAGGAGCTTCATTCTATCTCTTTCTCCAATAACTGATAACATCAACTGCAGCAGTGGTGTCAGTCTCACATTTTTAAAGGAGTTTTTTTATTTAAGATCACAACTTAAAAAGTTAAAAAGCCTTTAAATTTGCTCAATGTTTTATGGAAATGCATTCAATTATCAATCAAAATGAAAAGGAAAATTGTTTTTTTTATTTCTTTGCCTGACTAGTTGTATGTCGGACAACCCTGATGTGGCATCCGCAGCAAACTTTAACTGCTCTATACTCTTTTTTTTTTTTTTTGGAGAGACCTTTATTGTGATTCAGTTTTTCTACTGCCCAGCCTCACACTAGCCTGCAGATGAGATGAGTGTTTTCTTTCCCTGCCATGTGCTGAGGCTGCGCCTCCGCCTGACGCGGCCGCAGACTTTTGGAGGGGAAATGTGACTTAGTGGAATTGGGTTCACGACCCCCTTTTGCTGACAGGTTTAAAGGGACGACAGCGACCACAACGTGACACCTCCGGCCTCGGCTCCTCGCACTCAGGCCGCAGCTTCAGAGGGAGCCGTGCCGTGTCGAAGGGCAACAAAACATCTCTCTCTCTGACTTTCTCTCTCTCTCTCTCCGTCTCTCTCAGCTGGTGCGGCGGGCACCAACCAACCTCCCTCCCACCACTTCCACATATCTGGACCTGGCCATCTATCTACCTGGCTCTCAGCGCTCAGCCCGTTTGTTTTCCATCGGAGGGAAAGCTGAAACCTGTCGGGTTTGTTTTTCTCCTCCTCTTGGGCCGAGCGCCAACTTTTTTTTTTCTTTTTTCAAGCCCAGGTGTCAGCGAGCCGAGAGTCGTCTTTCAGAAAAACACGAGGTGGATCTCCGGGTCACGGTGGGGGGTGGGGGTGGGGCTGCGGAGGGAAGGCCTGTCCGACGAGACGGAGCACTACATCTCCCCTGTTTGGGTATTATTATTTCTTGTGTGTCTCTTTAAAACTGGTTGGACAGTGTGAGAGCCATCAATCACTCAGACGCAAACACATTCTTCTCATGCTTATCTGCCGTGACAAACAAACTTTTTTGCTGCAGTCGCAGTCGCAGCAGCAGCAGCAGCAGCAGCAGCAGCAGCAGCAGCAGCCAGGAATATTTGTTTTGATTTTTATGACTCATGTCCTGCACTGGGTCACAGGGGCTGCTGGAGCTCATCTGGGGTCACAACCCTGGACAAGTAGCCAGTTTATCGCAGGCAGTGCTGCACGAAGGCAAACAACCAGTCGCACACAAAGACACACAACCAATCACACTACGGCCAATTTTCAGAGTTCTCAATTTGCCTGACTTGCATGAAGAAGCCAGAGAACCCAGAGAGAACCCACGCAGACACAGTTTTTAGATTAGATTACATGTTAGATTAGATTTGGTTTTTATATTATATATTACATATATTACATTTCAAAATCATGTAACTATGTTGACAATATTATACTTTGTTTGCAACTAATCATATTATATTATATTATATTATATTATATTATATAGTGCTGTATAGTTTCATAACACTTCAAACACCCTTATCCATCTTTTTAACTTGTCTTTTTGTGTATTTGTGAAACTTATATTTAACTGCCACTTGCCACTTTTTTAAAATTTAAAATTTTCTATTTAGACTTTCTTTACTTTCTTTGCTCCTTGCATGCACAATCACGTCGGGTTTTGCCACGGCAACATTTCATTGCCATGTAACGTGACTGGTGACAAATAAAACCTTTTGAATCTTTGGACATAGAGTGACTCCAGGCCGGGGCGTCGAACCCGCGACCGTCAGGAATATGCCGTCATGATATCCACAGAAGAACATGACAAAGTAACTGGAAACGGCACTTTCTGCTGCACGGTGACGGAAATTCTCTTCACAAATTCCCAAGAACCTGGAAGAGTTGTTCCACATGTTGAACTGGGCCAACACTTTTTATTTGATTGCAGCCAATTCCTGTTTATTTCTTTGTTCTGTGGTTCTGACATGCGAGTCACGCTTACACACCCATAAAAACACAGATGGCTTAGTGTGGCGTGTTGTTTGTCCTCTGCCATGACTCAGACGCAGCTCACGATTCTCATTTACTGTTTTTTTGTCATCCAAGATCTGGCCGTTTTACTCTGACAGAGCCACGCTTTGTACGGCCCCATCCAGACAATTAATCCAGCCAGCTAATGCACTCGAAAGGCTGCGTTGCATCTGCAGAGCCTGGCTAGATGAGTTCACTGCCAGGGCACTTCGGCCTGCAGTTGGACTTCCCCCAGAATTGTGTCCAGACAGGTGACATCAGTCATCGTGGGAGTTTTTGCTCGGCCACGAGACTTAGGCGCAACAAAGGTGTACAAAGAGAACAAAAGAACACCACTCGGATATAACGCATTAATCTTACTTCACTAAATTAAAACTGGTTAGTCACTGCTCCTCTGTTTAGCACCCAGAATATCTTGGCCGCGCTCACTGGCTCGGTGTCCTTCCAGTCTGAGTCTGGTCTGGAGAGAAAACACTCTCAGCGGGGAGCTTTGGGGAAGCAGAAATGGGAAAACACATTCAAGCGCTGATGTTTTGCCTGACATCCATCCACAGGGAACCCCATGGGAAACCCTCCCACACCCCACCCCCCCCGAGCCTCCTCCTTCTCTCGGCTTCTGCAATGAAAAACGCAGCTGGACAGTCTTAAGGTCACCCAGGCAATTTAATCTGCAGTCCAGGTTGTGTCAACACACAACAAGAGGAGAACAGACAGAAGAAGTTGACATTCTGAGAACTGTTTTGACGTGGGATTTCCATTTTTCGTAACGTTTTTTTTTTACAGTTACAGTCGGCCACAGGAACGGAATTTTCACTCCAGCTGACAAAAGTCACATATCAATCATCAGCGTGTAGTTGAGTGAAATAAACAATACAATCTACTGATGTGTCCCCTAAAGTGCAGAATGAAGGTTGTGCCAAAAGACCTGACAAAGGTTGGCTGGACACAACTATTCTGTTTCAATTGTTATCCAACATCAGTTTTCACTCGTGAGCATCACAGACTCCTTTTCCCCCTTCACGCTGCCTCCTGAAGTTTTGTCAGCTCTCAGGGGTTCCGACATCTGCCCCCCATTACACAGAGACCACAGCGCACTGGTTATCTCATCCGTCAAATGTACAGCAGCGCGTACAGTGCAAGGGACTGTTAGGAGACAGCTGCGATGCATTTTGGAAGTCTCTGCTCACGCAATGTTATGACACAGTGCGAAGAAGAAGAAGAAGAAGAAGAAGAAGAAGAAGAAGAAGAAGAAGAAGAAGAAGAAGAAGAAGAAGAAGAAGAAGAAGAAGAAGAAGAAGAAGAAGAAGAAGAAGAAGAAGAAGAAGAAGAAGAAGAAGAAGATGGAGAGAGAATGACAAGTAAAAACAGGGGCTTGAAACTATGAAACTGCGTAGCAGCAATTGATGCAGAGTTGGTATGATCACATCACCTGGAGAAATGGTGGCCTACGCTTTAACTTAGAGAGATAAAAACAATACAGGAAAAAAATCAAAAGTGATATCATCTAGCTGCGATATTATGCGTTTCCAATAGATCAATCAAACAATCAATCAATCAATAAAACAATCAAATTTCCCACTCAGCAGTTCTGGCTGGTGCTGCTGGGAACCGGTTTGTTTTGGTGCACATGCAGTGCAAAACTATGACATCTAGTGGTGAAACTATATTTTCTGCAGCCCCTTTAAACAAAGAAACAGAGACGGTGAGTCAAAGACCCACTGTAGACTGTAGACGCACTGTAGACGTGTGTCTTTAGGGAGATGTACAACAAAACACCTCATTCCTCACCAGTATTCACAAATACACTGACTGACCGCAGTGACTCCCCCCTCCCATAGTGGCTGCTGAAACACAGCACATTTATTTTTTTTCTGATCCCAGACAAACACTGGGATTGTCAGTTCTGAGACAACAGTCTCACCCCTTCGGTGGGGTCACATCTGATCTGAAATCAGAACAAAAAAATGCAATTTAAAAAAAAAAAAACAGACTTAAGAACTGATGAAGGCCTAATGACAAACAGGCCAATTGCTCACCTGCAGACAGAACAAAATGTGCCAGACTGTGAGTGGAGCTCTGACAGGTGGATTAGCTGCTGGAACACACTGCAAACAAAAGTGGAGTTGCTCCACCTCCGCAGCTGAGCACTGCATGTAAAAGAGCCGGCGAGGAGCCTCGGATGCGCCCACTTTTGTTTGAAGGCGTGGAAACGCATTGAAACGGACCAAGTTCAGCTAAAGGAGCGTAGCAACAAGAGCGGCGCAGAGCCAAAGAAAAATACAGCCAATGGGGTGATGCACACTGGAAAATACCAGCAAAATAAAAGTTGAGGCGCTGCATAAATACACACACACACACACACGTGCATGTGCATGTGCATGCACAGAGACCAGTGCAGGCCGTGTTGAACTGCAACGCAGGGCTGCAGACGTTTTACTGTAAAAACAAACTGGGGTTGCGTGCCAGACTGTCAGTGTCTGTGCATGGGTAGTGCGTGCGTGCGTGCGTGCGTGCGTGCGTGTGCGTGTGTACGTGCGCATGTGTGTACATGTTAGAGAGCGAAAGAGAGAGATAGAAAAAGAGTGGGCGCATGACTCTTCCTGTTCAAACACGTGCCTGCTCAGTTAGCTGTACATGTGATATTTTTATAGGTCAAGTGAGTGGGTTTGTTGTTGTTTGTTCTTCTTCTTTCTTTCTTTTTTTTAATATTGCAAATACACAAAGGGACTTATTCAACATGTGAGGCAGCCGAGTTAGCAGAGGAGCGAAGCCATGAGCTGGATCATCCACTTAGTTTCTTTGAAGAAGCCTAAAACTGTTTTTGTGTGTGTGCGTGTGTGTGTGTGTGCGCGTGTTTGTGTGTGTGTGTGTGTGTGTGTGTGTGTCTGCAGAACTCAGCAAAACTCCAACAATAAACCAAATTAGTTCTCTGTTGGCTCGCTCTCGCAGCGGTCAGCAAAAAACCTTTGACCTCTGACCTCTCACTCCCGGTTGGCAGTGTGTTAAAGCTGTCCAGAGTGGTTCCACTCGTGACCCCCACTAACTTTCAACTGCTGAAACGCAAATGACTTATTCACCCTGAAGTCAATAAAGAATTGTGTTGTTTCTTGTTGTCCCAAGCTCAATCAGTGTAAAACGACACTCGCGTCGGTCGTTGTGTGTATTTGCCTGAACAAGACTCAAGAAATTGTGAAATAGGAACAAAGAAATGAAAACTGTGTTTTCCCCTGATAGGCATGTACAGACATGAGCCTTTGCAAAGCAAAGGAAACTTTCGCTGTCAGTCTCCGGAGCAAAGAGGAAGTGAAACTAAAATCTATGCGCGTGAGTGCGTGTGCGTGTGTGTGTGTGTGGTGTGTGTGTGTGGTTTAGGCACGCATCACGACAGATGCAGACAGCTGGAAACGCAGCGCTCGGCTCTGATTGGCCCGTGTTGTCGTCAAGCGCATTCTGATAAGAAAACAAGCGCTCAGCCAATCAGAGCGGAGTGACGTCACCTGGCTCTTTAAATGCTAAACCGCAGGCTCGGTTTAAATGTCCTGACAGAGGAAGTTTGGGGGAAACCTACCGAGAAAACAAACCAGAGGTTTCGCACCTGCCTGCCTGCCTGCTCAACAGCTGTGACAATGACACCTTCTGCCACAGTTGAAGTCTTTTTTTTCTTAAATACTCTTTATTCTCATTACATTTTATTCACACATTTGACATATTTTTGCAATCTACTGTGAATGCAAATGACTTTTAAAAAAAATAGGTAAATGTAAAACCTGGTGATTGTGAGTGAGTGTCGAACCAATTAAAATAACAACAAAAAGCTAGATCACAACTAGACATATGAACATTTAAAAAGGGACAGTTTAACCTGATGTTCGGTTAACTATATAAAACAGCTCTTTAATATGATTTGCTTAACATTTGAACTTTTTTTTTTACTACAAACTATTTGAATGATCCTTTTGCTCACTGCCTCTTCTTATCTTGTGAAGTTGATCTAAAGACAAGCTAACTCTATAGCAGGACTGTCATCTTGTTATTTTTATGTGCATACACATTTACCGGTCCAATAAATAGCGATTTGATAAAATGTCGTATGTAGCGAGGTTGTGAACCTTGAGTGCAGCGTTTCTTCTAATAAAATGCCAACAGATTTTGGAGCAAAATGACTGCGTGATGGATCGAGTGAGTGAATGCAGATGGTTCCTCCACTTTGTGGATAGTTGGAATAAAAAAAAGACTACAGTCAATCTGGGTCAAGTCGCAATATTTTCACGCTAACGACACAGTGCCTCTCATTGTGCAACGATCAACAAGCTGGAGCTCATCCTCTTTGATCAGACGCAACTTGACTTTCTGGAACTCTCAGCCAACTGCAGCACCTTTTTTCTCAGGAGTTACGTGAGGCCAGTCGCTTGGCAGAGGATAGTTCCAGATTGGCACATGTCAGACAAGTGTGCGATTGTCTATTTCGAGATTCACCTCCACACACACACACACACACACAGCCACGCTGCTCTGAGACGCTCCAAAACACGCTGAGGCCCCGCTGTGATGCACATCGCACATGTTGAAGTCGTTTCCTGCGTTTCCTTTGTTTATTCAGTGCTGAGCACGCGACTGGTCAGTGAACGCCCCTCGCCCTCTGTGCGTTTGCAGCTCTCCAACCAGTGCTGCCATTTCTTCTCATCAGTCCATTTAAACTCTGCAGGTCACCATCAGCTGTGCTTTGGACAGACAGACATTTTTGTTTTTTTGCACAATGTAAAATAAATGCTGAGTTGCCCCTGAGTCGGAGAGCATTTGTGGGCTGTTATTTTGAAATAAAAAGTGCCTGGAAGCATATTGGTCTAAAAATTGCAGACAAAATTGCAGACAAAAGACAGTGTGAGTATTTGCATTACACCCCCCAAAATTGATTTGTTCTTGCTACTTTGCGCCTGCGTCAGGTGTCTTCTTAAGTCACACCGAGCTGCAATCTTAACACATAATGCCTCAGTTGAACTCAGTTTTGTTGGAAGCCGTGAAACAAAACTTGGTGGCATTCATGGCTATTTGCACAACATTTCGCCATTTCACTCTTTCACGTCAGTCAGAAAGAAAATCCTCCTGGTTGGACACAACTTGAGACTTTAGCTCTGCGGACAGTTGCTCTAAAGCTTAAAACAGAGGCGCGGCGAAAGAAACGTTGTAGCTCCAAACAGAACGTGCGTGCACACTTTGTTGGAAGATTACAAGGTTCGACTTGAACTTTATACAAGCGCACTTAACCAAAAGTAAGACAACACGCGCGCTTCCTTTTGTGCAGGAATACAGTCCAAGGTGACATTCTCCAATGACCTGAACGCCCTTTTGTAACATTTTCCTTTTTACGAGCCAGAGTTGAGATCCAAAAGTCCGGAGAGCGTCCTTGAACGAGTGGGAACTTAATAGGAAGTTGGCGCACCAAAATACCTCCCGGCTTCCCAACAACAGGAAAAGGCCTTGTAAACTCTGAGCGCTCTGGCAAAGACGCGAGCGTGCTCTCATTCTTACGCCGTGGCTAAAAACATTTTACTGCGCCTTGCAGCTCACTATTGAGCTTGCCAGCCTTGCATTAAAAAAACAGATGTTGTGAGTGGGGAGAGGGCTGTCCCCGTGCCAGCAGATTCCACTGACAATGGTTCATTTGGAAGGAAAGAAAAAAAAGCGTCTGTGCTACAGTCAGATACCACAAACTGCGCTCGCTGCTGCCAGTGTGCATCTTATCATTGAGCTCTGCAGGAACAAACAGGCACGAGGGACTGAGAAGGACGTGGGAGCGATTGTGTCTTGTTTAGTGTCTTTGCATGACCAGGTTTAAATTCATCTTGTTCACTTAGGGTTTTGACTGAAGAGTGTTTTCAATCGAAAGGTTTGATCAGAATGAGCTTTTATCACTGTTACATTGTTGTTGTTTTTGATGGCTTAGATGTTTCTATGAGTCCCATGTTCAGCCAGCTTCTTTCACAGTCAGAGAGACAGTTAACAAGACTGGACGTTAGGTTTCAGTTGTGATGAAAGCAGAAAACAGCTGCTGCTAACTAGCCTTCAAAGCCCAAGAAGAACACCAATAACACTAGATCATACTACTACAAGTTGGAGGCTGCTGCCAAGGACAGTGCTAGTATTCACTAGTAGTAAGCAGTAATAGTGGTAGCAGTAGGAGTAGTGTGGGTGCTGCAGTTGTGCAGTTTTATCAGAACTCGACAACATTTCACTTTAAAAGAGGAAGGAAAAGAACGCTGAAGGCTCTTGGAGGCGTCTAAAACTTCAGTCAGTTTGAATAAAGACATTCAAACTGGCTGAATGCGTCTCGTGTGGCAGATGCACGTGACTCGTTCGCAACAACGCATACTGGAAAACGGTCAACAAAAGTGCTCAGGAGCCATTTAAAAGTCTGGATTTAAGCCTTAAACGGTGCTGAGGCGTCACGGTGCTCCAATTCTGGCCAAGACTGTTATGTTAACTTGAGGGCATCACCCAGCGGTTGCAAACAATAACAGACCGTCATAAGTACACTCATCCTGTGTGTGTGAGCGTGTGTGTGTGTGTGTTTGTGTGCATAAGCGCACATGGGAGCGAAAAGTCAGAGGAAGAAGGCGGAGGCCTGCGAGACGCGGGGGAGGGGCGGGGGTGGGGGGCTGTAGATGGAGCTCCCTGCACTGGATCACGCCGGTTTGCGCAGCTTCTCACTGGCCGAGGCCCACAGCCGAGGGCGGGGTGAGGCGAGCAGGGAGGTGGATGGATTTTGGGGGGGTGGATGGGGGAGGAGGGCGAGGAGGAGGAGGAGGAGGAGGGAAGGGGGTAATTTAACACGGTGACTGCCCTTCCTCAGCAGGAGTCAGGGCCCTCGGCCTGGGGAGACATCTGAGCATGTAGGACGCACGCAGCCAAGACGGTCGGACCAGACGCAGCTCTCTCGCAGGCCACACCACACATCCGCAGCGTGGATGCGCGTCTGTCGTTTTTGTGTGTCCATTTGCTTCTTTATTTGTTTGTCTGTTGTTGTTTTTTTTTCAGTCACATCATCGGTTCCCTCTTTGTGAACGCGGTGCGGAATGTTGCACAGCGAAAGCGGAAGAGAGATGATTTTGACTCCTTGCCCCAAGTGACGATCTTCATGTAATCTGTGACCGATCTGAAAATAACTTTCTGTTATTGCATCCAGCTGCTGCGAGAGCAGCTACGGCTTCAATTCGCAAATCTTCCTCCTCCATCTTGCCACGCTTGGGCGGGAGGTGTTTTCATTTTTCAAAATCCTGGGATCCAACAGCCGAGCAGCTTTGCTTTGGTGTAGACACAACCAGGAAGTGTCTGTGGCAGCAGTTTGATGAGAATTGTTCTCACTTTTGAGGAAAGTGCTCGATCAGATCTAATGTGTGGGTCTGTGTGGGTTCTCGAGCCGCAGCGTCCTACTGATGGTGAAGTTGTATTACTTCAGGCAGGACTAAGCAGGACGTCGCTGAAGGCCTCGCCGTGAATCGCATGGCAATACAGCAGCTTTCTAAGTTCCAATCAAACTGCGCAGAATGAATCCAGTTCATCAGTACTCACAGACCCGCTTCCACAACAGTTTCTTCCCAGCCACTGTCAGGCTTGTGGCTCAGGACATTAGAAATGGACGCTATTGAACTTTTGTCTTTTATCCCGATTATTTGATGGCCTTTTCACTTCTTGTCACAGTAATTTATGCAACGCTTTTTATTAGACTAACTGCATTCTTAAACTGACTCAAGGAAACGCACAGAATTCCAATGTACCTGTTTCATTATTATTATTATTATTATTATTATTGTTATACATTTTATTTGTAGGGTGCCTTTCATGGCACTCAAGGTCACCTAACAGTAAGATAAATACAAAAATATAGTAGCAAAACAACAGAAAACATCTGTGCAACAGATCATATCAAAAATATACAAAAAAACAGGTGCATATTAAAAATAGCACCTGTTTTTAACTTGTGCAAATAGCAATAAATATCTAACATCTATCCAATTTGGCTATTTATGTCTGTTGCTGTGTTGTGGAAAGTATCGCCTGCCTTCGCCCGTCACACTGCGCTGGAACAGATCACCTACTATCTCACACCGTGTTGAATCGATGACGGCTCAGCCTGGAGCGAGGCTCCAGAAGTACATATAGGTTGAGGTCAGAGGTCAGTGGGCCTGACCCTCCAGCGCCTGCATCCTCCCCTGGAGAATATTGCAATTGACCAGGCAGCCGTCGTTGGAAATTCTGGGAGGAGCCTCAAACGCGAACTCGCCGGCCATCAACATTAAATTAGATCCAGCGACACTAATGACACTCTAGAAGCGGTGCCTTCCATACGATGATGCATATGTGACAGGAATCTAATAATACTCAGTCACACAGACCAGCCGAGTGCGCCAAGCCCGCTCTGATGACAGTTCGTGTGGCTGCCAGTGAAGGTGGCAGCCAGCAGGAGCGGGTCCAGGAAAAAAGTGAAGCACTTGGCAAATGGCTAAATCCAGGAATAGCGTCAGTTCTCAGACGAACCCTGGCCCAGAAATGGTCACGCACACGCGCACGCAAACGCAAACACATTTCCCCTTTCATCTCTCCTCTGCCCATGTATTTATATATGTTCAAACCCGCTGTGTAGTACAACAGCGTCCTCCTCACTGCCATCATTCTTCACAATCACTATTTGAATGTGCAGTATATGGAATTGACCGTATCGTACCTGAACAGGTGGAATAAATTAACACTAAGAATCTCCAATAAAGGCCAAATCAAACGGAAAGGTCAGGGGTCACGATATGCCTGATTCATAACACGTTTGGCT
This sequence comes from Thamnaconus septentrionalis, assembly GCA_009823395.1. NCBI lineage: Eukaryota > Metazoa > Chordata > Actinopteri > Tetraodontiformes > Monacanthidae > Thamnaconus > Thamnaconus septentrionalis. Next base: position 11,861,792 of record CM020508.1, on the reverse strand, counting down.
GTCCCACTGCAGTGCGCATGTAACTATGATGATTGAGGCCAAAGGAAAGTCCAAAGGATTCAGAAAACACATGACCATCATCACCTAGTTGGCAAGACACTAGAGACTAAAAATACCCTGCGTCTGGATACGGGTTGAGCCCGCAGAATCTCTAGGCTCAACATGGGGGTGTCCATCATTGACCCCTGCAGAAACGAAACAAACTGTCCCCGAGCAGGAGTATGTGTGGACCGTCACAGATGCTGGGAATGCCTGTCGGAGGGTCAGTAGCCGCCCAAACGTTCCCAAACCCCCCCCCTGTACCCCTCGCTTATATAACTAGTACGTCCTGTGGCTGAAAGTCTCGGAGAGCCCCGACATCAAGACCCCGCCCGCCCGCCCGCCCGCCGGCCAGCGGCTCCTCTTACAATTCTTGGGAATGCGCTTCGAAATTGTTGCCGGTGACAACAAGTGCATGACAGAGCATTCACACACACACACACAGTTCAGACAGTCTGACTCAGAGGAAACACGAGGAGGAAGAGGAGGAAGGGGCAGCTGGCAACGACTGGGCTGTGCGGTGTTGGCTTCTGCTGGTTCAGTCCAGTTCCTGAGCCCCGTCCCTCCGGTGCCGCTTCTCCCCCTCTGCCTTCACCTTAGTTATTTATCTCACTGTTTTTCTCCCATTTAGATATCATTTTCTCTTTTTTCCCCCTCTTTTCCTGCCTCCCCAACGAATATATTCATGGATATCCGGCTAAAGTTAATAACTCGCCACTACAGCATGGTGCTGTGAACTTCCAAAAGGCTGTTTTTTTTGGTGTTTTTTTTTTTTTGCCTCGCATAGTAAATCATAGTTGCAGGTTCCTGGCTCGTTTTTCTCAGCATTGTTAGCGTCACTGTTTCCAGGGGTGAGAGGCAGGGATGTCTCCACATCGTTTATTCTGCATGCAGGGGTTGATAGGCGGGTCCGAATCACATGGCGATAACACAACACAATGAGTCGCCGCACGACAAGTTGAATCGAAAATGTGACGACAATAACAATTTCTCGCAAAACAAGGACGATGACATCAAGAGGAACTTTTCAACAGGGTTAAAGGGTTTTTTTTTTTAAACAGAACTTTATTGAAAATATGAAAATACAGGCTCTCAAAGACAATGAACGCAAATGAAATTAAATACAATATAAAAATGAATGAAAACAGGGATTTTGTAAAGCATCAATAATATAACAGGGCTACAGGTGTGGTAAGGAGGCCATGCAGGCCCAGTGAGAGGCTGCAGCACATGAGAGAGGCCTGAGTCACTCTTGCACATTGCTCAAGCCACTTCACAGGAACCCACTGCACCGTCACACAGACCTGGTGTATTGTTCAGGATGATTCATAATATTGATACAATTGATCTACACGGAACCACTCACAACATGAATCTAGCAACACAGCGTCACTCGCGGCAGCAACAGTAGCTGGCCAGTCCAGCCGTACTGTAGACACTGTACTCCCGACGTGCCCTCGTCAGGCATCACACCGAGAGCTGTTTGGTTATTTTTACAGTAGGGTCTCGTGCCCAGGTCCCCTGCACAAACAAGTAGCTCTGGTGACACAGAGACATCTGATATCTTAACTTGCTAATTAAAGCCTGTTTACAGGACGCGTGCAGTACCTGTTAATGACCATGGTGACTTATTTAGGCCACCTTGTTAATCAGGAGCTGTTAATTAATTTTTAAATTATTTTTTAAACTATAAAATTCGACCAGATAATGGCCTAACAGAGACTGGATACTGCTCTGTTGTTACTTTGCACTGAAATAATGGAAAAAAAGGGGTTAGATGATCAGAACACCTGCATTTTCAATCTGCAGTTAATGAGTTAAAGACTCATTCGCTGGAAAGCATGCAGCTGATATGTGAAATCAGATTTTTTGCATTTGATATCAATGAAAAAAGATTTTTCTCAACTACTGAGAGAAAGGCTTTTTAAAGGTGCAAATGTATACTCTTTTTAAGTTAGTAATACTAAAAAAAAGAAAAGGACTTTTTTTTGCTGTGTTTGCAAAAATGAAGTGATTAATGTGTTTTCTTTTTGTGTTGCCTTCCTTCCATGACCAAACTGAGTTCTTGCTGAGTGCTTGTAAAGCATGTGAACTCAGTGCACTTAAATACTGGCAGCCCAAAACGTGATAGCATAGAGTCATTAATATCACTCCTCAGTTTCTAGGTACCAAGGTTAGCATGTGCGCCAAAATCTGCCAACCACTTTATTTCATTTGTTTATTTGTTAGTCAATAAAGAAGCTTTGACTGTGCCATGAAAACATTTGTGAGAGAATGATTTGCTGTGTTGTTCACTGCCAGCCACCATACTTTTTTTACTTACATTTTACTGCTCTGTTAATCTCCAACGCTCTAGTCGTTGGTGTGCAATCCTTGTCGTTGTGAGCTATGTTAATAGAATGGCAGGACTTGCATGGAAATTTGCCATTAGTGTTAAAGCGTAAATGATCATTTTAGGGTGGGAGGCTTTTAAATTATGATGAATGAGTTTAGTATCTCATGCCCTCTTAAACAAACTGGCCAATCTAAGTTTTTTTTTAATGCTTGTGTCAATGTCTCTGAAACATAAACACACTGCTGCAAAGTAATGACATCTTAGTTATATAATTATTTAAAATGGGCTTTAATTGAGCTCTGGCTTAGTCACCAAAGACATAAAAGGAAAAATAGACCTTTAACGTTGCTTGTGCCTCATGGTACAATTTCAACCAGTGCTTCTGTATCTGCTAGCGCCTCTAAGTTCTGGTGTGCATTTGTAAATCCTCTCCTGCATATAAGAAGTTAATTAGGTTTTTGTTTTTTTTCTTAGATTTTTATCAGATAACGCACTCACATTTACTTAGGGCAATGTTGTGCTGCTGTTACCATCCTTCCTCCATCACTGTTTCCTACCTGTGTAATATCCGTTGGGAAAGGTATACAAATTAGACTTAAAACGTTTGAATCCATATTTTTAACTGACACACTTTGATTCATCAAGGAACAAACCAGTGTTTGCTCATCTCACTGGCTGCACCTACAGAAAACTTTCAAACCTGAACTCTGGCAGAGCTATTTATAGTACTATCTATTTGTAACCTGTTGAATTACATGAGCGGCAGCAGTCTGCAGGTGGATGTTTACCAGACAAATGATAAGCCTCTTCCCTCCTGTCGTCTGCTATTTGTCTAACCGAGATGAGTGTGACGAATATTTATATGTGTTGCAGCCAACGCCGATGACAACTTTAAATTACAGGTACAACTAAAGGTACATCTGTAATTATACATGTGTATGTCTTACAGCGAATCACAGGATGCCCGAAGGTGAAACCACAGTAAAACAGAGCAGCAGTGGGTGGGAGTGTTTGACCTGTGAGGCCTAGAAACTGGGGCAAATGAATATCATCGTGTTCGGGGTTGTGGACAAGATAAATAGATTCAGCGTAATATTAAGAATATGTTTCTTGGTATATTGAGAAGACAGATGAATATTTTGTTACATATGCTTTCATGAATGATGCAGGTACAAACGTAACCTTTTTTTGGTACTGGTATAATAATATGAATGAACAATGAGGTCACTAGAGGGTGCTAAGATCTCACTGTGATGGAAGGTGGGACAACAAAGGTTTGACTTTTAGATATATGGCCCAAAGAGAAATCGCAACATGCATTGCATTACTAAGCATAATACAACGTTAATGCATGAGCTCACTTCAGTACAACAGTTAAATAATTGTACTTATTTCAATGGCTTATTTTGAATAGCTGAAACCAATCTGAAGTGGCAACATGCAGCATAGTCGAGCCATATTTTTCAGTGCCGAAGAGACAACCGCATGCAAGAGGCCACAATTTGAATCAATTCATTTCACTAATTCCACAGCAAAGATTGGCGGTCATGTTGCAACGAGCTGAATTGTGCTAAACAGGAGAGGTGCAAGATCCGTATTAAAAGAATCATACCTGACACCAGACGTAACGGCATGGCTCTCCCTCTGCCAAAGGCCACCCAGCGATGAGGGTTCCGTTGCTGTCACACATGACAACCTTGCATGTGTGACAGTTGAGGGTCCTGTCACTATGCCTCCAATTGATCATGTGCCCTTGCTACTTGGCCAAGGGGATAACCCTTTGTCCGACTGGTTAGCGCGTGACTATCACCCGGGAGTCTGGGGTTTGAAGCCCGCCCGGGCCCTCTGCGCCTTGCCACACATGCATCATCCCAGGTGAGTGCATGCACATGAATGATATGCTGCAGCAGAGCTGTTGTCCTAATGACCTGAATACCTGCAATAGAACAGAAAGACAGAAACACGCTCTAATTCCAGTCAAGAAATTTCTGGAAAGTTACAACGGATCAGTCAAATATTTATACATTGGCAATTACAAATAAATTAAATGTTACATTTCATTATTGCGAATTGGTAGTCTTGCAAATGACATTTTCCAACAAAATAACTTATTCAGACTTACATAACCATTTGTTCGGCAACTGCCGAACAAATGGAGAAGAGTGATTTTATGTTGACGCAGATCACGATGAGCACTGCTCCCCAACGAAGAAGTGCATTGTGGGAGAGGTCTGACACGGCAGATATTATTTTTGTTGGAGCTTCTGAGTTATTTGAGGGTAACAACCACTGAAAAAATACAGTACAGTACAGTACAATACATTGTGGCTGTGAGGTCATTGACCAGGCTAAGGTCAATTTATATATGTATATATACATATATATACATATATACATATATATATATATATATATATATATATATATATATATATATATATATATATATATATATATATATATATATATATATATATATATATATATATATATATATATATATATATATATATATATATATATATATATATATATATATATATATATATATATATATATATATATATATATATATATATATATATATATATATATATATATATATATATATATATATATATATATATATATATATATATATATATATATATATATATATATATATATATATATATATATATATATATATATATATATATATATATATATATATATATATATATATATATATATATATATATATATATATATATATATATATATATATATATATATATATATATATATATATATATATATATATATATATATATATATATATATATATATATATATATATATATATATATATATATATATATATATATATATATATATATATATATATATATATATATATATATATATATATATATATATATATATATATATATATATATATATATATATATATATATATATATATATATATATATATATATATATATATATATATATATATATATATATATATATATATATATATATATATATATATATATTTATGAGCAAGTCATAAAATAAGACAGGGGTTTTGGACAACAAAGCCACCCCCAGTGATGCCCAGCGGTGAAATAAAGTCAGTCCTGCCCGTCTAGTCTGGTCTAGTCAGCTCATTTCAAACTCTGGCCTAAGATCTCCCTCTAGTGGATATGAAGAGTAATTGCATTCAGGTACATTTTGGACAGTTTTCCATTTCGTAATCTTTTTTTTTTTTTTGTTTTTTTTTTTTTTTAACTTCATGAAATTAAGAAAATGACACAAGAGGAACTTTTGTAAATATGGACAAATTAGGTTTCGATTCCACCTTGGAAAAAAAAAATCCGCTATTTGACTATATCTATATGGCTGTGCTTATCCCAACACTTTTCAACATATAAAATTCAGCGAATCATTATGTCTATGTTGAGGTGGGTTTTTTTTTCTTTTTTTTTTTTTTAAAACTATACAGTAGAAATGGACTTGTGAGGTATCATTGTAAAGCCTTGGAGCTCTACTATCACAATCAGTTGACATATTTTATGGGAAATCATTTTTGGCCTTTTAGGGGGACTCCGAAGTTGTCAAAAATGATTTCCCATAAAATATGTCAACTGATTGTGATAGTAGAGCTCCTAGGTTTTACAATGATACCTCACATGTCCATTTCTACTGTATAATTTTGGGGAAAATCCACCTCAACATAGACATAATGATTCGCTGAATTTTATATGTTGAAAAGTGTTGGGATAAGCACAGCCATCTAGCGGTCAAACTGCGGATTTATTATCATTATTATCATTATTATTATTATTATTATTATTATTATTATTATTATTATTATTTTTTTTAAGGTGGAATCGAAACCTAGAAGCACCGCGGCGAATGTGGTGCCAACTTCAGCGTCGTTTTGTGGCCTTACAAACTGTAATAATTCAGTATTAACTACATCATAACGCGCGCGCGCACACACACACACACACACACACACCGTAAGTTTCGCTTTCTTTTCCTCAGAAACAGGATTTGTTTTTTCCCGTTAAAAATCTTCGCTTCCCTCCGCTGTCAACTGCTGCTGCTGCTGCTGCCGCTGCTGCCTTGCGGCTCTTTCCACCTAATAGTTGAGAAACAACGAAACTATGTAAGTTACGAATCTATCTATAATGTCCAGATTGCGAGGGCGGAAGTAGGAATGTTTCAGCAGGAGAGTCTTTGCAGCGGATCATATGGAAAATAAACGGTCTCGTTTTCAAACTGTGCGCATCGAGGGCGCGACGTGGCGCAATTGCAGTTCAGAGACACACGGCGTGCCAGCCAGGTATGTTGATCATTATGTAGTAATAAATGTAGTAATAAGCTATTAATTTCACCTGACGGTGTCGTAAAGTGAGAACGAACATCGGCCCCTGGTGTTTAGTGCAGGGATGAGAGTGCACCGATTGTATGGAAAGAGTCTGGAGCTTGGCAGGGAAAGTAGCTTTATAATAATAACAAAATACATTTGGAAAGTTTTATGTTTTCTTGCTGTCAGTTTGTTTTTCTAAAGCAAATTTTATGAAGGTGCGACGGTCTTGGTAGCGTGGTGGGGTTAAATGATGCAGACACTAAACGGTTGTTACATATTGTACACGTAAGGCCTTTGTTGAAAGCACAGTGACAGAATTAAATGGTGAAAAAAAAAAAAATATTTCCCAACCTTGGCTGATGCTTCCTGTCTTCGTCTTCGTCTTCTTCTGTTTTTCTTCAACGGATGCTTATTTGGTTATTGCTTTTGTCACAGCTTTCGGGAAGCTGGCTGCTTAGATGAAGCCTCAGTGGTTCCAATTATAACATTTCTACTCCATGTTTAACGTGCTAACCTGCTTTGGATCAGAACTTGTTGAGATGGATGTGTGAAATTTCAGACATAAAATATTTGTCATTTAGCCATCTGGATATTGCTGGTTGATTTAGAGACTTACTCTCTTACCAGGCAAGTACGTATACATATGAACAGTAGACGTATAAGACATAAACAATGCTGTTGTAATATACAGTGCTCGTCTATGCTTACAATTTAAGATTCTCTTTTAATGTGTTTTCCTTCTGTCAGGTATTCATTTGAACGTGGCCTGAAATCAACCTTCTCTTTATACTCTGGAAAAGAGAAAGACAAAGGAAGCCCCTCTTGCCCAACACCTAGTAGTGAAAAAGCTGAGAGTGGTTCGTTGACTCCACCAGAAGCAGTTTTTGAATTTAAAAGTAAGCTTTTTAACATTTACACACATCATACAAAACCTACCGTGCACCACTTTTATGTGCTATGCTATAAACTGTATCATTATTTTTATTATTCTCAAATTACTTTGAAGTCTTTAATGTCTCTTTTTTTCCTTGGCTTTTGCTTGTGTTCAAAAACAATATTGCAACAGCACCAACAATAACCGTACCGAAGGATTTACGTCACTGCTTGTCTAAAACGTCATTGACCAGGCTGGAATCTGCATGGAGAGTCATGGAGTGGACTGAAGAGTGAGTATCAACACGGTCGATAAAGTCGAGATCTCACGTTTTCGTGCAGTGCGGCAACACTACCTAAACCTGAAACGTTGAAGGGATAGTTCAGCATTTTGGCCAATTAGATTCATTTGCCAAGATGTTGAACCATCCCTTTTAAAAAGAAAAAAAAGAAAAAGAAAAGAAAAACCCTCACATATTTCTTTCACCTTGTTTCAGACGAAAGCAAAGCCTGATGGAAGTCATCACCTCCTTCGCGCCAAAGTGTGCGGATGTCCCTCAAGCCCGGGTCCTCTTCCTGGGCCCGATGGGTTCTGGGAAGTCCAGTTTCATCAGTTCAGTCCAGTCAGCGTTCAGTGGGAGAGTCACCAACCGCGCCATGGTGGGCTGCTCCTCCACCGGCTGCACCAAGAAGGTACAAGAGTGGCGCCAAGATGCATCTGAAGAGTGTGGGGGGCCCACAGAGCCCATTCACCTGGCGTCTGCTCTGAGTTCCTCTTCCATGTCAGTTGCAGTCCTTCAAAATCCAGTCCCTGACTGAAGAGGACCCCGATGGGTTGCTTCTGTGTGATGTCATGGGCTTGGGAGACAGTCAGACCACAGGAATCCACCTGCATGACATCCTGTCCGTCATTAAAGGCCACGTACCGGAAGGTCACAGGGTAAGCCGCCGCTCACCACTGACACTAGATTCCATGTGGCTGTTCTTCACTGCTCTGAATTTGAATGCACATGGACAAAACTTTGAAAATGTAGTTTTGCAATTTGGGATCAATAAAGTACATCTATCTACCTTTCCATCCATCTATTCAGTCATCCATCTATCTATCTAAGACATTTACTGCAGCCACAGGATGAATCACCCTGAGACCAAAAGCAAAACAACGTCCTCAACAATGTGTCTTTCTGATTCTCGGCCTGGTTCCTCTCAGTGTATTTCAGATTTAGGCTTTCACGCCACTTCAGTTCTGCAGCAACATTTGACCTGTCAGTCAGCATCAACCTCTGATGAAAATAGTTTTTCTTCTACTTGACTAAATAGCCAAAGTATCACAAGTTCAATAAATCTCAGCAGCTTGTTGATGAATAAAGAAACTAATCAGGAAATATTGGGATGACAGCAATGCGCTGCTTTTTTGCAATGCAGTAGTTTAGTTTAATTGTGGGCACTGCTGTGTATTTTAACCCCTGATTAAGTTGCATTGTGTTTTCACTGTCATTGACTCTCACTTCACTTGCACTCAATAATAATGTCACACATTACAATTCCTAAACTGGAATTTTTCATACATCTACCGAGTTATGAGTGACAGTGACTACAAATTATGACACCCTTGTGAGTAACTCGGCCACCACCGATAGGTGGCACAAGAGGCCGTTTTTGTTGAATTACCGTTCGGCCTCCGTGCTTCTCTTGCAGTTCAGTCCTTATAAACCGGTGATGCAATCTGAGACAGAGGGCTTTGTGAAAAGACCCGAGCTGGCAGACAAAATCCACTGTGTGGCGTTTGTTCTGAGCGCTGCACAGATCCAGTCGTACCCCGCCAGCCTCAGCTCCACCATGCAGCAGCTCCGGGAGCACATCAGTGACCTGGGTAAGAAGGGTGGAAAAATAACTGCCGTCACATTTGGACTGACCGATTAAACTTACATTTCAATATTTAATATTTACCTCGCTGACGTGCACAAACACACCAGAGGGAAACTAATAAGTTGCCGCTTTTCTTCGAGCAAACGTTCACTGCAGTGCCTTGTTCTGTGTGTTAGGTGTCCATCAGGTGGCTCTGTTGACCCACATTGACCAAGTGTGCATGGAAACGGCCAAAGACCTCACCCATGTTTACAAGAGTGCAACCATTCAGGCTGCGGTAGGTTCACGTGACGCTGGAAAAACTGCTTGTGCACTGCGTTTTACCCAAATCAAGCTGTGATCAGAGCACAAACATCGTCTCCAGGTCGTTGCTGACTAGTGTGTGTGTTTAGATTAAGAAAGCTGCAGCACTGCTGGGCATGCCCCCCTCCTACATTGTTCCGGTGAAGAACTACTTCCAGGAGCTGACCGTCGACTCAAACAACGACGTCCTCCTGCTCAGCGCCGTGGATCACATCCTGCAATACTGCAACCTCTACTTTCAAGACAGTGCAGGCCAGAACCGAGTAAGAGCATACCTGTGAACTCCGAGTGAGTTTGGGTTCTTCCAATGTTCCATTTTCTCGTGGGTGAAGCTTTGCGTTCTTCCCAACGGTGAAAGCGTCGGTAGGTCCTCGCGACTCTCAGCTGCATTTTCCAAGAATCCTGTCTGAATCTCCAGTGGTTTCCAAATTGTCCTCCAGGGAAACATCTTGAAGACACAACTTCAGAATGTCTGTTTTGATACTAGACCTGTGATTTCATGGGGAAATCACCTTTATAGTGTATTGTTTTCCTGCCAGGGAGGTTTGTCACAAGAGAAACTAATTCATCACCATTCCAAAAAGTATCTGAAGAAAGAGCAGATTGTACCATATTGTCATACATTTTAAATAAAACTGTTACATTTAAGAAGTGAACATTGCTGAATTACTGTTGAAAGGATCTCAAACTGTTTAGAGCAAAGTGTTGACAGCCAATTGGCAAAACAGCAGCTTCACTGCTAAGCAACAAACCTGACTGGCCTGTTTTAATATGTAACAAAACGTTTTACTAATTTCTCTGTGAAAACCATTCCGTTGTCATCTGTGTAATATAATGAGCACATTGATATGTTAAAACTCAGCAATCTTTCTAGCCTCCAAAAGCATTTTCTTAAAACCTTGGTACTTACTTCACAGATAAAGTGGGATGTGGGGCTGTGAGCAGTTGCTCTGAACGTCCACTGACGACCAACAAGAGGGAACAACTAAGTCAGGAGCCAGCGCTTCTCAAACGACCACGGCATAATGTTATTTTTTTTCACCCAGAAATGACACGCTTAATTTTCACTCTCCACAACTTATATGTCTGATATCATTTAGCATTTAACATTTAACATTTTAACTTTACTACATGACATCGATTGATATTGTTTTCTACTGAGATGTTGAATAAATCAAAATCAGTAATACAAAAGGCAATCCCATGTTACCTAAATATTACTATCAAATGTGAACGTTTATCATCATTCAAATGTAAAAACATTTTTATTTTAAACTCTTTTACAATAAAGAAAAAAACATACCGACCGGCTATCAAATCACTTGTCTCACACACGCACGCTGAAAACATTCATCCGTGTCTTCAAAGAGTCAATGTCTAAATCAAATAATTTTGTAAGTCACATGGGAAAATTCCAATCATTTTCTGATTATTTTCCTTTGGTGTGTCAGGTTGTGTCCTGTGATGTCGGCCCATGTTTTAATCTCCTTACTCCTAACTTTAATAACCATGTACACAAACAGTATCTAGGTTTAAAAAAAAAAAAAAAAAAAACGACTGTGTGTCCAGTGATTTATACGCAGTTTGTGTGTATTTGAGTTCTTACAAATTACAGGTGGAATATACAGTACATGTAAACTCATATACAGGAAGGATATAAAATTGACTAGAGATTAAAGGAGCATGTACAAAAGCTTCATTCAGGATTCAAGTACCACTGACTTCATACTTCTGTGAAGAGGCCAAAAGCACAAATCAAAAAACTGTATCCCATGTTTGATTGGCTGAAGGCTTTCTCTGCGCTTCGTATAAACGACAGAGAGAAGTGAAGATTTTACACTTAATATAGCAAAAATGGCAGATCTGCAGTACAGCGCAAAACTTAAACTATGAGGAATTCCCGACCACCTAAACCTGTGAATTAAGTCTTGAGATAAACATCTATAAACAAGTCAAGAACACACAACTGCCCCCTTTTTTTTTTTTTTTTTTTTTTTTTTTTAATATTGTAAAGACTAAATCGATACAGCAGTGCTTGTCACACTTCATCAGGGAGATATATTCCCCACATCTGTTGGGCTAACTGATGCAATTGCGTCGTTTTAGGTCGTATACAACCATGAGGGGCTCATTTGTTGAACTATGAATGAATGAAAAATGAAATTCTGTGTCTGTACGAAGCAAAAGGCCTGGAGACGCAGCTGCACACGCCGACGTGTCAGCAGGTCAATTCTCCATATGAGTATTCCTATTTTAAGGTTTACTGTCGGTGGCTTAAATTGCTTTAATTTGATTTATTTATTTGATTCATTTAATATCAGACTACTATTTATTATTTGGTGTGCTAGCAGCTGTCAATCAAAAGTGATTTTCCCGATAAGAATAACAACAAAAAAAGAAATTTCTAATGTGCAGGATCATTTCATGATAGAGCTCCGTAACTCTACATCCTTTTTTGTGAACTCATGCCATCATGAGACCAAGTAGCCAAACGAACCCTCATCTCTCCACAGGACGTGAGATTATTTTGATGACGCCGAGGGCGCCGGTCGACCTCGAGGACGCAAATTGCGGCGGCGGCGGTGGCGGCGAGGTGAAAAATATAAAATCCATCATAGAAAAGAATTCAAAAATAAGAACAATCATTTAAAACTACTGCCTGTAGATAGAACGTGTCGGAGCACGTCTAAAATTACTGACTGTACAACATTTAACGTGTCAAACTGTTACCACGGAAACTGGTAATGGCAATTTAAGACAATGGGATTTGTGCAAAAACAAGTGAAACTAAAGGTCAAAGGCAGGTTGCTGTGAAAACGCTGCTCAGCTCACCAGAGCCAAACCTTCACACGATAAACTATCTTATTCAAAAACAAAAAAAAAAATCAGGAAAGCTCGTAGCACTCTTGAACAGTCGGTTCCCCACTTTGCTCTCTCACACTCTCAAGACAAAAAAGATTAGAAAAACCTTCTTAAAAAGTAAAACCAGCTGTCTGCTTTCAAGGCGGCTCTACATTCAGACTGCGTCCATGAATCCTTTCATTTTTCCGACGTCACTCATCCTTTCCGAGGCTTCAGCGCTGTACCATTAACGTATCGGGAGAGGTCCTGCTGGGGTCAAGGCCCACGGAGACACACAAGGTCCCCTTTAGGTCGACCAAATGCTTGTGGTTTTCACAGCTGCGAGTCCAAAGGAGACAAGAAGAAGAAGGGGAAGGAGAAGAAGAAGGAGGGGGAAGAGGAGGAGGAGGAAGAGGACGAGGGACGAAGCTCCTGCCACGTGAGACCTGGTGACGCAGGTGTGACGGTAGCGTCACTGACCAGCTGCGACGCTCAGTGACGTCGCAGGAGGGAAACAGAGTCCAGGACGGTGAGCTGCGGCCGCCCGCGCCCTCGTTAGGGTCTTTGGTTGTCGTACTGCTGGTAGCGGTTCAGCTTGTCGGGGTCGTTGGAGGCCATGTGCGAGAAATCCTGAAAGATGTCCTGGTAGGTTTCGTCTCCTGCAAAAAAAAAACAAACACACAAAAAAAAACAAACAAGGAGCGTGAGGCGTCAGCAGGAAGACGGCGTAACGTGAAAATATTTTTTTTTACATTATTACATTTAAGTGAGTCCCAGAGGAATTTTTTTTTCTTTACCTTCACAGGCCTCTAAGCGCATTTTAAAGCAAAATGTGAGAAAGAAAAACGTCGTGAGAAGCCAGTATGACGACTGATGGTTGGGTGGGTGGGGGTGGGAGGGTACAAATTAAATTAATTAAATAGATTCACTTAATGATTAGGGGGTGACTACTGACCACACACTGTACATAAGGAAAAACAGGCGGGTCGAGATGTGTGAAATCTCAATCAGACAAAGTCCGAGAGAGTCTGACAGCATCAGGCTGCAGTGCAAACTGGCCGAGAGACAGTGACACTCCAGCCTGAGTGACAACTGTGCAGCAGTGGAGCAGGTGGCCAGCGGGGGGTTCGGTTAGAGCACAGTGGATGGGTTAGACTGACACTCAGCATCACAGGGAGGAAGAGAGAAAAAGTCGGCCATACCTGTCAGAGTCGGCTGGGCTCGAAACATGAACAGAAAAACGCAGGCGGGATGAAAAGAACAGAAGAAGAAGAAGAAGAAAGAAAAAAAGCAGTTTTCTTTGTTCAGGAAAAGGGATTTTAATTAGCAAGTGGGGATCAAATGAGACAAGAGAAATGAAAGGAGCCCACAGAGAGTGATTTCTTTTTGTTAACAACTGTATTGTTATTAAAGTGCAGGAGTTTATGTACAAAAATACAGTTGTGTTGGCCTCAGCACCCCAAAGAGAAACAGAGAACAGAAGAAAGGCACCTGGTTCTGGGGGGCGGGGGAGGGGCGAGAACCACAGCAACACACACAACACAATAGAGAGTGTTAGCGAACAGACAGAGCAGAAGCTCCCAGGCCCAATCACACTTTCACTCCTTAAGATTCAGAACGCTTCAGAAGACAGATTGATTAAAATAAGGGCATTGATTTTTAAGATTTTTTTTTTTTTTTTACTATAAAAAGCAGCTGGGGGCGCTGATGAGCAGGTTGTTCGGCGTCAGCGAGGACGGAAACGCGCGCGACTCCTTCGCTTCTATCCTCATCATTCAAATGCCTACTGCTTCACTTCTAAAAAGGTCCACATACAACTTCTGTCGCCAAACCCAAACCAGCCACGGGACAGAGGGAATATTGAAGTCAAATGTCATCGAAGTTAGTGATATTCCGAGCTGGTTGTGCGAAAACGACACAGAAACAGTCCCTCTACCTATAGCAGCGTAGCTAGCCCTCAATTTAAGACTAGCTTCTTTAAAAAATAAACCAGGAGTAGCCCTCCCTCTTCTGGTCTACACATGTAAATGCACGAGAACTCTCCGGAGAAAGCGGTCCACGCCTACTGCATTTGTCCTTCAAACTCTATCACAACACAATCAGTTATTGCTGCCACATTGAAACCCTGCACCGCTTAGATATCAGCAGCTCTTCTGACGGAACTTGGTGACTCCTGAACGTGAATCATCAAAGTGCTTTGGTGCTCTCTGAGGAGCAGGGACGGCGCTACTTTGCACTGAACTTTCTCCTCACATCAGTGAAGAAAAAAACAAAAAAACAAACACTGTTCTTAAAGCTCAAACATTACAGTTTAAATAGACACTAGGTAGGGCTACCAGCGGAAAATAAAATCTATACATAGATGGATTTTCTTCCCAGGACTATTGCACTTGTTTCTTGATTATGGACCTCAGTAAGGAAAGAAAACCCCTGATAAAATCACATACAATCAATGCCTGGCACTGAAAGCCCTTCTCATTCTACAATTCAGGAGTTTCCCAGGATTTATGGTCACTGAGCAACACACTTTAGCTACTAATGAAGAACACTGTTATCACAGGGAGTCAGAACGTCGACCACATGAAACATTAGACGGAAACACTGTGACGTTAGAGCCGCTCAACTCTATCAGACTAGAGATAAATGCATGTTTGCACATCATTTACAACATCTTCAGTTACTATACGCATTACATTTGTTTGTTTTTTTTAGAAAAGAAAAATTCTCCAAAATAGACATTGTTTTTTTTCTGACCAGGCATGCCACAACTGTAAGATGCATCATTTTTACACAGCAACATTTCAAATGAGTAAAAAAAGGCCTTACAATGGTTAAGACTTAAAATGGGAGCCGTAACATTACAGGAAAATGTACAGTAGCCGCATCAGCATCCATGGGAATGTGAGCATGTGACTGATCAGTGGTGAAAATAAAACAAAACCTCTTTTATATACAAAATATATTCCTCTCTAGACTGAATAAATCTGTGATATTTGGGATTATTGCCTGGTGTTTGACTCTTGGAGGTCTGGACACTGGCAGCAGTTACTGAGTGGCTTGTTCCTTTTGCAATCATACAGTGGTGAAAAGCAGAGGCACAAATTAAAAAAAAAAAACAGATTGTGACGCCACAAATCATTAGACACCTCTGATAAAGAGGATGTAAACTTAAAGGGATGAAAAGATGATCAAGTTAGAAGTCACCTTTGTTCTTTTTAATTTGTGCCATCTTTATACTTTTGCCCCAGTTGTGCATCTGTTATGGCTTCTAACACTGTCGCCATGACACAGTGCAGGACCTGGTGGCGGCCCGCACTGAGGCGCAGCAGGACTCAGAGGCGCAACTGACAGAGTTGAGTCCAGTTTGCAAAAAAACATTGACTAATCTCAGGGTCTCAATTTATGCGAATCTGCTGTTTGGTTTTGTTTTTTGTTTTTTGGTGGCTGAGCCCAAGTCTGGACTTGACATTTCAGCGTGCGGCCGCTGTGCTTCCGAGACTGAGACAATGATTAGGTTTCATCCAGCTGCAGGCTAATGAACTCCTGCATGCACTTCCTGTACTGCATCTCGGTGGGGCTGTTGGTGTTATATTGACCTGACTGGCTGTACGGCCCCTCCGCCTCCCGCATCTCCTCGTTCATCTTGGCCAGTCGCAATCTGGGGGAAGAGGTCCAGAAACAGGAAGTGACACATTAGCTTCCATTGAAGTACGCAGGCCTCAAGAAATGAGTCTGTGGCAAACTGGACTAATGGAGCAACAGTCACAACTGTTAGTTTAAATATAACGGCAAATCAATTAGCAGTGGAGAACCGGCAATAATTTAATAATAATGATGAATATGACGAGCAGCCCTCACAGCGTGACGATGTCAGCGTTGGCCGCCTCCACAGCCACGGTCAGCGGTGTTTTCTCATCAATGTCCGCAGCATTTTGATTCGCTCCCCTTTTCAGGAACAAACACACTTGCCTGAAATGCAGAGAAGGAAACATTTCTGTTGACTGCGGTGATTTAAAAAAAGCAAAAAAACAAACAAACTACACATGGTATATATCATGGACGTCTGGACAAACCCAGTGTGGCCCAGCATGGTGGCGTGGTGGAGGGGTCCTCGGCCCTGAGCGTCCTGCTGGTTCACACTGGCCGCGTTTTGCAGCAGGAACTCGCAGGTGACCAGTGACCCCTGGATTCAAACATCAATGCACCCCAATTACTTTCCCACACAAACAACACAAGCGCAACAACATATATATGAGAACATACATAGAGCAATAAGGTTCTTGCCCTTAGTCACCATCTAGCACCACCATTTTTATTAGGTCAGCCTGCCTGACAGTTCCCTCAATACAAAACGCGCTGTCAAGCAGGCTCCTTAAGTACTGGGCTCCTATTAAAATTTTACACACTGGACCTTTAAGTGATAGGTGATAGTAGTGAAAACAGTTAACTGACGCTCACCCCGTGCACAGCCATGATGAGCGGCGTCCTCTTGTCGTCCTCCGTGTTGACCCAGTTGACCTCCGCCCCGTGGGCCAGCGCCTCGGCCATGTCCGGCAGGCTGCGAGCGCACGAGGCCCAGTACAGCTGCAGACCCGGGCTGTACTCTTTGGGCTCGTAGAAGACCACGTCCTTGCAGGGGGACGGAGGAGGCAGAGTGGCCGGCATGGCCACGGGAGGAGGCTCGGCTGCCTCTGCAAAAAAAACAAAAAAACATTTGAAACCATGAACCCGGCCGTCGTACTACAAAATGGTGCGACTTTGTGACTTTTGAAGCATTTTGTCTTTGTATCTTACCTGCATCTGCAATACTGTTGTTGGAGGGAGTGTTGGCCAACTTCTCCCTGCTGCCATCGGCGCTGTTCTGGATGCCGCTGTCTGCACTCTTTACTGTATAACAAGTGGAAATTCAGACAGGTTGAGGGGAATCCTTGATTCAGGTTAATTACTGCCGCAAGGACAACCTTTACGTAACTCTTGTAAGTGGAACAGAGAAGTGATTAGAGCTCGTGCAGCCACGAGGAAGCTCGTGGATGACGGTCTTTCTTGTAATTAAAGGGTTCAAAACACTGACAGCTTTTGAGAGTTGCACTCATATTTAAACCAGGAAACAGAAGGTGTTTCCGAGGCACACAAGTTGATTCCAAACCAGACAAAAAAAGAGTGAAAAATTCCCACATCACATGAAGTTTGAGGACCCTGAATGTCAAAAAAAACATGATGAGACAGAGACAAAACCCACGTATGAGAAACTCACACACAACGGCTGAAAACGACAAATGGTACGTGCCAAAACGCTGTTAACGTGACGAGATGGTCCACTGATGGAAGGGGAGTGGAGGTGGGGGCTGGGGGGGTCACGGAAAGGATGAGGGAGGGGCTGGTCGTTGAAGCGCACAGAGCCAAAGCAGTGACGACACGAGGACAGAGGGGGGCGACGGAGAGGCAGGCCGAGTACTTACTGCTCCTGAGCTTGGCAGAGTTGTCAAAGTAGGAGAAGAGCGAGTCAAGCTCGTCAGGGCAGAAGAGAGAATCACGGCGGGCCCCCGAGCCGCTGGCTACGGCTACGGATGGCAGGTCGGAGGGCAGTGGGGGGGTCGAATTGATGAGCAGTGTTGGGGGAAAGGGAGGGGGGGTTGAGGCGGTTAGTCCAGAAGCACAGAGCAGCAGCCGAGGAGGGAAGAGGAGAAGGCGAGGAAGAGGAGGGAGTGGATGGAGGGCAGGAGGGAGATGGAGGGAGGGCGGGGGGGGTGGGGGGTTGGAAGGAGGGAAGAAGGGATGGAGGGAGGGAGGGAGATCGTTAGACTACCAGAGAGCAGCAACGGCAGGCACACAGGGCGCAGACAAGCTGCCGTCCGCTCAGAACACACAGCACGCAGCGTGACAGACACACACACACACACACACACGCGCACGCGTACACACCAGCGCAGAGAGCAGAACAGGCAAGCACAATCACAAATGAAAATGGCTTTGCGCTGTTAGAGCACCAGAGGTTCAGTCTGTGATTGGAACACACAGAACTTTGGGGGGAAAACATTCACCCCTGAGTCCTGACAGTGGATAAAAAAAAAAAAAAGAATCCAGCCGCTTAAGACTTTTTATGTGACTGACCTGACTGGCGGGAGACGTTGGCGCCGGCTCTGAGCTTGGGGGTGGGCGGCGGTGGTTTGGGTGGCAGATGCTCGGAGCTGCTGCTCAGCCTCTTCTCCTCCTTGCTCAGGGACACCACCTTGTGTCGCAGCTCCTCGTCCGACGGCCGCCGCACGAACCTCCGGTCCACGTACTTGGCTTTGATGTAGGACTCCACCTCGTGCCTTCAGGGGATGGGGAGCAGGAACATGGGTTGTTTTTTTTATGTAAGCAGTATTGGAAATTCAAGGCCGTCACAGAGATCACTGAGATTTAACATCTGAAAACTCGGCAGCCCAGAAATACTCAAGGACATCGAATCTATTAAACTCCTCAAACTCAGCTTTCCTTCAACGAGGAAACTCAGGTGTTCCCGTTAGCAGTTTGAAGATATACTGCAAGCACTCCTCTCATGTAAGCAGCAACCCAGAGAAGCAGTGAGCATCACAGGGGCTCCGACGCTCCCACCGTCCGTACCTCGGATCGCCTGGCTGTGGTTTCCTGGCTCCGAGCTCCTCCCGACGAGCCTCGTAGATCTGGTTGATCGCTCCGTTTCCCAGCTCGCACATCAACTACAAAACAAGTTCACATGAAAATGAAAAACAGCCATAAATATATAGTATGCCACATCTACTACACATACAGTAAATATACAGTGTTTATGTGGATGCTTTAATGTATAACTCACTTTTAGCAGTTCTGGCTCCCATGAGTCCAAAGTCAGAGAGCGAACCTTAGAGAAATGCACTCCCAGGCTCCTGCACAGGAGACAGTTTTTGTGTTACGATTTCCGCCAGGATGTTGAGCAGGCTACTCAATCGTCAGCATTGGCGACATTTGTAGTTTATTGATGTGACGGCATATTGAACTTTTACCAATATAAAAATCATGAATTAGGCCAAATTTCACACTCTGGACCTTTCAAGAAAGGAACCGTTTCTCCAAAAGCTTACATTCACAGAACGATGTGAGAAGCTGATTTTACCTGTGAATTCCGGAGCACTGTATGCAGAGGGTGATGCCCAGGTTGATGCTGGCCCAGCGGGGATCTGGCTGTCCGCAGTCGCAGCAGCAGCTGTTTCCTGGGATGGCCAGGACCTTCTGCAGGGCGCTCTCCCCCTTCAGAGACCTTTCCTTGGACTCGCCGCCAGAGTCCAGGCTTCCTGTCGACGTGGACGACTTCCTGTCCAGTTTCTGACGTGATAGAGGATGGAAAAACAGAGGTGAAACAGTGACCGTTTTGAATTTCTTTCATGGAGATTTGATCAAAGTCGTGTCAAAGACAGGGACTGGCCACGTTGCCTTTACCTCACTGTCGTCTCCCTTGTCGCGGAAGGCGGTGGCGATGCTGTTCTGGACGGCCTTGATCCAGGCCTGTCGCAGCTTCTCAGAGTCGGCCTGCATCATGCAGCTCCTGTTGGGAGAGACGTGCGAGTCACACGGCCGCTGCAGCCACCTGCGCAATGTGGTAATGTTCCGACTCTTACTTGGTGGGAGAAACCACTTCGAAACAGAAGCGGCGCTCGATGTCCTCGCAGTGTTTGACGGTGCACAGTCTCAGGTCCTCCACCACCACGGTCGGGTTGTCCTAAGGAGAAAAGCAACAGGAGTTTTGTCATTTTATCATAAAACAGCAAATGCTTCCTCTTTGAGATATTTGCATATATTAATTTGTCCGACACTTAATGCGTCCAAAACACATCCAAGGGAAGCCAGAACGTCGTTTAAAGTTGCAGAGTAGAAAAACTGACAATATATATTTCAACTATAAAGAGCATCCAAGTCTACCACGCTGTTTAATGGTTTGAAAAGAAACACAAAAATGTTCTAAATAGTAAAAGTGCGGCTGCGTGCAGAGCTGTTAAAACACATGGGGAGGGGCTTTTTACTTGCGCTGGGAGTCAAACGCATGCACAGTTGATTGTGGTCACCAAGCAGGGACTCACTTGACATACCTTGAATTTCTTCTGGTAGACTAGCTGATTGTTCTGGATGGAGAACCAACGCCTGGGAGGAGATCAGCAGAGTAACAAAGTCATGTGCCATGAAAACACACTCGGAGCTATTTTTTTAAAAACGTGTCTGGAAGGAGTCTCTGAAGGGAGCTGAACAGAGCTGTGACTCAGTACAGCTTTGAAAAACTGCAGTCTAAGAAGTGGGTTAATAAAGCGCTACGACCGCATTCGCATCACACTGTAAAGCACATGAAATTTCTCTACACTGCATATTGACGGCAGCCGTGGCCTCCCGCAGCCTCGGACAAGATCTAAAAAGCATTTACTTATGAGCCAGTTTAAAAACTGTACTTGATCATACATTGAGCCCTTGTACCTATTCCATGTCTTGAAAGCGTTGCTGGCCCTCTTGAAGAGGTAACCCTCCATCGCAATGCCGTTGTCTGCGTCCACATTGTACTCCAGCCGGGTGTCATCGTTTGAGAAGTCCTGAGCAAAAGCGATGAGAGGGAGAGAGCAAGATGGAAGGGACAGAAGTGGACAAAAGATCAAAAGAAGCAAGAAAACAGAAAGAAAAGACAGAATTAACATCAGAATAAATCGTTTCATCTGACTTAAGTGTTGGTCGCCTCCAAATGTTGCCGCCTGGGGCTTTCAGTGCATTTGCCAAAAGACCCAATTGAGAACAGTGATGTCACTCCATCCAAGCGACCTTGTCACACGCAGCAGAGCAGATGCTGCTTACAGCAGCCTGGATGGTTGTCAACACAGCCACAAAACACACACGAGTCACACACGACTGGTCACTAAAATAAAAGTGAGAATTAATAGGAAAAAAAACACAATTCTTAATCTTGGCTGGAGCCGATTAGAACTGCACTTGAACAACTACAACACCTTGAACATGGGATCCTGATACTTATTCAGTCGAATAAATAGTACAATTAATGTGTAGCGTAAATAAATGTGTAAACAAAAAGAATACTGGGAAAGTAAAAGGACAATGAATGAATAAATGCACATAAAGATTCCAGAGTAACTCTGAATCTCAGAGTTGTTGAATAAACTGTTTATGCATCATTTGTCCGAGTTGTTGTTGCTGCTGTGTCATCATCTGATATGTTGTCATGCGACTCCATGGGGGTCAGTGGATCTTTAACCATGTGAACTGCTGCCAGACTTGCCATACAAATACCTTCCTTCCCCAGCATCGAGTGTCAGCGGACTCTTTGACGTGAGCACCTGGTGTCAGTTCACTCTTAAAGGGACAGCCAAGCTATCCCTTTAAGTTTAACGTGTCCATTTCTAGAGAGAGAATTATAGGTTCCATCATGAGCCAGGAAATATTCTTTGTTATGCACTTTGATTGGCCTTTGCTTGAGCAGCTGTGTCATATCCAAGCAATTTAATGATGCTAAATGTTGAGCATAGCTTTGTTTCTTTCTTCATTTTTTATATTCTATTATATGTCCTGCTGCTGCTCTGTGCTTTAATCTGAAAGAATAACATCAGGTGGACACACACAAGGTTTTCCAGGGAGACACTGACTGGAGCACATGAGTTTATTTTCAGCCTACAAGTGGAAACAAAGCATGAATTAAGCTCCTGACTGGACAGAGCGTTCATCAGATCACTTTTTCCTGGAGGTGAACCTATTTCAACCTCAGGAGATCAAAGGTAATTAAATCTTTAAGATTCCAGAGTAAAATGTTTCACACGCAAACAAAAATGGTTTTCGTTGGCTTTTGGAGTTGATAACATGAGTTGTGGAATTCTGTCGAGAAGATGGAAATGCCATTATGTCATGTTTGTTCATCAATATTTAGAGAGAAACTGGATATTTACTGGATGCTGAAGGACTAGAGACAGTTTAGCTAGCACAAGTAAATACGTAGACCAAGTGACTCAGTAGTGAATCCTCACGAAGAAAACCAAACACAGCTCACGCATGCACGCAGACAAACAAGGATAAAACCCATTTTCTCTGAAACATTTTTAATTCCGTGTGATCTTCGGGTTAAGTTTGGTGAACTATTTGTAATCTGCACACACAGCAGTCAAAGTGAAAACTATGTATGGTTACTCTCCAACGAACAAACCAGCAGCAACCAAGTCCAAAGCAACAAATCGGTCAATGATGTCATCACACCGACGGCCCCAACTAGTTCACCGCAGTGTCAGCGCGGACATGCTGAGTAAACAAGACGCACAGGAAACAGACGGAGGTGCAAAGCGTCCACACACACACACACACACACACACACACACACACACACACACACACACACACACACACACACACACACACACACACACACACACACACACACACACACACACACTGCAATGCGGCCTCCCGCTGTGCGACGAGAGGTGGAGGGAGATGACGGACGGCAGCGGGAAGGTTTCGTGAAACGAGAGTCGGATGGAAAACGATGCGGTGACTCTACGTACGGAGGTCGTTGTCCAAGCGCAAAAGTTGCGGTGGTCAGGTATAGACTGGGGCTCAGTCACCTCCTAAAACATCACACAGCAGGACGACAGCATAGAAAGGAAAAAAAGAGAACGCCCCTTACTTTCCTCAAGTGCACCAATAATACAGAGGAGAACTGATCATGAAACTTCAGAAGAAAATGCGGGAGAAAGACGAGGGAAGACGCTCAAGCAGAAGGACGACAGTCACAAGCAGTGGCACAGTAATCAACTAGACCTCCCCTCCCCCCGGCACACACACACACACACACACACACACACACACACACACACACCATGACTTAATCTACATCTTTTTGTGACACTTACCAGATACCAAACATAGTGAAAACGGCCAAAAATCCTCATTTTGCACAGATTGACTGGACTGCACGTGTGAGATGCAGCGTCAAGGTCTCCCTGGAAGCCTTCTACCAGGGAGTCTTTCCTGCCAGCAGACTGACCTCTCTTTAAAAACTCCTCACCTCCATCTCCTCCACGGCGGCAGAGGCTGTCACAAACTTTTCTAACTGCGTCTGCCGCTCCTCCCTCTGCCACTTTGTGAAGGTCACCTGCAAGTTTTTGTCATGCATCTACGTGTGTGTGTTTATCCCTGTGTGTGTGTGATACCACTGTGACAGCTGGGCTGGAAGAATGGAGAAGACTGCGCCGATGAGCTCACGCATCAAACATTAATGCTGACGAGCGCCCAACCTTTCCCCTCGCTGACGAGCTTTGTCGGCGGCGGCGGCCGGCGCAAAAGACCTGCATCACTGCTGCCAGACACCTTCTGGGCCTTTTCCCTTCCTTAGTTATTTCCTCTCATTTTTTTGTCTCTATTGCTTCCTGTGTCCTCTCATCAAGCTGAACATCTTTGTCAAACCTTGACATGTCTGCATTTAAGTGGCACAAAGCCGATTTCTGTACCGCCGCCGTTACGAGTTGAGAGAATAACAGGAGGAAGGGTTAAAATGTCTCCTCCAGTAGCTCCGGTGTGACAGTGCAGAGGGCTGCTGTCATGGTGCAGCTGCTGAGTGCAGCAAAAAGACTGCATATTAAACAGCAGCATCCCCTCTGCCCTCGTGAGGACGGCACACCTGAGCTCAGAAAAACTAATCACCAAAGATTTCTGTGCAGGAAAAGCAATCCCCAAAAAATAAACAACAACATTCAAAAATATAAGAAAGAAAAGTCTTCACGGAAGAGCTTGAACAACACTCACACATAATTTGTAATATGTGTAATAATAATGTGTAATTTAAGGGTGCGGTCATCTCGCTATCACACAAGCTGCAGACGTGTGGTCACAAAAAAATCAACTGTATTCATCGTGCTGTCAGCATCACAGAAGAAGAAGGTAAAGAGTTGAGAGAACAGCTTACCTGCAGGGCAGCCTGGAGCAAGCAGGAGAGAAGGGCATGGTAGAAAGTGCGAGAAAAGAAGAAGAGGAGTCAGTGAGCAGCACTTGTGTAGTAACAGCCAGACGAGACGCGGCAGTAGAGGAAAAATAGGCGATGTAAAAATAGGGTGAAGATGAATTGAGGTGGTGGAGAAAGAGGAGGAGGGTAGGACCTCAAGGACAGGTGGAAGCTAGTACAACACACCATCAGAGAGGGAGAGAGGGAGAGAGAGAGAGAGAGAGAGAGAGGAGAGAGAGGGAGAGAGAGGGCTGAGGCAGACAGGGAGCAGTCAGGAACAGAGGGGAAAAGGGAGGAAGGACGTGTGATGACAAACTACCGATCGTCTCCGAGTTAACACACAACAGCTGGCCGCCAGATGCATGGAGGTACTGATGCTGTCTGATGCATCGTTGAGGCCGAGGTCGAGCCCTCGTCAGCATCGCCTCCACTCTGACCGTGCCTGCTGTTGACTTTGCTGCACCGTGACGCTGCTGGCATCGCACCCGGCTCAATCTGCACGGCTGCAGGTGTCCATCTGCTTTATATTATGCACGAGTGAGCGGCTGAGATCAACCTGCAGTGATCACGTCGCACCTGAGGGTGGCGTACTTCCGCCTTCATTCACTACTAGACTGCAAATGTGGAGAAACTGGCTTTGATGCCCCCCAACCCCCAGACCATTCTGTAGATTGTGTGTGTCTGTGTGCTTGTGTGTGTGTGTGTGTGTACCTTTTGCTGTATCGTGGAATGCTTCTGTTCCATGTCCCTTTTCTCTTTGGCAGCGTCAACAACCAGCTGATCCAACTGCAAGACACAGAAGAAGCCATCAGTCAGTCTGAGTGAACTGCCAGGTCTGATGGTCTTCAGTCGAGGTGTTTTTGTTGAACGGTCCAATGTTTGGCCATTTTCAGAGCTCCTTCTTTCTTTCGTTACCTTGTGTTCTAACACCATTTATCATGTATACACAATAACAAAGAAGCACAGAACACATAAAGACTTTGTTGGACCTGCCACATGTTTGAAAGAGGGCAAAAAAGGAAGGCAAAGCGGTTTCAGAGGGCAGATTGAAAACCCTTTATGACATCACAAAGAGCCCGTTTGCAGAATTGAAACAAAAAGCAACATTCGCTCACGCAGGCCGGTCAAAAGCAACAAAGACGATCGTGAACGGGCCAAAAATGGCTGAAAGAGAGCAGGCAAAATAGAAACTATTCCTGTGGTCACATAATGAGAAGAAATACTTTCTGCTCAAAATTAAAAAAAGAATTCCGTGCTCCCGAGGCGTCATCATGTGTGAAATCAGAAGGGGAAAGTGGAGGGTAAATTCTACACATCGAGTCAACAGTTGGATGGGGACACAATCAATCCACAGAGGAGAGAAGAAAACAAACTAATAAGAAGTCCAATGAGTTGCTGGAGGTGGAGTGGTGGTGGAATTCTGCTCTCAGCCTCGACGCCACAATGTGACCTAAATCAGCAGCTTCAGCTTGGAGCACCGGCACAGGACACAAAAGGATCAGTATGTGAATATAGGACAGCCCAAAACGTGTCAAAGAGAGCAAATCGGCATTACGAATTAGCAAAAATTATACGGGGAAAAGTCAAAGAGTTCAGGGCTCAGCTGTATTCGGTCAAAGTAAAAATAGAGAGAAAAAGAGATCAAATAAAATCAAAACTTCATTATTTTTTTTGTTTTTAATAAAGTATAAAAATGGGTTTGATGAATTTGTTCACCACCAATCTAATGTACTTGTGAAGTGTGTCTGAGTTACATGGCACAGAAGTGGGTGATTGAGGTGCCGCAACTATCACTCCGTCCTTGCGAGGAGTAAAAGTGAGCAGCGGCTAATTTGCAGCAATCACAAAGAAAGGAAAGACAAAGAGAAGCTAGAAAAACAGGAAGCAGGCCTCCTGAGGCCGGCGTGTTAAACATTACTGCTGTGATCACCACAACACTTTATTGCCTGAATGCTAATAAGCTGTGGCGAATTTATAGAAACCGCTAACTGCACCACCACTTCAGGCAATGAGCTAATTCACACTAAAAGCTTGCAGGGAAGACTGTAATCAGAACGAGTGAGGGAAGAAGGTGGATCCGACATTCAGCTTCAAACAACAGTGATTTGCTCGACTCAAATCAGCGTCTTGTCCATGAAAATCTATTATTTCAAAATGAGTAAAAGCCCCAGAAAACATGAAGCACCGCCGCCCGCTAACTCTCAAAAGAAGAGCCGGGACTATTGTTTTGTTTAGGGAGGAAATGGGTGGACGGCAGAGAAGCAGACTGATAACATCAGATGGGAAAAAAAAGTTTCCCCTGTCAAAATATAGCAACTGTTACAGTCCGGTCTGTGCTGCCCGTCTGTGTGTGTCTGTATCTGCACGGCCCAGGTGTGTGTTGGTTGTGCGTGTGTGTGTGTGTGTGTGTGTGTGTGTGTGTGTGTGTGTGTGTGTGTGTGTGTGTGTGCGGTCCAGTGACTCGCCTGAGCTTCTTATCTAGCCCTGTGTGAGTGAAGACGAAGTGCGTCAACCCTTTCTCGCTCCCTGTCTCGGCACCAATCTAAGGAATTTGTGTCTTTGGATGTGAACGAACATGAAACTATAATGTCATAGTACATGATTCAGGGCGGGGGGGTGATGGGTGAAGATATGAGTCATAGAGAGGAGCGATCACAGTAACTGCTTGGAAAAGGGCTGAATGTCCCATATGATACTGCACTGTGCAACTGAAGAATTCAGAATTACCGTCTCTTTTCTAAAGCGTAATGAGAACACAGACAAAGACCACATATAGATATACTGTAGATATGTAGTTGTATTGGCAGGCAGACCTGTTGACAGCTCCTCCACACCTCCCTGCACAGCCTCTCCACCTTCTTCAGCTTCATGATGGACAGTGCAAAATATAATAATCCGCCGTCCTTTAGTCGCTGCTGCTTGGCTTCAGATCCTCTTCCTCCTCCTCCTCCTCCTCCTCCTCCCCCGTCAAGTTTTGCACACTTCCAAATTCAGTCTGACAGGCTTTCTGCTGCAGCTAGACTCCGGTTGTTTCATCCGTTTGAATCTCGGCCTGGTAACTAAAAGTGTCTTTTTTGCTGCTCCTCCCTTTTTTTTTCCCCCGCTCAAAGTCGCCTCAGTCGTCCGAGTGTTGACGGCTTGCTTGCCAAGATATTCCGCTCCAATAAAATCGCTCCTGGCTGTGAGCGGGTTACATTCTGCCTCCTATCCCTTCCCAAAATCTCCTATTCATCGCATCTTCTCTCTCTCCCTGTCGCGCCTGGCATCGCTGCTCCTTCCAGTCAAACGCAGATGGTTCAGAACTGGGTGATGAAACCGCACTCTGTCCTTCGCTCCACTTTAAAGGCTCGCTGGCCCTACGCTGCCGTTCTCAACTGCTGACTTCAGTTCCTTTGCGATTATTTTGTCGCTCCAAATGTCAGAAAAGTGTATTCCCAGGCTTCAGTTCGCGTCCTCTGGACTTATTCTTCCCTCCGCCCATCAGATCGATCTCGTCCTCTCATTCGTTCCTGCGTTGCTGCGGTCTCAGAGCTGCTGATCCACACCCTCAGCATTCATCGCCGGGGTCACGCTGCCGATTCCTCAGACGACTGACTGTCATGTCTCTGACTGTGACTGTTTTCCATCCCTTTGCCCCCCCCCCTTCCTCATTCCAGCTCACTACAACAGCAAGTTGACTGTGATAATCATCTTCGAGCGACTTTCTGAGCCTTCCCCGAGGTTCAGAGGGAAGGCTCTGTTTATCGGAGGATGTACGCAGACACACACACACACACACACAGCTGAAATGTTGCACATGAGGAATCAGGAGTGGAATCCCACAGTGAAGGAGGCAGCACTCCATGTGTGTATTCAAGTTTAGTTGACAGTTTAGTTGCCACGTGAGAGTTAAAGCGGCAATATGGACAAAAGCTGCTCTCAAGAGTCACCGCACAACCACAACACTTTGTTTAACCTGGACAGTGCAGTGGCATGTGAACACTGCAGCGCCTCTCAAAATAGACTGTTTGTTTATACTGCAATAGTTTACACTGTCTCTTCTCATAACATAACACAATCTCATTCAGCACAAGATTAGTGTTTATTTTCAGATATTAAATCACAATTAATAAGAGGAAAAGGAAAACAAAGCCGTTCTGTGGCATCCAAAATTAAATTCTAGTGACTATTCAAGAGATTCAAGAACTTTATTTGTCACATGCTCATAGGATGTGCAGCAAAATGTAAATATACATTATACTACAGTGAAATATAAAAAAATAAAAAGGTCAGAATGGTTTAAAATGTAATTAACATGTGATTACATGTGTATTATAATACTTTTATGAGTATTGGTTTAATGATATATAATAATGCAGGAAGAAAACTGATTCATATTATGAATGTGGACATGTTGTTCAGTGGTTCAGCAACTCACATCGAGACAAAATTCTGCAGCTAGTTTTGGGAGAAACCTTCTGTGGTCCTGCTGAGGTTCTCAGTTTAGACGTGTACGTACTTGTGTGTGTGTGTGTGTGTGCGTGTGTGTGTGTGTGCAGGGCGTCCTGTACCTGTCCTCCGAGCAGTTTCATAAGGGGTTGCAGTTCGCTGAAGAGGTCATATCCTTGGTGGAAGAACGTCAGGTGGGCATACATGAAGGACAACATCTGTCGGGGGGAGGGGAGGTGAATAATAATTAACACTCAGAGGGACGATGAGGCTGCAGCAGAGTTTAGCTGAGGTGTAACAAAGTGCACTTACAGATTTCAGGATTTCTGATCTTCTCTTTGATTGAAGCACGTTAATCTGGAACACACGAAAAGAACATTGAAAATGAATATTTAGTCACAGACTAGTTTCAGTTTTACAGATGTGTGGATGCAGAGAATTAAAGGGGAGAATGAAGGACAGGTTGGGGGAAAAAATAGTTTTAAAAGATGGAGTGAGAAAATCGTTATAGCAGCTGTGTGAAACTGACCAAAGGAAGAACAGTAGAAAAATAAAGCAAAACAAACAAAAAATGTCACATTGTAATTAAGAGCAGTTCACAATACTGGCACCAGGAGGAGCTCCACGTCTTATGTTCAGCAGGGAAACATTGACATAGCCTCTCAGAGGTCTGCTCTTTGCTGCTGCGTTAATTAGTGTGTTTGCATGTGTGTGTGTGTGTGTGTGTGTGTGCTGGAGGCTGCAAGACTTTTTTTTCCCTTGACAACACCACACAGATGTCAGTCCCGCCCTGGCACACGAGCTCAGTTTTTCAGACGGTGGAGGCATCACAGCTCAAGCAAGGCTCCTTCTTCTTCTTCTTCTTCTTCTTAACGCAGCCAGTTTGCAGTTTTGGCCTCGATTGCAAGAAGCTTTATGAGCCGCTGTTTGACTGGCTCAAGGCCAAAGTCCCGAGACTTAATGGCCAAGAGGACATGTACAACTCCCAGTTATTAACCAAGTGTTGACGGCGCATGGCTGTTTGTGTAACTGGTTACACCAGTACATCTTTTCTTTCACTTTCTTTCACATAGCTCCAGTAAAGCAGGAGTTTAGTCTCTACATGGCACTGCTGGCTGAAAACACACTCAGACTCTGGCTGTGCCCTCACTTCACCATCTTGCATGTCACTGTAAACTGGACACTGTATAATTAAGCCAAGAACAAAAAAAAAAATGCTTCCTGCAAGCGCGGCTAAATATATCTGCATTGTGAAACTGCTGACAGAATTTGGAAAAAGAGGCAAATGGGACCTCTGAGTGTAAATCAGCACTGCGAGCCACTGAGAGATCTACGAAAGAGGATTTAGGTTTTCATTTTGAGTTTTAAGTTGGAATTTCGTGAATGTTCACGAAACACAAGGTTCACCCACAGTCATAAGGAAACTGGCGAAAACAGAAGTACTTCACTAGACTTAGGCGCAGAGCCTTTCAACTTTATTCTCGACATTTTGACTTGCTTCACTTCTCAAATGGGAAACTTGAAAGAAAAAAATCCCATCTTTCAAAATTTTTTTTTTCTCTTCTTGTGGCCCTAATCCTCTTCCGTAGAGATCTCCAACTAGCAGCGAGATAAAAAAGCGATTTGTCACAGCAAGCCTTCATTTTACAAGAGAGTGATTATGCAGTGGGTCAGCGGGGCAGACTGCCAGGGCTATTTTGAGAGCTGCTTTTTAGGGTTTCTAATTTAATTTTGGAGCAAACTGAGCCCCACGCAGCACAGTCTGCTGCCTTGGAGCGAGATTCAATAACAGATTAGCGGGCTACCATATCAAAAAAGCACCAAGCGCTCATCATCGGTGCATTCGCTCAGCAGATGTCTGGAATCCTAGGCAGGGCACCTTTACAGCTACAGGTCAAAGTACAGGGTGCAGCTGTGGCTGTAAAACACCCAACACCCAACAACCCAACTGTTCACTCAAACACTTCCCCTTCTCATCTTCTTCCCCTGGTGCTTGTTCTTGAATCTGCACGGACACAAAGTCTTCACGACGGTGGTCAGAGGAACACCTGCCAACCACAGCAGCTCACTGTCCATCAGGTTTCTGATGCACCAGCATGCAGTATTTCTTCACGAATCAAGGCGTAGATGTTCCTCCAAGAACCTCATGTGACATCCTTGTAATCGGCTCCTGCTGCCGCTCTTGTTGTTGTTGTTGTTGCTGCTGCTGCTAAAAGTGACTCATCTGCTGTTCCTGGTGCCCATCTGCTACCAATCTGCCTCCAACAGATCAAGCCTTGATGTAACTCAGTGGAACTTGACAGGTGGAGGAGCTGCACTCTGGATGTAGCAGAATAAAATACAGCTGCTTCCGTCTTTTTCCATGCCACAGCACTTTTTTTTTTTTTTTTTAACACAACCTGATTCAGCAGAACAAAGTTTCATATCCAGATTCAAGTTGGCCAAGTTGGTGGATGGGAAAAAATCTGCACGGCTGTGCTTTGCTTGTTAAAGTTTCACTGTCAGAAGCTGCACGTCAGCGATCCAGCATGCTGTGCCACTGAAAGATTTTTATTTATTTTTTGTTGTTATTTTAAAGGGACAGTGCATATTTTTTGGAGAGAGATTGTATGGGTTTTAGTGTACTTGGGCTTGCCAGTGACCAGTTGGTGATAAAATAAGGCAATTCTGGTAACACAAGGTTGAGCATTTTAAAGCTGATTAACCTGCAAGACGTAGTCGAGGACGATGTGTCGGAAACACTTGCGCGTGGCGGTGAGGATGTTGGTGGCCTCCTCCACCTCGTGCTGCTTGTTGCGCGGAGCCTGGGCGTTCTTGATCAGCGCCGCCTCCTTCTCCTCGCTCACCTTGTCAAATTGCTTCTTGGCCTCTTTGAACTTGCGTAGGTCACTGACAAGGAAAAGTGGGTCAAAAAAAAAAGAGGGAGGCAAAAGTTTACATAGACGGACAACATTTTATTTTTTCGAAGTTGTGATTCTCAGTTTATTATGAGCAAAATGTTGCAAAAATCAGAACGCAGGGTCATTAAATTAGCATTTAGCATCAGTTGTGAATACATTTTGAGATCCTTGACAAAGGTGAAAATGCTAACGGTGCGGTACTCCAGACTATTTCTATGTAGAGGTAAAGGTTAGTTAAATGGAGAAGCTCTTTATCGTCAACGGGAACAGACCAGTCACTCACAGGGACAAAGGTTCTGTCTAGATATGATGCAAAACAACTAGACTCAGCAAGGAGGAACACGTCAAGTTGAAAATGATCTGAAGAATCTTGGTCAGGTGAAGGCAAAGTCATTTATTCACTTTGATTAAAACTGGTTTGATTCAGCTTCTGTGTTAAGTTCAGTGCTTAATGTTTGTTCCTCTGGTTTGCTTTTTTTCAATATTTAGATATGGGATGCTCATCATGCACTACCACACCGTGATGTGGACCGGTGTGAAAACCGTCTGCGCTGCGACGGCAGAAAGTCCGTCGATTCCACTGGATACTCACTCTTTGACGAAGGATAGAAGTTGGATCTTGATTGATCTCTGGACCTGGTCAAACAGTATCTGTGGGAGAAGACAGAGAGAATGAGTCCTCCTTGATAAAGTCTTCATGCACCAGACAATCTAAGCATCAAAAAAAAGCACTTGGGCAGTTTGCTGTAAAATGATAATGCATCTGCCGTCTTTCCCGTTTAGGTGTAATTGCTGTCATTAAGCCTCATTTAAACAAACAGAACAACAGTGTAAACTTTCCCCTTCAGGATGCAAACACAAGAAATGATGTCATTTGTTTATTCCTGGTTATGAGTCATACCCTCATTAACCTACATGATTTTTTTTTTTTTGAAAGAAAAAGCCCCGACATGAAAGTCCCTGTAAACAGGCCCTCAGGGCTGGACCGCCAGGCTGGCCAGGACAATGTGAGCAGTGTGGCTGGAGGGAGATAGCAGTGACAAACTGATTGAGTGGATCATGTGCTGAAAGTTTGCCGAGTGGCGAAAGCTATCCGACGGTCAGCTGACGCAACCGCAGTTTCCGCTGGTGAGTCACAGTCACAGGGCTGCGTGTGGCCACTGGGGGCCGTCAGGGGAACTAATAAGAGAAAACAGCCAGCGCCGCTGTGTCGCGCTGGAGCGCCTGCTCCACATTATGGGGGCCACAAATAAGACACAAACAGGTTTCCAACTAATTTGGTGATGGTGATCATGCTAATGCTATAGAGACAGACTCAACTATTAGCCAAATTAGAACAAAAAATACATTCAAAAGAAAGATGGGGGGTAATGAACCTATAAACTATCAGTTTCACAAATAAACTGAAAAATGTAATCGTGAATGTGTGTTTCACCATGTTTTCAGTGACAGTGTGATTCTGGCTGCCTAGCAGACCATGTAGCACTAACAAAACACGGGACTGAAAGGAGAAAAAGCATCTTGGTCACTCCGCTGCCTGCTGTAGTGGGATCCTTCATGACAGGAACTGCCTCCGTGCCTCGACATCAGCAACCTTGCAAGCTAACGAGAGGACAGAACATCCACATAATCAGATCTGATCTCATGGGCACCCCTGACAAGGTCGAGGAGGGGCAGGGGAGCGGACTGCTAGGGATCAAGAGGGATCTCTGCTTATTGCGCGGAAACTGCACGAGGTGCCGTTTAATCCGGCACAATATTCCATGAAATTTCTGTTTGTTTTCATGTTGTTGCACTGCGATTTAGTTCAACACAGTGATGCTGCTTTCACGCTCAATTTACTGTGCACAACTAATGGACAGCGAAGGAGCCACAGTGGGGAAATAAGTTCAGTAGTGAGCCGTAAATGTTTGATGATTTCTGTGGCGGCCACGAGGTTCCAGAACTTCTTTCACCTCAGCGAAACCTGACAAGCTCCTGTGAGAATGACCAGGAAGAGCTGCATATTTCT
This sequence comes from Thamnaconus septentrionalis, assembly GCA_009823395.1. Lineage (NCBI taxonomy): Eukaryota > Metazoa > Chordata > Actinopteri > Tetraodontiformes > Monacanthidae > Thamnaconus > Thamnaconus septentrionalis. Next base: position 11,827,856 of record CM020508.1, on the reverse strand, counting down.
TACGAGACCGGCTTCGGTCTAAACATGGGCTGACACTTCCTCTATTCCACCGTGTAAAAATTACGCTACAGCTTCTTCAAAGAAATTGAAAAACTACTAGTACAGATTTCCCCTCACGTATCCATAAAACGAGAACAAAGCTTCTGGAAACCGCCGATTAGTTTCAGCAAACAGAACCAAGAACGCAGTCAGTGCGTGATTGTCTTTCTCAAAGTCACCGTGCAAATGTTCTGTCATTTTCCCACGTCCCGCCGACGGTCATCTGAAAATGGAGCCATTTCCCCTCTCGCGGCCCACTGCAGCCTTTCCCAGAAGCAGTAAAAGCCACGTGACAGTTAAAGAGCTGCTGCGGAGCGTCTGTCCGGCCGAGCTCTGCCGCCCCCCCCCCACCAGCTGTAAAGGGGGAAGAGAAGACGGACAAAAGAAAACGCATCCGGTTTCACACGGTGGCAGTGGGAGTAGCGTACCGTGTGATAGTTGATCATCTCCTGCAGGCTCTCTGCGAACTTCATGAGGCTGGACTGAGGGAACAGAAGCAGAGCGAGAGTCAGCACAGCACAAAAACATCTAACAATTCACTAAAAATGCAAATAGTATTTATATACCACATTTGACAGACAGGTATTTGTGTGATTTAGATTGTCTGCACTTTGGAAACGCTATAAACGTTGGGAAAGAATTCTTTGGGCTGGGGTTACTCTTCTCTCTAAAATCACCCAGTGGCAAAACTCCAAACCCAAGGGAGAGGCGAGGAGCGAAAAACACAAAGGCAGACAGGAAGTTGTAGCCCGGCGCGCCAAAATTCATGAAACACAAAACAAAACAAAAAAAACTGACATCGGAAAGACTCAGAGGACATAATAAGAACAAGGTCGGACAAATTTTTTTCTATTTTGGTTTTACCTGACGGTGACATAAACGTAAGCATTTTACTCAAAGGAGACGTAAATAAATTGACAAACGGGGAGGAAGCACGGGAGGCGTTTTGATTACGCTCCATGAATTCCTCTGCAGAGCTCCGAGGATGTTTTGCTTCTCTAGAATCTAAGAGTTGTGGAGAAAGTAGTTCTGATATTTATGAATGTGATCACGGTTTATTTGTTTACCTCAATGACCTCATCCTTGGTCGACTGCTGGGCCAGCTCCCGGATCCCGCTGACAAACTGCTTGTTGGCTGCGTTGTAGGCTTTCCCCGCGTCAATCATCCCGATGCACAGCTTCACCAACTGCAGGAGAACAGAGGGATGACATTTAAGAAGGGGAAGGAGAGAAGGAGGATAAGCAATAATGAACTGACAAAAAAAAAAAACCAGATTTGGTGCGAGAACTATATTTAAAAGTAAAAGACGTTGTTGTAATTTGATCATGCAGACGATGAAACTCAAGACAACGAGGAGCTGAGTGATTCGGTTAGAAGCCGAGCGGCAATCACAACATCCCTTCTGACTCATTGGGGGCACAAATATAATTTCAGCTTATGTAAACTCATGGCAAATGCTGCCAGCGCTGCGTCTTTCCCACACAGGGGATGACACAACATGCAAATGTGCCAAATGTGCAGCAAAAGCTGGAACACAATGCAACAAAAGCTCACTCTGATGAGTTTCCTTCATAGCCGGGAGATCGTCTGTCTGTTCAAAACCAAAAAAAAAAAAAAAAAACTCACGCCAAAAATAAAATCCTCTTTTTAACTTTCAGAGAGATATTTATTTTTTCACACATTAAAACTGCAAAAATTGCCACATGAGGGTTTAATTAAAGGGGCCTGCACACATGACTCAACATAACAGACAGCAGACCAAAAATTCAGGGCCATCCACAACTTCAGCTGGAAGAGACACAGAGTCAAACGCTTCAAGTACGAACTCTATATTAGTACAGCTAGCGCGCACGCTGTCCGCCTCACATTTGTGTATATCATATACTGACCTTGTTGTGCAGGATGTACTGCACTCGTCAAGAGCATTAAGTTATAAATAGGAGGAGGCCAGAAGGGACCAGAGTTTGTGTCCTGGGAGCATTTAGCTTTGCATTTTCATTTCTCTGACTTGGTCAACAGATTTTCCCTTTAAGTACTTGAAGAGAAATTTGACCTTTTTCAGTTAAAAACCAAGTTTAATCTACAAAAATGCATTATCGGCATAAAGACAATATTTTATCTCAGTTGAATTAGTGAGGCGTCGACACCGGCAAGCGCGCAACTGATGACAAAAACGCATGCTGACACACTTCAGACTCACGGGGGATGAAATGCTACAGTTCAGGGAGTCTAATGTGTAGTACGTGTCTCTTGAAGGGAGGGTGCGTGGTGGGGGAGGCGTACTTTGGACTCCACAGTCCCGCATCTGTGACTCCACCCATGGACGCTACACGACCAAACAGCCAAAGTAATGCAACAATGGAGCCACTCCCTCCCCAGCAGATCCTTCCTCTCAAGAGCTGAAGGGGAAGTGAGGCTGGGGTTGAGTCACAGAGGCGGGGTGGCTGAGCAGGAGGAGGAAGACGAGGAGGAGGAGGAGGAGGAGGAGGAGGAGGGTGGAACTGAGGGGCTTAAGGCCCGAGATGTTGCAAGCTCAAGATATTTCCTCCAGCTGGAGAAAGAATATTCCAGCTGTGAGGAAGGGAGGGACTGTCTATCAGCGCTGGAGATACTGGAGAACAAATAACAACTTTGGCAAAGTGGGTTCACTGACACACAGTGTTAATGAGAACTGCTGGGGGAAACTGTTGCAAGTAGCAATTTATCTGGCAGAAAAAAAACAAGGGTGGAAGTTAGAGCTTCCCTTCATTGGGAAAAAAACTGACAAAAAAAAGGAGTTTGAAAAAAAATCCAACTTGATCCATTTTGCTTTCGATTTTGATATGCAGATTCATTTTAATCACATATTTTGACACTGGGAAATTTTGAGGAAAATCATGGAGCAAAAGCTAATCAATCACTGCACTGCAGCTTTTTTGTTCCATGTATGTATGTATGTATGAATGCCACATGTACTAAAACGTTCACCTATGTAAAATCTAAATTGTAAAAACAGGGTAATTAACAGCTACTAATTATTACTGTTGGGCAAAATACCGAATCTGTGCATTCATAACGTGGCTACAAGTTATGAGGAAAACATCTCACACAGAGAATTAATCAAAGACCTGCAACATGAGATCTAATCCTCCGCTGAGCCACGGCTTTAGGAATAATACATTAGCTCAGTGACACACACCCATCCATTACATATTTCCCCACACAAACGGCCTTCAAAGCTGGGAGTTCACACACAAGGACAAATGGACAAGTCAGCAATGTTTCCCATGGGTGGGACTCACCTTGTCGAGCTTGGATTCCAGCTCGCACACGTCCCCCTCCACTTCCTCGATGGTGGCTCTATTGGGAAAGACAAAGAGAAACGCTTTAAAATTCCTATTCTACACATTTCCGCCTTGAGACACATAGGGTGGTGGAAAAAAAGACGCACACTCCAATCCACACGCTCCCACTACACACTATTTTCTGCTTTAGCACTATTTTCCATTGTTTGATGATTGATTCCATTGGAGATGTCAGACGGCACTTTTAACTTGAAATAGAAACACACAAACGCACACTTCATCCTGACCCCACCATATGTCTTTATCCATTAGGATTTGAGTCACAAATACGTCATATATTCCCTTTGATATTTTTAAAAGTTAATTCCAAGGCTTAGAGTCAAATCAACACACCAACGACTCAAATTACATTACACACTCTCTTTGTCACGACAGCAGATTGCACACTGACACACACCACTGTGCCTTGCCAAAGCGAGCAACAGCATTGCAGTGATGCTCCAGGCCTGGAGTCAGGTCGGGCAGCTTGCCCTGCAAAATGTGAATAAGCACAGCCTGCTTCTCCACAGGATCAGAAAGATGGAAATATGTGGTGGATTCTGTAAGAGCAAACCCAAGGTAGGCTCATGTCAGCCCAGCACAGACTGGCTGAATTAAACACAGCTAGATTTGAACACAGTTGGGTGACAAATTAAAAAAATTGGACCTTGGACATCAATACGTGAATTCACATATGCTAAAACTACTGATTATTGTCGATAAATTAAAGAGAAACACAATGATCAGCAACATTAACAACAATTGAACTAGACGAGAAAATATTTGCTGGACATTGTTTCTTAACTTAATGTGTGAACAGAGCTCAGTGTGGAAGAAATTGCTAAAGGCAACCAGCTTTCTGGGTGAATCATGCTTTTGATATTTTAAACAACTTATCAGTGGCACACAGGAAGCCAGGTTCACTCTCTACATAATGAGGGCACAAGAAAAGGCATCTTTATTACTGGCAGCTAGTGGGGAAATTAGGCCGCTCTGTCTGTTTGCATTAATTTAAGATTACATGGACGTTAAGCCTATTATGCAACCGCACTTGATTTGATGTCAGGGGTCAGTATAAGCGGATGGCGTAATGCAAGATAACGTTGGCGAGGTGCTTCAGACAGGAACACTCAGAAGGTGAAATTAGATAAAGTCGCAGGATATTTCATACACATCAAGGAAACCAAAAACTTTGCTGGCATGTTTGATAATGTTAAAAATTTAAACTATTGGATTTTTTAAATATTGCAAAAGGTGACTTTATAATCCCTGGAAACTAAACCCGTCTGAGGTTAAACTTCAGTCAAAAGTCTGCGGGGTGACCAATATTTTTCCGGCTGCAGAGCAGTGCAATCCATTTGATGCGGCGCACCGCTGCTGAACCTGCGCTCTGACTGGCTAATTGTCGCAGTGGCTGGAAAGGATCACAGACATTCATTTGCTGGCTGCACCGCGAGGAGAAGGGAATAAATCTGTCTTGCAGCTGTGTAATTATACTCAGAAAAAAAATGTCCAACAGCAAACTGAGATGGAGCGTCTTTGAGCATCCGCGTTGGCTGCTCTGTTCGCTCGTCCGGTGCCAAAGATGCATCGCATAAAAGACAAGGAGCCTGGTGGAGAGAAGGCCACTCCAGCCTCGAGTCACAGCGCGCGGTAGTTTCCAGTTTTAGTTAGGGAAAAAAAGACTTGCCAAAGGCATCTCGCTCGTTCTTCTCCAAGGACGCTAAATAATCTGGTCATATTCTGAGCAGCTGCAGAAAAAGATTTTGTCGGATCTGCGATCGCAGCAAACCAGCTGCCTTGCAAGGTTAGTTTATCAGTGAGCTTGGCAGGGAGGCTCGTGTATGGGCTTAGCTCAGCAAAAAGAATACTGGGTGGTTGAAAACACTGAAATAAAAGGAAAAGTCTTGGATTTTTATTTCTATGGCTAAGGACTTTTTTTTTTTTTTGGGCATTTGACAAAGCTGTGAGAACGCAACAGTTTCCTTCAAACTCTTGTAACTTGAGCACAACAAGGGAAACTGGTGAAAGTGCTGCCAGAGGATAAGAGAAGGAGGGGCCCTGGCAAAATGAAAATGTGGGCCATCGCCTCACAGCTCTGACCTTGGAGCGCGTCCAGCCAGAGCTGGGATAATGAGAAGAAGAAAGTATGAGAAAATGAAGGAACTCTGGACTCTGGGATCCGAGTTGCAGGCGCATGGGGGGGAACGCTGCATTCATGGACACTTCATGCAGACCAGCAAACACCCAGAGGACCGACGATGGTTCGAAACTGAAAAGAAACAGCGTTCCGGTCTTCTCGGGGCGGGCTGAGTCATTTCTAACAGCTGCTGTGGAAGAAGGAAGAAAATGTTTTCTTCGATTTTCCACGAGATGCAACGATCAAGCGGCTCCATTTTCCCGAGAAGTCAACTCACGCTGAGGCATTCAGCTACGACACACCCCTACTCTGACAGGAGACGTGTGGGGGGAAGTGTGAATAAAGTACTGGGTATGAAGTGAGGAAAGTCATATATATGACTCAAGGGAAATTAGAGAATACAATATTACTTTTCTGCACTTCAAAATGACAATGTTGTGTCTGCCTGCCGAGGTGAGAATTCCACTTCTCAGCGAAAACCAAGGAAATAATTTTTTTTCCAGCAATCCACAAAAATTAACATGTGAGAGGGAGCCACATTCTCAACACACTGACAGAAAGCAGCCTCAAAATGGCAGTCTGGCATCAGTCTGCTGCACCTCACTGTGCTTGGCTGTTGTGGGGGATGAGGAACGAGCGACATCGATGTGGGGATTCCACTCCGAGTGGAAAGTGGAGCTCCACAAGCGGGCCATGAATGAAAGGAGCAAAGGAAGAAGCAGCAGTGGCAACAGACCAGAAGGCTGTATTTCCATGGAGACGTTATCAGAGGAGAACACCTACATGAAGGAGCAGACAGCAGCAGGCCTCACTTGTCATGAATTTGTAACAAGAATTACCCGGTCAGTTCCTTTGAATTAGGGATGCAAATTATCAATTAATTCATTAACCGTTAGATGATTGACCTTATCAATCAATTAACGATTAATTGATAAGTGGCGATTTTTCCTGAGAACCTAAATTTCACAATACAAAATGTGTAAGGAACACATTATTTAACCCTTATATAATCCAATGTGACCCATTTACATTAGAGAACAGTAAAAACACCCTCAACATTTATCCTCTGCCACTACACTGTTATAATGATATTAACTACCCGTGTAAAAAATGTTCAATGACTTGCGACTAATTTAATTTAATCAACTAAATTCTTACTCGACACGTTAACAATTAATCAATTAATTGTTAACGTTCCTAGTTTGAATCATCAACTGTTACTGCGACTGGTGTCTAGTTTTAGCCACTCAGCTTCATTTGGGTCGCGTCTGTTGAAATTGTTTAATAAAATGGGTTAGCGGGAAAAAATGTCAGCAACTTCTATCATGAGGGAAGGATGTAAAATGGAGAAGCGAAACAGGCCGCTCTCTGCGCTGTTTGGGTGTGAGGGTGAAGCCGGGGCTAAATAAAGAGAGCCGTGGTATGAAGGAGACTACAGCCCAGTGCGGCTTGCAAGAAAAAAACACTGGCTCGTAAAACCACATCAGTGAGAGGCAGGCCAAGTCAACATCAACGAGGAAATGTTTGGATCTTATTTCACTCCGAGTCCACCGGATTCGTGCGGACGACCAGAGGTCCACACAGTGCAAGACGGAGTTCCGCGAGCGGTTTACGCTGACGAGTGGAGCCATCAGCTCCAAGTGGAGCAGCAAAATAAACATCGAGATCCGTATTTAACACGCAAAGACGGTTTCCTGCACGGTGACTGGCCGACAGAACCGCACAGAGAAACAACACGGTGCAACTGACGTTCCTGCTCAACGGCTCACAGAGTTATTGATATCATTAGTCTGGAGCAGTGTTTCTCAACTGTTAGATCGCGACCTAAAAGAGGTTTTGACTAGGTCGCGGCTTTGTGGGCAATCCCCTTACTGGCCTTTTTTTGTTTTTTTAAAAAAAGGAATTTTAATTTTTTTTTTTCGGGACGACTGTAGCTCAGGAGGTAGAGCAGGTTGTCCAATGACCGAAAGGTTGGCGGTCAAAATCCCGCTCCATCCCATTCTGTCGTTGAGTCCTTGGGCAAGACACTTAACCCTAAATTGCTCCCAATGGGGCTAGGCAGCGCTTTGCATGGCAGCAGCCACCCATTGGTGTGTGAGTGAATGGGTGAATGAGAGGCCATTGTAAAGCACTTTGGGGTACTGTGAAGGTGCTGGAAAGCGCTATATAAGTGCAGTCCATTTACCATTTCACCTCAATGGAGAGAAAAACTACAAATGTCAAATTTGAGAGGATAGAACAGGCCACTTCAATAACACTCAAAATTGTATATTACTGTACTACATTCCACTTAATTTTGCTACAATGGTTGATACTGAGGTAAAAAACAAAAGATGTTTCAGGCCAAAAAGCTCTATAGAGCTCTGGAAGCAACAAAAACAGCGTATTGTCCTTCCTGTGTTGTACAGAACCTCTAGCACAGTCACAGTTCTGACTCACACACACACTATAGTAGCCTCTGTAAAATCAGAGACACCTCATTCTTTTGCAGTGAGTCCACAACCAAGATCCCATACAAAGAGCCCCGCCTCTGGGGCTCTGTGTCGCTGTCAGCAGCAGCCGCAGCAGCAACCAAGGAGGATGAACTGAATTCATCCTCAGGTGCATCACTTGCTGAGTGAGATTTGCTGCTTCCATAATTTGATCCATCCATCCATCCATCCATTCATCTATTCACCTACCCATTTAGGGTTTTTTTGGACAGACCAGTCAAGTCAAAGACAAATTCCCACAACTGTAGTCAATGAAAGAATCAATCTATATTCCTTTGCGTTCCTCCCCATCTTAGGAAAATTACGTAATTCTCCCATCATGCAATCTGTAAATACGCTGCTGAAGATAATTTCATTCATTCATTTAAAGCTCGAAGTTTCTTTCTTTTTTCCCTGCCACTGTTGCTTCATGCTGGCCCTGAAGGGATCAGGTGGTTTTCTCTCTGATTGAGCAGAGCACTGTGAGGCCACTCTGGATGTGATTTATTCCTCTATAAATAAGAGATGATTGATTGACAAATAACTGGTACTATTTTTCCTTTAATCCAGTGAAGAGTTGTACATTTTGGTGTACTTGGCTATGTTATTTTGTTGCTTTGTTTTTTATTGTGTTGGGGATTTCACTGTAAATTTAATGAGCAGTGCTTTGGTCAAACTGGTTGATCAGTCAGTTCGGCTTGGATTGTCAACATACATGTGCTTTTTCAGTCAAGAATGATGTTGCAATGCAGGGAATCCTAATTTGCAGTCAAACTAAATGACATCCTCGGGTTGTTTTGTCCCAGTCACAGTATTTATTAATACAAAGTCCTGTCAATATTACATTCACATGTAACCGTGATGCAGCTGCAGCAGTGCACACTCAGCCCAGGGCAGGCTTACTTCAAACTGGCTATAAATAATCCAATTTAGATATGTCAGACTGCATTACAGCTGGCTTTGATGTTCTCAAATGATATTTTACAAAGTGTCCTGTAGCAGCGTGTTATCTTCTCTACCCTCCAGTGCAGACAGCATTTCTGTCTGAGTCTGATGTTTGCTACTTTGTGTGCTTAAATCACATTACACTAATTACACAGACTATTTTGGGGGGTTTTTACCCCCCAGAAGTCTGTCTAAAGTCATGACTTTAGCAGTAAGAAGTAGGACGGCAGTAACAATGATGGAAGAAAGCAGAAAGAGAGGGTAAAACAATGACGACTGGGAATTGAAACGTTCATAAAAAATGAAAGTGGAGCTGGTGGTGGAAACAACTCTTGCCTTTGAATCTGTTCGTGTGGATGGACACGTGAAGAATGGGGGTAATTCAACACCATGACGTAGATCCTGGAATTGTTAGAGAGTAGAGGTGTGCGTGTGTGCGTGTGTGTGTGTGTGTGTGTGTCAGCTGTGTGTGTGTCCTGCTGTGGGGTCCAAAAAAGCCATAGAAGCATGAGATTCAACACTATCAACAAGATGAGGTCATTCCTTCAAGATAAACACAAAGGCTGTGGGGAATTTCTGCCTGTTGTTGGAATCAGTGCGTTAATGTTGCAGGATCCGGAACGTGGCAGTCCGACCAAAGATGGATTTAAAGTTGGACAAGTCACGCAGGTCCGACTGGTGTTTGCTGTTGGCATACAGTTTCCCTTTCATTTATTCAAATAAAACACAAGGCGTGGAGAGATTTTTAAACAAGCCGGAAATCAATCTGATGTCGCCATTTGGTATAAGTAGTTGACTAAAGAATTACACTGTCTACTTGTACCAAGAATGCATGAAATATCAACGTGCCATAAAGAAGATCACACAGAAGGCAGCGCAGACCCACATCTCCGTCCTGCTGTACCATCACGTCCACTTCATTAACCATTAAGAGCCTCAATTAATGACCGCTGAAAAGGAAACGGATCGCGGCAAGATCAAATTAAAACACAGTAAACCCTTGAGCGCTAACGAGCTACAGGCCTAACCCCCGCAGGGAAATGAAGGAGTCTGCGAAGCTCCTTCTCTGATTCGCAGCTCCACAGCTGAGCTCAGTGACTCAGCGGAAACTGCAACCGGAGCTGGCCCACCGGTGACTTCATGTTGTGGCGCCGGGCCAGGGGTCGGCATCAGCAGAAAATGATGTCATGAACGGTCATGTTAAGGTGATTAAAAAAAAGAGAGGGACAGAGAAAGAGAGAGAAAGAGAGAGAGAGGGTTCAGCTAAGTTCAGGCAGGTTCGGGGATACCGGACAGAAAACTGTACACGCACCAGGGACGTTAAAAATGAATAAATTATCGATTAATTGTTGATAAAGAATTTAATCGATTAAATTAAATTAGTCGCAATTAATTGAACATTTTTTACATGGGTAGTTAATATCATTATAACAGTGTAGTGGCAGGAAAGAGCAATTCAGCTGTAGATCCTGTGATGGTCATAATATACGTAGAACAAGTTACTTTTAAACAACTTTAAAAAAAAAAAAAAAAAAAGTTGAAATGTAACCCATTAGAAGTCAACTTAAAGTCAGAGGATAAATGTTGAGTGTGTTTTACTGTTTCTCTAATGTGACAATTGGTCACATTGGACCCTCAACATTATTAAAGCGTTAAATAACGTGTTCCTTACACATTTTTCATTGTGAAATTTAGGTTGTCAGGAAAAATTGCCGCTTATCAATTAATCATTCGATGTTGTTCATCAATTAATTGATCGATAAGTTCAATCATCTAACGATTAATGAATTGATCATTTGCATCCCTAACACACACACACACTTTCATCTTTACGTTCCCCAGTTTCGAGCTCGTCTTTTGTGTAACACTTCATTGTGTGGAAGAATTGGAATTGCTTGTGATGACATTTTAGCCCTTGTTCAAGTCAACAGGACGAAATATTGAACTGCCAACATATATCTCATAGTGTTATTTTGACATTGGTAGAATAAATAACCATTTCCAAAATCCTATTTCACTAACACAGTTTTAGGCTTGAACTCTCAAACTTGACAAGAAAACATCTTGACAAGCGTTTGTCTCTCAACAGGGATATTAAGGTTTACGGCCAAAAATACATATTTTCCGGTGGAGTGGGTCCCCACTGGGCCAAGAGGAGAGTTCAAGAGCAGAGATAGCTTCAGACTAAAATGAGTGCGAGAGCAAAAAAAAAAAAAAAAAAAAATAAATCAATACAAATAAGAAATGGTGGGGTGTGCCAAATTACCACTTGAAAACAACCCACTTCACATTTGGGGGCTCCATATTCTCTGGCACCGAGTTGAAAGCAAACACCAAAATGGAAACAGATGTGAAGCGAGCAGGCTCCTCCGCACTGCTGCATGTATGCTCTGTGTTTTCACCCATCTCTCTCTGTCTCTCTCTAGTATAGGCTGGCCAAACATAACGCCTGGGAGGAGGTTGGGGGGGCTGGAAAAATAGGAATAAATAATGGGGGTCAGAGTGGAAAGCTTGACTCTGAGATTCTCTGATCAGCTCCAACTCATCAGCTCTAAAGTGGACGTGTGGACTGGAAACTCCTGGGGTTGTCGCCGCTGAGGGACAAAAGTAGATGGAAGAGCAGAGGTGGGAGGTGGTGGTTTGCTTTAGACTGACATTGTAAACAACAGCCTGGAGATGTTTAAAATAGAGATATCCTGGTATTAAAAGAACAAAGTGCCTTTTGAAGTCATAGATGGCAACATGAAGAAAATGTTCCTCCGTAGGGAAATCTAATGGTGGAATTCATAAGATGACCTTGGACTGGTCAAATCAAATGAGGTCAATGAGACCCAGGAGTAAATAAAAATGTGAGCTTCACTTAGCTGACTCAGCAGTCTCGTCAACAGTCAAGTTAGGATTTAGTTATTGGCTGAATTGACATTATCGGCCTACTGTTTGATAGTACAGTAGGGGGTGGATGAATGTGAACCTCATCCCCAAGGTTAGTTAATTGTTTTTTTGCACACCATAAATGAAATGCAAACACAATCTTGTCAAATGAATCGTTCAAAATGAAAAGACTTATCATTCAACTGAATCCAAAAGACTTCTCATTCGCTGTCATTCATGAAAAAGTCAGAATACGTCCTGGCTTGACCTACAAATGACTGACTTGCCTGCATATAAAGAAGTGAAACAGTACAGATTGTACAGAACTTATTTCCAAGCATTGCACATGTAAGATTAACGTTGAAAGGCAGTGACTGTTTGAAATCAGGTCATCTCTGGTTTGATAAAATGTCCATCAGTGTGACACACTGGTCGCAGTGACTCAGGCCTCCTCTGCTATCAGATATCGGTCGTAAACCACGTGCTGCTGATGGCCATGAGAAGGCAGAACCGGTGACAACAGTTGGGTCAGTATTTGCAGAATGCAAAGAGAAGTGCCATGCAGGCCAACGGCACGCTTTTACAGCAGCACAGGGACTGGCCAATCACACTGCCCAGTTCAAAACCTCAACAGCCTTGGAAATACCCAGTTCCTCACCAAGGCTTTGACCGAGCGGCTGCGAGCAAGTCAAAATGAGAGAGAACTTTCCCTTCAATCAAACTTCTGAGGGCAAGGCTGTAAAGGAAAGAGCCTGATTGTCACAAAACAAAACTCCCATTCTTCTGCAAACTACTTTCTAACATCTGTTCCTTGTTTTTGTAAAAGAGGATGTTGCAGCAGCGACGAGAGGAGAGGCCGACAGAGGAAACGGGAGTGCGTTCTCAAAACTCTGTGTGTGTAGAGTGAGCTTGTGTCCACACTGCGTCTGGACACAAAAAGTTAAAAACGCCCCATATCTAAATAGACCCTCAAGCCACATCACTTTTACACACAAACCCGAATTTGCTGCTTCAGTCATTTTTATCATTTACTAGGTGAGCATGTAGGATTGGATGTTACTCTCATGATAACCCCACCTGATCATTTCTGAAGGGCGGGGGACAAAAGAGACTAAGTCAAATCTTTTAGGGGCCTCAATTTTAGTTCTGTGATTTGTTGGGTTTAAACCAGGGATACCAATAAACCCTTTTTTTTTTTTTTTAAATCTAAATTATCCATCCTATACACTGAATTACTACATGAATAGATCTCTGTTCACAACTTCCTGAGGTCCTCAGTTTTGGCTTCCAGCTAAGATGAATGCTTTGCTGGGCCATGACGTGAACATAATTGGAAGTGGAGCAAACATGGCAGCCAACTGTCACCTGGCTGGGATGAGGGATGGTGGGAGATCCATCCATCCGATGTCAATACCATCTGTGACATCACAGGGGGTTGATTTCCTGAACTGTGTCTTTTAATACAAACTTTGAAGGAAAAAAAGAGGAACAAGCAAAAGAAACAGAAAGGATTTTCCTTGACAGGACAGAGAAAGAGATTATGGTGCGAATACCAAAGTGAATGCTGCATATTTTTATACAGTCCATAATAATGTGTACTTTGAATTTTGCCCATTATGGCCCAAGCAATAAAATGAGTTGGTAAACCCTTGACAAATGGAAGACTAGGAGAACAACAAGCTGTTATTAAAATTCAGTTTAAAAAGACGCAGCTGAACATTACAGAGCCACTGTCTCCTTGTGCATGCACCAAATTTTAGGCGTTGGTAAATGGAGGGTTATGACACAGATTGCCACTTCCTCATTTATTTTTCATACATGTTCTCTCCATCTCCATAATTCATATCCAGTGAGCCACTTCCAGAACAGCGTTTGGCTCCTCGTCAGACACCACCACCACAGTGGTCACCAAGTTTGCGTTTGGCTCTCTCTCTCTCTCTCTCTCTCCTCCTCAACGCCCCACTAGTTTTCTCCGAGACAAAAATAGAAAAGTGGCCGGCGACAGACAGCTAACAACGGCTAGTTAATGCTGATTAACTCGGGTTAAAGGGCGACACCACAGGATACTTTATTCGACTCAATAGCGTGACGTAGGCAAAAGCTGTGGTGTCAGCACTCACCTGAAGCGCGGGGAGTCCTTCAGACATTCCTCGAAGTCCACGGTGATCTTCATGTTGCCACAATGAGTGTCGCCGCGGGTGTGCGCTCCTCTTGATGAGGACAGTAATCCAGGCTGAGTCCTTCGGGCTGATTAGCTTGTTTGCTACCGTGAGTGTAGTAGTGTCCGGGCAGTTGGCTCCCCACTCTGTCACTACTCCGCTAGCCAGCTAGCCTCATGGGCCAGCAGCTATGATTAAAACGTCGCCGCGCTGCGACCATAAAATACCCCTTCCGATGACTGTGTGACTGCCGAACGCGGGAGAAAGAATAGTCTTTTCAGGCGCAGTGGTCAGCCATGAAACAGAAAGTGTCGTCCGGTAGCTAGGTCATACTAGCAGCCAGTGGGAGATCAGCTTTTCTTCAGTGCGGATAGTACTACACACTCCCAAAGATCTTCTACGCGAGGACAGATGGGTCTAGTGTAGACGTTCCATTTCTACGACCCTCGTTGTTAAAACGGAGTAACGCACCAGAAAATTGCCGGTTAAACTAAACCAGCCGCACTTTTCTTTTCTTTATCCAGCAGGTATTCAGAGATGTTGTTCGTGCGTGCAAAAGCGTTAAGCATGCTACAATATTCAGACGGGGGCAACAAATAAAAGACTGGTTTAAAAGTTTAGGGAAGCAGTGTGGGCTTCCATAGATTAGTAACTGCTAAATTGTAACCGTAACTCATTTCTGACTATCCTCACATTAAAAACGGTAATCGATGCATATTTTTTAGTGTGATGCTTTAATAACTATTCTGATTTGTTGCTGCTTTCAAGTAGCATTGTTGCAGACAAATGCATTATGATGGACGGACGGTCTTCGGAAGTAGAACATAAAGGGCAATAACGGAGTGTGACACACTGTACGGTTTGTGGCGAAATTAGAAGTGACGCCCGTCGTCTTTTCCGAGACGATCTTTGTGTCAGTTGACAGGCGCTTCCTGATCCATTGGAATTACCATTGACGCCGCCTGCACACATAGCAAGGAGGAGGAGGAGGAGGAGGAGGACGGCCTCCGCATATGTGGACTAATCTCTGTTCTTGGGTCAGAGCACCGTCACCACTTCGATGCGAGCTAATCGAATAGATACAGAGGAACATATGGCTTCTATATGTTTCTATATTATCGAAGAAACATACTGCAAACGTGCCACTTGATTTAACGACGGCAACGCGGAAATCTTTGACCAACTTTGCCTGAAACTCAAAGGGGATGTCACGGTTGCAAACGTGTCTTGAAGACATGCTGGTTAATCCTCGAACGAACACGACCTCCTGTTTTATCCTGCTACAGCGACCAGAGAGCCGCGAATCTCGACACTTGTTGTGCCACAGCCCCATCTAGCGGCAGATGTCGATGACAGAATTTCTTGGAGCACTGAAGAGTATTATACCATATTCCCCTTTTGTTGATTAATATAAAAATCCACAGTGGATTTAATAGGTTTGTTGAATATGTTAGATAATACATTTGGTCAGACTTAGTAATCTTAGTAGTCCAGAGTGACAATTTCTGACTAGTAAAACAAGTCATAATAGTCATGCTATTAACTTCAATAAACATCAAAAGCTACCTTTTCATCTCAACCTTTCTTCACCAGGTCATCCCTCATGACTCCCATCCTTTCTTGTGAATTCTAACACCATAAAAGACACCTATATTTGTTTGATAATATGAGGCAAACATAACTCAATGCACACAACCTGGGAGAATAAGAGACATGCAAACACTAAGAGCAACAACAAAGAAAACTGATCTCCGTGTCAGTCAAACACACCTTTATTGAAACCATCTGTAATTTAGCAAAAATGAATCCCAACAGTGTTAAAGTGGCTTTGAAAACAACTTATCAGACACATGAAGGAACAAAAAAAAAAGACAATTAAATATGGAGCATTTCCTGTTAATTTCAAACGTACATAAAATGTGTAAGAGGCACATTTGACAGATTACAATCACCCAGGGTGATCATGTCAGTCTTGTTCTGGACTATTGCATCCTTTTGTCTTAACCAAGAAAACAAAACATGATACATTAGCTTGTCATCAGATAATCTCTGTGTTCCTGCGGCTCTATGTAATAGTTAACTATTTGGTATGTTACATTGAAAGGAAGCTGCTTTAACGTCTATCATGGAGACAAATTGTCAGTCAGTACTAAATTGACAAAAAATATGTGGAAACTGCTGTTTGCGAAAGTCACACTATTGACCTGTTCATTATTTTTGCCTAAAAAACAGAAGTCTAGATGTTCTATCACCAGAATGAACAGATCGGCACATAAGCAGGGTTCCATGTAAAACGTCTTTCTCCACACAGAGAACGGTTCTGGAAAATTCATCCACAATTTGCATTGCACCAGAACTCTTGTGGGGGTTTATTTTTTTGTTTGTTTTGTTCAATATTTTGGTCAAAATAACCCATTTCTGAAAGTTAAATGTCTGCATTCAAAAGAAACCCCAAACATTAAAATAAAATAACTAACAAAAAAAAAAAAACACCTCAAAAAAAAAAAAGAACTTTAGTAAGACTTGGGAGTTGAGTGTTCAGACAACACCTACTTGAAATCAGTAGCATCAATAACAAAGCAGTCTTTTACATTCCCAGGCTGAATCACACAAGACGCTTGAGTCGGAGGGCCGCTGAGGATAAACAGTCGAAGCCTGCGACGCCTGTAAAGAATGTTTAAATTCCCACATGGGACTGACAGTGTTGGTCAGATGTGCTAGAACCTGGTACTCCTTCAGGACAGAAGTGGATGGGACCTCCATACCATCCCTCTCTCTGTTGTCAAGAAAAAACACAATGTTTTCAAATTGAATTTGGCTGACTGAGTGTTCTTTCTGTGGACATTCTGGGAATATTCACCAGTTTGCAGTGTCAACAAGTTCCCCTTTACAAAGTAAAACCAAGAACAAAGTTTAAACCCCAAACATAGGCACAGGGCCAAAAATGATCAGGTATGGTTTTATTATTAGTTTGTTAAGCTCATTTATGCACGTCCTTACTTTTTGTGCCAAATTTAAAATTGTGTTAGCAATTTATCTTCTGATTGGGCTTAAGATTGCATTCCCCAGTCAAGAGGAATGAGATGGGCTGCCATCAAATCAGTCTTTGTGCTATTACTCACTGTTGAGAAGTGAAATGACTCACTCTGCACTTCATCTTGAAGACAAATAGAAAAAAAATGCAACAAATTTAAACCTTTAAAATAAGTTAAGATGTGCTTTGCATGTCGTCTTCTAGGTGTGAGAAAACCCCTCCTCCCTTAGTATTCCCCTTTAAATTTCCCTCCTTAAACAATCTCTTGCACACACAGCGAGAGAGAGATAGAAGAGAGAGAGAGAGAGGGAAGTTTTAGCAGGGCCATGAAATTCAAGTGAAAACAAACAGATTTATTTTTTTTAAATGGACGATTTCAATTTTATGACTGGTGTGTGGTTTGGTTGCTGAGAAATAAGTGCATTTTCTTTTAATTGTCACATTTCAAAAGTATTTTTTTAATGGTTTTATAATAAACAGAGTATAATTATAAGATCCAGGGGCAAAGTACTAATTTGCTCATAATGGAAACCTTTTCACTTCTGAACAGGGAGCTAAAAACAAAATAAAAGTAAGCAACAAAAAAAAAGCCAAATGGTGAGCTGAACTCTTACTGACATGATGTGAGACATGATGTGAGATTATGTTGAATAGTACCTGATGTGTAGTTCCCATGTTATCATGATTAATCACCTCACCTGACCCAAATTAGTGTGAAAAGCCAAAAGACAGTGAATGAAATGGCTGAACTGTCGTCCAAATTCTGACCACAATAATCTCCGGAGGAGGGAGAGTAAAGTAAAGAAAGGCAATTGATCACAAAGCTAATTAGGAAAAAAAAAGAAAAAGCAACCATCAGAAGTTCCCCCAGGTAAGGACCCCGTCCTCATGTGTATGATGAGCCATTCATGAGGCCAGAGTGCTCTCTGTGGCTTCCTCTGGGGCTGACGTACTGTCTCGGTGGCCACTGGAGGAATCCTGCTAATCCAACAGAACAAGGCCTTGATCCTCTCTTCAGGGTCAAAATATTCAATATTCCTCAGTGCGGCGCCACTTCAGGAAGGGAGAGAGGACGAGAGGGCAGGGAGGAGAGAGCGACAGTCTTCGCTTGTGTGAACCGACTGTGGGAGTTGAAAACCAGTGTGTGGAGGGGGGGAAGCGAGGGGGTGAGGGTTATTGCACTACAGTTCAAAGGAACAGTTTGAGACAAAAGGGATGACCGTGAGGGTGTTTCCTGTCGATGGTGGTTATGTGATGCAGTGGTGATGCAGTGTCAGCTGCACAGTGGCGGCAGCGTCCCAGCACACCACAACGCAGTGGCATTGTCTCTGGCTGTAGCGCCGACACAGGGAGGCAGGGAGCGGAGAGACCTCCTCTAGGAGTCCAGGGGGTCGGCTGGAGATAAATAAATAATAACAAACGGACAGAGGCAGAAAGGCATGAATAAATAAATGCATTATTTTTTTATGCTTCCTCTTTTTTTGTTTGGATTTTATTTTACATTCTCATATACAAATTATTCATTCATTCATTCATCTTCTATACCCGCTTATTCCTATTCAGGGTCACAGGGGTCTGCTGGAGCCTATCCCAGCTGTCTTAGGGCGAAGGCAGGGTACACCCTGGACAAGTCGCCAGTTCATCGCAGGGCATATACAAATGATTTTTTTTTTTTATATTATTTTTCCTATTCCATTATTCCATTCCTTTTTTTCCTTTTCTGTTTTTCTGTTAACACCACCAGTGTGAATGAGGGTCCAATGTGACCAATTTTTACATTAGAGAACAGCAAGAACACACTAATATTTATCCTCAGACTTTAAGTTGACTTCTAATGGGTCACATTTCTTCTTTTTTTTTTTTTTTTAAAGTTGTTTAAAAGTAACTTGTTCTACGTATACAGGTATACACTACGCCATTCAACAAAAAGACCTTCAATCTTCAAAAAATTGTAAATTAGTTGTGACTAATTCATTTTAATCGATTAATTGTTAACATCCTTTCCATATATATGTGTGCGTGTGTATATAAATAATACATGTATATATATATATATATATATAATATATATATATATATATATATATATAAAAATATATATATATATATACACATATATATGATATATTAATATATATACATACACATACATGCATGTATATAAGAGGTTATTCTCATCCCAGTAGGCTGTACTTGTGCTGACCATTCCCACTGCGTGCCACACTGGAGAGCAACACATTGCGACCATGTGCTTTTTCACTTTAAAGACACTCACAGTGACAGTGTGCACCAGAGCACAGGGTCATTATTTCTAACCCCTTGCACTTGGGCAACATTGTTGTCAGGTGTAACGCAAAGTGACATCTGGCCACAGAATACGTGTAGAGGAAACGGTGGCACGCGTTCGTCCTTGTGTGTCCGGGAGCTCCTCACCATCCTGCGGCGGGTCGACGCTGATCTCCTCCATCTCCTCCGTGTCGTCCCTCATCTCTTCGTCCGCGTCCTCGTCCTCCTCCAGCTCGCTGGCGATGAGCTGCCGCGCCAGCTTGATGTTCATGCCCTCGTTGTAGTGCATCTTCCTCATCATTTGAAAATGCTTCTTTTTGGCTGCGCGCATAAAAATTGTTACTTTTTTAAAAAAATAATAAATATTTATGTAAAAGAGAGACAGCTCTAATTGTATAACTAATTAAATGTTCAAAAATAATTTTCAAGTCTTTAGAACTGTGGCAATAAAACCGACACTGAGGCTTTCCTACAGGTGGCACCATTGTGCAGGACTGGTGTTTTCAAAACTGCTGAGGCCACTGCTTTTCAGATGAACGACACTAATCACGCTTACGAAAATGTAATGTCATTCTAGTGCTTTCACCTGGATGGCTCAGCTGTAAAGATGGCACAAAAGGCAAAGAATGGCTCGGTCGATTGTGCTACATGTACAATGTGTGAGCTCTGCTGACGTCTCAGAGTGAGAGGTAGGAACCTAACCATAGAAGGAAAAGGGCCAGAGAGGGTCAAAAGTATACTGACATTCCTCTTGGTGTGTGTGTGTGTGTGTGTGTGTGTGTGTGTGTGTGTGTGTGTGTGCGTGTGTGCGTGCGTGCGTGTGTGTGTGTGTGTGTGTGTGTGTCTTTAGAGAAGGCAGACAAAGGTGAATAGCACATAAACCACTGGCACCTTCTGCAGGACAACCTAGCGACATTCCAAAGCCACCCTTCATTTGTCCTCTGTTGCAGCTGCAGCTCCCATGCTGTCTTACATTGTATAGTGGTGGCTGTTTATTTTTTAGAAAGCTGAGGGCTACAATACATGCATTTCTTTTTTAAATTCAAGATGTTTGAAATGCTCTTTGCCAATCAAATTTAAAACACAAGCTTGAGAAATTCAGAGAAAATGAGAAGGTTTGCGTGTTTACCTTGTTCTTCCGGACTCAGCTCCTCTTCCTCCTCCTCACTGCTCTCTTCTTCCTCTTCTTCCTCTCCTTCTTTCATGAAGCGAGGCTCCGAGCCTTCCGCTGCCACCAGCCTTGTAGGAGGAGAGAAAACAAAACCTAGCTTCAAACTTTATCTTCGGAGCCTTTTCAGACTAGTTCCGCTCTCATTATTATTATTATTATTATTATTATTATTATTATCTGTCCCATTACAACTATATGGTAACATGGCAAAGGGAGACTTTCCATAAGTGAGTATGAACCGACAGCAATGATGTATGGATGGAATACAGTGAATGGAGAGGCAGGATGATGCACAGGGTGCAGGCACAATGAGAGAAGACAAGTCGTGTGTGTGTGTGTGTGTGTGTGTGTGTGTGTGTGTGTGTGTGTGTGTGTGTGTGCTTGAGAATGAGACAGAAATAACTGGAGTTACTATCGCTGCCTCTCGCAGTCACAAAGCGCGAGTACAGCAGCGGACAAGAAGGCTAATGGTTTACGGCTCAACGGATGATTGTGAATCAGTGCAGCTGCCATCGGGGAAGAGAACCATTTACTGCAGTCTCGACACCACAACAAATAAAAGGGATTTACTTCATAGGATGATTTCACTGCAGTTTACACAAAAAGTAATAATGAAGGTGAGATGTAGAACGCGCAGATAAGAGATTAGGGAGGATGAGAGAAGAAGAATAGGAGACGAGGGAAGCGATTTATAAATATAAAAAATAAATCACAGTCGTGGAAGAGACGGATTGCAATGAATGACAGCAGGTGCTGGAGGACGGAAGAGAGCAGCTGTTATTCTGTCTGCAGGGCTCGCAGTGGAAAACAGTTGAAGGCATTCTGCGAGGAGCAAAACAAAGGAAACTAATTGACTTGTCGGCCTGCCGCTAATCACATTTCTCTGATTCTCTGAGTGGTTTCGCACAATCAGACGAGCTGATTCGGTGCACTTATGTCAGCACGACAGCCCACAAAGCATCCACATTAAAGATATTACTTGTTTACTCTGACGCTAGCTTGTCTAGGAGTTGCAGTGTGATTAACTTACTCATAAATCACTGTCACTCTGCAAGCTCTCAGGCTTTAAGCCCTCATTTAAAAGGAAACTTTTAAAATATGATGAACATTCAGTAGCAGTATTGGTAAGTGAACTTCTCAGCTGTTCATTGTGAAAGTGATGAGACATTATTTTTTGCATACTGCTGAAGTAGCAGTAAAAAAAAAGGGCTTCAAAGTACCTCCAACTTTTATCAGGTACAAGAACTTTATGGAGGACAAGTAGATCAGTGTGTGAGTGCAGGTGCAGCTATTCTGGGCCACGCCTGAGAAGCGAGCAGGACAGTCACGTTTAGCTTCAGTACAAACAAGGAGGGAAGCAGATCTGTTACAACCTAATTGCCCTCACTGGAAGTTTTACTTCCTCGCGTTTATGCACGTGGACTCTTACTTTGATGCCAGGTCATCGGGGGCAAGTTCAGTGTGGCCGTCCGAGTCGCTCAGTGCACCCTCATCCTCGTCGTCATCCACCATCCTGAAAGGGACACCGTGAAGGGGGCATGAGAACCAGAAATTAGGGAGAAAGTGGAGCGCAAGTAGAGCCGTCTAGACTTCTTTCACAAAAACATAAACTAACGAGCAAGCTGAGTCTCAACCAAGCCAACGGCAGAGAAGACAAAGGGGGTCATAAACACCTGACCTGTTGTAAGGTGTGCTGGGTTCATCTATCTTCATCAGGCCGTAGTCCTTGTCAGCCGGATGGTACGTGGCCAGGATGTTCATCTCATCCCACTTCTGGGATTTCTTCCTGTGAAATAGTGACAAAGCACAACAAAGTCGATGCTTGCTGGTCCCTTTGGTCCACTTGCACACCCGCTGCCCACCCACCGTGACATACCACACAATCCTCATGGGAGAAAATGAGCTAATCTAGGGCTGCAAGTGGCCCAGTTCTTGCTTGGACCGCATATTTCGGGAACAAACAGACGTGTAAATGTCACTGACCCCAATTCATTTTCTAGAAACAGAAAGTGGTGGGGTTTTTCTCTTCAGATGTAAAGGTAATCCATTAGAGGGTGTAAACAGAGGTCTTGCAGAGAACAAGCTCTGGCAGACTTGAAGTGAATAAAGCATCCAATCAGAAACAAGATTAATTAAATGCACCCTTCTTTCCCCCAGTTGACTTCTCCACCGTGTTTCCGATCCTTCTAATGGCTCAGTTCTCACCTGGGGGACAGGATTGACAACTGTACACACTGCACTGGGGCTTTTTGTACCAAATGACTCTAATCCTTGCAGCACTTGCCAAATCCTCTCGGGAAATGAAGAGAAGCTAAGTCCAAAATCTGCTCCAAATGAGAAATTTTGAACAAAGGATAAAGGGGAAACACCTGCCCCAACAGCTCAGGGAAGGCTTCACACATTCCACTACCAATCACTGCTTTTTCAGCATGGATATCTTAGCTTACTCTCTTAACTGTAATCACTAAACATCTAAGCAGGGAAATTTCCCAATTATTGAAAAAACTTTGTTAACTGTAGACTGTTAAAGTTATTGTTAATTAAAAAAAACAACAAAATATTGTAATCAGACAAAACAGACAGATTGGGGTTGGATGACTGGGTGGACCAACTCTTTCTGCTTTTTTGTAAAAAGGATGATAGTTCCTAGATCCAGCTGCTGTGTAATTGAAAAACTACTATTGGAAATTCACATATTTAGAGAAAATACAGACAGATCAGGTATTGCAGGTTTTGGGGAGCTATTCTATCACTATTCTAACGCAGCACAGCCAACCAAGATCAATTTCCATCAAACTACTTCCAAATTCCCTCTTCCACCTGCTCCAGCTTCCACGAGATGAAAACATACAGCAGTAATCTCTAATATCCACTAAATACAGAGTTGATTCTGATGTGATGAAAACCTCCCAACAGCGGTAAACAGTTGTTGACATAATGCTTGAGGGGAAACTCATTAAATAGAGTGAGTCATCGCTACAAGCTTAGCCGTGCTATCAAGTTGCAGAGTCAGAGGGCAGATCGAAAAGGTCTAGCACTTTGCTCTCCGCTGACAGTCTGCACCAGCCAAAAACTGCCCCTGTTTAACAAGACGGACAGTAGGTGGAAGACATGCACAATACATTCAAGGAGACAATTTGTTTATCAAGTAAACAAACTGCTCAGTTGCTGGACATCACAGCGAGATCTTTATCAGTGCATTTAATTGACAACAGAGACCCATTACCATTTTTTTTGTTTTGTTTTGCACAACAATTACCAGACAAACCCAGAAAAAGAAAATCTTGAGAACATATTCAGTAGTAAAGAGAATCTGTAGCGCCATAAAGGAACGCAGATCAGTTGTGGCAGTTTCTATTAGTTGTGCCTTTTTGGGCATTACGTTGTTGACATCAATGAAATCAGAGTTCCGATATGAACCGCATGAGCCGGCTGCAGGGGACCTCACTGACATTTTTTGGTGCGGTTAAGTAATCGGATTAAACACCAAC
The DNA here is from genome assembly GCA_009823395.1 of Thamnaconus septentrionalis. Classification (NCBI taxonomy): domain Eukaryota; kingdom Metazoa; phylum Chordata; class Actinopteri; order Tetraodontiformes; family Monacanthidae; genus Thamnaconus; species Thamnaconus septentrionalis. The sequence continues at coordinate 11,803,925 of CM020508.1, read as the reverse complement.
CTGATTAAAATTGCATCGTACAAACACCATGTTCCAATTAAATTGGACCGATCCAAACAGCACTTCAATCATATTGCAGGAGGGGGTGTGACTTTTGATCCATTCAGGTTCCATGTAAACGGCGATGGAGATTTGTATACTTGTCTGCCTCATAACATAATGATTAAAATAAGTTTGAGTAAAATGTTCGTCATCGATACAATATTTCAGGGCCATGGGACATTCTTCATTCTTCTTCACTAAGTCATTGTACTCAACGAGGGTCCAGGCTAAATACACACGTGTTGACAAAGAGCAATTAGTTCTAATGATATTGGTGACTATTCAACGCCACTTTAATGAGATGGTTGCATAAGAGGTCGAGTGCACATGTACTGTGTGTCTGAGTGTCACACCAGGAGAATGTTGGCTGCTTCAAAAGTGCTGGAGCATGAGCGGTCACACTGGTCTTGGGCATTGCAAGCACGGAAAATGAAGATGAAAATAATCAATTTTCCAAACCAAACTGATATAGGCCGTATCAAAAATGGAAGTTTGGATATTCATCAACAATACCCCTTAAATGTTTGAGACAGCTGCACGAAAGTTTGTTGTCATTTTTGTATCTATATTACTGTCGTTTCTGTAAATCAGAGACTCCAAGTAATTGTTACTCATATTTTAAATAGTTAAATTATTTCCAGCAGGCTGAAATCGCCAAACGTCAGCAACTTTATATGTTGGACTCGAGATAGATAGCGAGCTAACGAGCTAACTCAGGCTTGAGCGAATTGACCGTTAGCTGTTGCTTACAACCATGTTCATAAATTACGGGGAAACAATGTGATAGCCAAAGAAAGTTTCCATACAGGCAAACCACGGAACTAACAACAGTTAGAGACAACTCAAGAGCGAGGCGATAGGTGCCGTTCGCCAGACCGGGGCACCTGACAGGGGAGTCGCGTCAGAGAGGCTAACAAGTGTTTAGCTAGCTAACGTTCCCTGTGTAACAATGTCACGACAAGCAGAGCAAGACAACTTACTGTTGGTCATCCTCCGAAAGTCCCGGAGCTTTATCGAGCTTCTCCGGCTGTACGTCGTCGGGTACCGGCTTGACGTTTGGGGCGCTGTTCTTGTTTTTCAGGATGCCTTTAATCGGCCGGGGAGCTGCCATTCCCACACGATGACTGTCAGACAGTCGGTCTTCCTTGCAGAGCGTGAACGTTATTTCAAAGAAAGATATTTTTTTGTTTTTTTGTTTTTTTTTAGAATGTAGCAATATGTGCGACTCGCCGATCAAACGCGGGTTCGGTTTCATAAACTCCCCAAGTCACATCTCAGTGGACTTCCACAGACAGAGAGGGAACCGAGTCAGGTCCTAACACTGTCAGAATGGGCATGTCCACTTCGCTCGTTCACCGACTGGCGGGGAAACGACTACTACCCAGTCTGCTCGTAATTATCGCGAGATTTGGATGTAAGTTTACCCGGCCACACCATGGATGGATGGGCCCATAGACAGACGCTCCCTTCATCTGGTCGCAAATGTCCGGAAATATGCGTAAATAAACGAGCTCAGTACGTGTGACGGTACAAAGTTTAGGTGTAAGGATAAGTCGTTCTTTAATGTGTATGAATATTATATTATATTATATTATATTATATTATATTATATTATATTATATTATATTATATTATATTATATTATATTATATTATATTATATATATTATATTATATTATATTATATTATATTATATTATATTATCAACACTAAAATTAAATTGCAGTGAGCAGGTTGCACCATGCAATTTGGGGGGTATTTTTTTTTGGGGGGGTGCGTACATAATAGATCCGTTTTCTGACCTATGAGGATACATTGTTGTTCCTGGAAACACCTGTTTCCTGGAAACACAAAACTGGCACAAAAAAAGAGAAAAAAAAGAAAAAAGAAAAAACTACATACTGTTATTTGTATATTTAGTTTCAGATTATTAACAAATATTCTTCCAATATGTGTGTAAAAAAATGTGTATGTTTTGTTATAAGTTGTTCCACAGCTGGTAGTTGTATAGATTTTTCATAAATATAAAACATCATTTATAAGTAAAAAATATCTGTATTTGTAACTGCTAAATGTCCATTGATGTGATGTCACTCTATGTCTATTTTGCAAAGAGCCGGTAAACAGCACAGTGCTGATTTATTGGACGAGGTCATACAGGGTGAATTTTCAGAGACAAGCTAAAAGCCTGCCCTCAATTTCCATAATAAAAAATGCACTGTTGTCCACAGTATATCAGATTCTGTGCTTTGGATTCATGGGCAAAAATCATTATTTTGCATGTTTGTAGCAACATTAGGTTGAGAAACTGGTTCTTCTAAGAATCTGTGATGTTTATTTAAATAAATTCATAAACAATTACAATAAAATTGTTGTTTTCTCATTCATTGACTCATAAGGGGACAGTAGCATCCCTGACATTCACAGAACTATTGAACTGCATAACCTTGGTTGCTTGTCTGGCACTCCTATGTGAGAATATCAGTTACATATTAACGTAGAATTAATGAATTAAGTGCAAAGAGAATGAAGTCAAATAAACAACAAGTCAAATTCAACCATTACCCTAATAATATATCGACATGAAGTGGGTGATAGGCCTCCCAGGCCTAGAGCCTTTATGTGGAGTTTGCATTTTCTCCCAGTACTCTGGCTTCCTCCTATAGTCCAAAAACTCTCTGCGACCCTGCGATGAACTTGTGATTTGTCCAGGGTGTAACCTCGCCTTCGCCCCAAGACAGCTGGGAAAGGCTGCAGCCTGTCTCCACCCAGAGTGCAGGGGGAGCAGCTATTTAACGTAAATGAATGAATGAATTTATTGATTAATTAATTTAATAATTAATAGAAAAAATGTGCAATTTAGTAAAAAAAAAATACTTTGCTGCCACCTTGTGGTTCATAGTTCAATCGACCATTTAGAATGCTCTGACAATGAAATAAAGTGAACTGTCTGCTCTACATGATTTGCATACAGCGTGCAAATACTTTCCAATGACAAAACTGTATAGACTTCAATGCTTACGTGCCTTAAGGAATAGGACTGAACTGCCAAAGCAGAAATGTGGAGGTAGAAATACTTTCACAACAGGACACACACACACACGTACAAGATTGCACAGTAATGTGGCTGGGACGTGTCCTAATACCAAAATTGGGACGGACTGAAGATGTCAGCCAGTAATAAAGTAATTTGCCTCTAAGCTGCCACACGCATGAATGAGGACATCTTGTTCCCTATTAGTGCAGTCTGAGACAAGCTATGCTGCAAAACGGGTCTCTTTGATGAGAGATAAGCCCAAGCTATAAATATGTATGAAGTAACAGAGGAATTTCAGAAGCTCGAAGTGAAAAGATTAATAACAATAATCTGTTTTTGAAGTGAATTGTCAGTGCCAGCTTGAAATTCCTGTTACATAAACTCAACTGAGAAGTCATTAAGCAAGACAATACATCCCCCCATGGCCTCAAGTTGCATAAACGACCTCTGATCTTCTGATGTACACACTTATTTATATAAAAACATCAATGTGTATGTAAAACCTCTGCAAGGAACTGTAATCTGTGAAGGCAAAAGAAAGAAAGCATTTTTTTTAAAAGAAAAAAAAAGTTGGACTCCCAGGTCCTGATTTAAAGGGACCATTAAACCAAAGTGATCATAGAACTGGATGTAATCAACAAGAATGACAATGAGGCATGTATAATCAAAATAGTAATACTACATTTTTCTTTTCTTTCTTTACTATACATAATTTACTGCTGTTCATGTTGGTATATAGTTGGTTAGATTAGTTTTTAATTTTTAAAAAATTGATCATCATCATCATCATCATCATTGTTATATGGCTAAGTTTGTCAGTCTAATGTATGTGCGTACCATTTACGACAGAGGGTGCTAGAGACCATGTTTGACTCAGATCTAAATCACTAACGGCACACATTTACTGAAATAAAAGATAAAATAAAATAAAAATTGCATCAATAGTTCCAATGATTGCGCCGTCTGTTGGCTAAGTATCGGCATACATTTTAAAAACATTAAAATCTACCAAAATAAATCTCTCAAATATCATACGGCAGCCGTCACGTGTCAGTGTTTACGTCTGGACTTATTTTCGTAATGTGAAAACTGACGGAACAATTGGCCAATCGTGGCCTCGCAAAGAGCGACGCATGGAACGGACGTTTTGTTCCCCGCATGAGAGTCTTCGCTAGCGGTCAGGAGCTCTGCTTTATTCTGACACTGTCAGGCTCTTTGTAAAAGACAAAAAAAAAAATGGGATGAATGCCCGCAAAAGCTTTTCGGTCTCTCACACACCATCAACCGACGCATCCGCTGATGTAGGAGGTCGTTGTCGACGCCTGCAGACGGATTTGTGGACGAGGTATCCGGGCCAGGAGGAATAAAGGTAAACGCCCACGGCAGATGGCTACAACCATTAGCACCTGCTAACACAGGAACAGGACGATCTGTTGCTGGGACACATCTGCAAACCTCAGAGAGTGTTTACACCCAGACATCTGAGTTGATCGTGTTGGAGGTAGACAGTGGAGCTGTTTCGCTAAAGATTCATATTTTAATACAAATTGTCATTGCTTGTCATGCGTCGACACAAAAGTTCAAAGTGTGTATCAACTCTCATAATAATAATAATAATAATAATAATAATAATAATAATAATAATAACAATTAAACAACATGTTGAGGTTTAAGTTACTGTAAGAACTTGAACTCCATTAGAGTTAAAGGCCAAGCAGGGAGGCAGTGGGTACTATTTATTATGTGTATATATATATATATATATATATTGTATAGTTAGCCTTAAAATGATATATATTTGAGGCCAGGGGTAGGACAAGATAAGTTTGTGTAATTCTCCCCTTTCGAACATGAGAAACATGGTTGTTTCTTTCACTCTGCTTGACGTTGTCTTTTTTTCATTTTTTTTTTTTTTCAATTTTCTATTTCTTTTGTGTTTTTGTATTATTATTATTTATTTATTTTTTACTGTTGTTTACATGTTCGAAAATAAGAAAAAAATAGTTTATAGATTTTGGCTTGGGGTCGAACCGACGACTCCAGTCTCAGCACCAACACTGATACTAGTGACCTGTAAATGAAAACGAAGTCTGGCTGTTGCAGCAATAAGCACCATGTTTTACAAGGCCTGAGAGAGCGGGATGCGAGTTAGGCCTCGTTGCTGTTAGATCATTCAGGATTCGGATTAATTTGAACGAGTTCTCTTGCAATCCCTTTCCAACAGGTCGGGCGTTTGTGACGTGAGGTGACGCCAACATGCTGCTCTCCCTGGCCATGCTGATGCTGTCGGCCACACAGATCTACACCATCTTCACCGTCCAGCTCCTGGCCGTCCTCAACCCGCTGCCTGTGGAGGCCAACATCGTTGCTGTGAGCGTCGCCGTGCAATAGTGTATCAGGACAGCGCTGTCGTTTCTGATAAAGGTCTCTAACTCCATAAAACTTCCTTCTCTTTTTTAGTACTCATTTACCAACAACACGGCGATCTTCGATGACCTGCCCGCCCGGTTTGGCTACCAGCTGCCAAGCAATGGCTTGAAGGTGAGTGCAGGAACGTTGTTTTCTCTCAGCTGTTCGGAGAAACAGCTTCAGTTCACGTGCAGCCACGGCAGGAAGTGGCATCGAACTTGGGCATCGTGGAAAGTGATGTCAGATTACAGCACCGTGTTGGTGACTGTAATTCTGTGTTGCTGTAAGACTGACGGCAGGGTTCACGCCTGCAGTACAAACAGGTCGTTGTGGTCGGTCTCACAGTCGAGCAGCTGTTGCTCCACAAATGACAGTTATTGCTGTGTTTGTTTGTGTGAGCAGGTCCACACATATGTAGACACTCAAAATTACAGCCGCTTTTGCTTATTTGAGTAGGCTAGCTGTGTCCTCTGTACCAGTGGTTCCTTCTGCAGCAAAGACGTATAATGTAGGTAAATCATGAAATATAAATGAGTGAGCGTGCAAATTCAGTGTAGGTTGTTCTTTAAAGGAGCTAAATATGAAACCAGCCTGATTAGAATTCATTAAAAAAAAAAAAAAAAAAAAAAAAAATCCTTTTTAATGCCCCCGAAAGTGACGTCACACACCCACCTTGTGTGTTTTGTGTTGTGCGTTGTTGTTTTTCTCCAGCTTCTTGTTTACTGGCTGGACTGGCTGATTGTTCATGTTAGTTGATCTGAATCACTCCCACCCCTTCCGACACCCCGTCACCAAGAAAACAAAAGGTTGGGCATTGGATCCTCTGGCCTGGGGCCTTTCTCTGTGCGCACTTTGAATTTTCTCAGTGTGTCTACTGTCATTTGGTTTTCCTACCCTTGAATGAGAGAATGGTTCTCATATACAGTATATAGGAATACACATAGAGCAAGGGTCTTGCTGCTAGTTAGTTGCCATCTTGCGCAACCATTTTTTGAAGGAAACCTGGTATTTCAGGAAGCCTGCGTGACAGTGCCCTAAATGCAAAGCATGCTGTCAGGCAGGCTACCTTACATACCTTTAAAATTTTACACACTGGACCTTTAAAGTTACTCTGACTGTCACTGCAGGTCGACTTACCTTCATTTCACTGTCTGAAACAAAACAGTAACCGCTTGCTTTGATTAAACAACACCATTTGTTGTGCCTATTAAACAGGTTGTAAGTTATAATATTTATTTGTTATCATTATTTCAATGTTTTTTTTTAAGTTAGTTGAGTTGTTGTTGAAAGGTGATAATGAGAAGCTGAGATGATGTGTGAAACTACGCACCAGAGGACAATTATGTGAGCTCACTCTGAGTCCCGAGGCGTTGCTGTGCTTCCACTGTGTTTTTGCATGGAAAACCCTTTTGGAGTCACAAGACAGCACAGGCCTGTTTGCACCCGGAGGATTCGCCACAGGGGGCGACGTGTTCACACAGAGCCCACCCTGTCTCCACCGACACAGCCAGGCCTGTTTACAGTCGCCCCGGGGTCCTCCAGGCAGAGTCAGCCCAAGGCCGTGTCCACCTTTAGAATGCAATGCTTATTGGACACATTTCTAATTTAGGTTCGTTTAGTGAGATTTAATTTTAGTATCTGACAACTGTTGCCCTTCCACAAAAACACTTGGCCTTAGTTTCCTGCTAAAAGTGATGCATTGGCGGCGCAAATCGAGTAAAGGATTAATTTTTTTTTTTATTTCTATTTTGTTTATTGACAAGATCGAGACACTTTTCATGGTTTTACAACATTGGTAAAGTGATTTTAGTATAATATGAAGCCCATAAGCCACATCACTGGGAATATTTTAGCTGCGATGCTGCTTTCAATTTTTATATACATGGGTTAAAAAAAACATTCTGTGCAGTTTAATATTACGTTTTGTAAAGTACACTAAAAATGAAGAAGTCATGATTACATAGTCTATTTTTTTCCATTGTGGATTTTTTGAACTATACCTCTCTAAAAATGTTTGCAGCAGATTGACACAGCGCGGTTCGTTCGCTCTGGTTTTGCTGCTCTGCAGCCTCCACAATTATAGACAAAACACAAACTCACGGTCTAGGAAGAAATACTTTGGTTTCCTTTGGAAAGTCCTTGTGGTTTGGATTTTAGGTGTCGCGCACTCAAACGGACTTCAGTGTGCACTCAAATCTCAACATCACTCACTAACCCTCTGAAATATCTAAAAACATGAGTGTTATTCTTATTACATCTACCATAGAAAGATTTTTTTCTTTGCTTGAGTGTAGAAATGGATTCCAAAACTGTCCACCGTCTCCAGCCATTAAAAATAATTCTGCTCATTTTCATGCTTGAATGTTCCCACCAATAATGCATTTGTTTTGCTCCCATCTCATAAACCGTCTGTGTAAATACTATGTTCTTAGTTGCCATGGCTACTAATTTGCAGTTGAATTAAAACACCCAGACTATGAAGCATGACTCAACAATGTACTTTAATGGCTTAAAAATGTCTTTGAGGATCCAAACCATTATCAATGCTCACTGTGGAACACAAGACAAGGTATTTTAAACATGCCTTTTTTACGTTTATGGGTCTGCTGGCACTTGTGTGGCTGCTCGCAGCCAGTAGATGTCAGCAGATTTAAAGCTCCAGTTAGTGGTTGTCAGGGTCATATTTTCAGTTCACAAAACAGCAGAGACTGAGGGACCTGTGTGTACGTCCCGAACATCCCTCAGAACATATCTGAGGATCTTTGGATTCCTCCCCCTTCTGCAGGGCCTCCCTCCGCCTGCATATTTTGCTCGATTGTACTCATCGTTGTAACGTCCCTTTTGCACCAGTAATGGGCATGTGTTGTTTGGGTGTGTGTATAGCAGGATACAGGTACGGGCTGTGATGTGATTAAATACTGGTGCTGGTATGCTGAAACAAGGAAATCTGTTTTGTTTAGTTTAGTTTTTTTGTTTTTGTTGTTTTCTGCAGTTTCATCCGCTTCCTCTTGCATGGGTGCACGAGGCGGCTCTGGCAGGGTTGAACATCAACACCAGTGAGTCTGATTATGAGTTTGCACAATCTGTAATCTACTTACAGGATGGCTCAGTCAGGACAGGGTGAGGTATTAATTCCTCTCTTTGTTTTTTTTTGTTTTTTTTGGGGGGGTGGAGGATTTTTTTTTACCACCACTTCAGCCTGAGGTAAACCTCTAAACAAGCCCTACAGTGAGACGTTAAGTGACGCGATTAAAATTGATCACTGCAGGGATTTAGTGAAGCGGTACAGTCTGTTGTGTTCAGATAACGACAGCCACGTGTGGTTGTGGGCAAAAATGAAGACAATAATGTTTGGATGGTTTTCATAGGGAAATAGGAAGCAAGAAATGGTTGTTTTTTTCCATGTCCCTATATAGTGACCATTAAGTATTAGTAAAACATTTGTATTCAGCTTCCAGGCTGGAGGTGTTGGACACAGAGGATGGGATGCTATTCTGCATGTCTTGGTTGTACACAACACACAGCACATGCGTGCCGCTCACTACATACATATTTTTTTTGAAACCCCAGAGATTCTGTTGTGCGATTGGCTGATTTTTACTTGTGTTGACAAGCAAGTGAACATTTTACCTCATCAAGTAAAGTTTATTACAGGTGTGTAGCTCTTTTGAAAATATATCTCAAGTTTGTGTCTTCTCATTAGACTCTTTTTTCAATGGTGTTTTGTTATCATCTTGTTACTATCTTGTCATTAATGTGTTATAATCTTTGCACGCGTTGTGTTTTAAATGGGGTTGGATGGGGGGTGGATCAGAGGTGGATTCCCCCCTCCTTCCTCTGTCATTTCCTGTTTAACATTCCCAGTGCCCCGCAGCGCTGGCGGCTTTTTAACCAGTCCCCCGACAGAGGGCGCTCTGGCTGCTGCTTTGGGATCTGTGGCAGTGGAACAGTGTGTCATGCAGCTGGGCACTGGAGGGGGAAGGGCGGTAGAGGAGCGGCCTGTGTGACTCCTCACATGCTTCCCCTCCTTGACGGACAGATTTCACGGCCGATTCCCACGTTTTAACCCCGCGGACTCTCGTTAAACACGGCGGTCGGATGCGACGCGTCGCCGCGGTCGTCTGTCATGTGGTGTCAGTGTGGCAGCTGTTGGGGAAACACTCAGAGAGAGAGAGAGAGAGAGAGAGAAAGAGAGGGATGGGTTGGCCGGAGTGAGGGAGAGAAAGTGCTGACTCCTGACTCTTCTTGATGTATGGGCACACTTCTTCTTCTTCTTCTTCTTCTTCTTCTTCTTTTTTTTTTCCTTTCCCTCAACAGCATTGACTGTAAGCGAGCCGAGTCCCAGAGTCCCACAGCAGTCCACACTTCCTGTGTACAGCCCTGCCGCCGACACACACACACACACACACACACACACACGCACACATGCACAGCAGTGCGGGTTACACTTACAATTCATCTCCCCTCACTCGCTTCTGCTTCTGTCTCCTCCTCCTTTTTTTAAAATCTTCTTTCTATTTCTGTCTCCCTCTGTCTCTCTGTCTGCACATTACTGTATCCTCTCTCCGTTCTCTACCTTTGTGCCCTCCTCTCTATCACCACATCAGCTCCTCCGCCTTTTCCTCTCTTCATCCTGGTTTTTCCGCTCGTTTTTTTTGTAATCTCCCTCTCATCAGCCACTTCACAGGCTGCTGTGGGACAGGAAGTGGCCGGGAGACCGAAAGGCAGACAGGCAGGGAGACGTAAAAAAAATAGAGAGGTCGGGAGTTTTTCGGGGTGAACTGAGACTGCAGTTGAAAGCGCCAGTAGGCCTCTACAGGTCAGCACAAGCAGACAGTTTGTTAGAGATTGTTAGAGGTTTGTCTGTCTGTTTTTGTCGCTTGTGATGGACGTCGTGCATTGCAGAGCAGCATGGACGCTGAGAGGATGGAGCAGCCGGGTGTTGTTTACCTCTCCCTAGGCGGGCCTCGAGTTTTGGCTGAACACAGGCTCATCGCACAGCAGTCTGTAAAACACGACATTGCGATAAAGATAAATCCATTGGTGTCTTATTCTTAGGAAAATAATTAGATTTGATGTGACTATAGAGGCATTGTAGTGTTTGCTCTCATCAAAGAAAGTGTTGCTGAAAGAAAGAACCACATGTGTGAAAACGAGCTGATGGCAACATGCATGTGAGGTGAATTGGGAACTCTAAATTGTCAGTAGGTGTGTGTGTGTGTGAATGGTTGTATGTCTTTGTTGGCCCTGCGATGAACCGGCCACTTGTCCAGGGTGTCACCCTGCCTTTGCGTGACACTCTGATGAAGCCGTAAGAAGATCGCTGACACATGTCAGGTCCCCGTCGTCTATAAACTGGGCTCAGAATTTTTGGCCGCTGCGTTTCTCTGGTGGTCACGGCTGTGGGTATCTCGTCCCCAGGGCTTCCTGATCGGGGCACGGCCGGAGAACGCCTGCATGCCCATCGACCCTCCACCCGGGGACAACAAGACGGACGCCTTCATCGTCCTCATCAGGCGCTTCGACTGCGACTTTGACGTCAAGGTAACGTGCCGACGGATGTTTTGGGTAAATACGCAAGCTGGAGGTCAGAGAGGAGAGAGGGAGAGATTTTGTGTGCGTGTGTGTAAGGCAGCTTGAGCAAAGGTGGGCAAACTTTTTAACTGGTGGGGCCATATTGGGTTCTAAAATTTGACAGAGGAGGAGGAGCAGATGGATGGAGTGTTTTGGTGGCCCACCTCATAGGAGAAAAAAATATATGATGGGATATTGGAGAAAACTTGTGCTTTAATGTTAACTGAAAATGAACAGAATGTGTCTTTGAAGCCCCACTGTATTCAGCCCTTTACTGAGGTTACCTTTGATTCAACTAAGGCCAAGTTGGGCGGGCCGGATTAAAAAGCGTAGCGGGCCGCATATCGGCCCCCAAGCCGTAGTTTGCCTATGCCTGGTGTAAGGCCTCTCAGTCATGAAACGCATTTCCATAGAAATTTGCGTGAGAATTTGAAGCCGTCTTTGAAAATATGCTTTAACAAAAGAATAAATAAAATCGCCTGAACCACGTTTTACATTAACCAAAATTGTTTCCCTGTTAGTTATTGGGAACAAACAGCACAGGTCACGTGCACTGAATGTTAACGAGGCAAGCATGTCTCCATAAAACATAGAACTGGTGCCAAGAAGACCTGAACTACTTCAAGTTAGCAAACAAACAAATGGTGCTGTTTCCGTAATGCTAGTACATATAAGGGGAGGGGAGGAGGGTGTTTGTCTTGGAGTTGTTTTCATTGAGCGTTCGGGAAAACAGGAAGCTGCCGTCCGCTGCTTCTCCCCCCCTTCCTCCTTTCCTCCCTCTCTCCCGCCACCGGTGTTTGCCGGACGCGCAGAAGTCAAAAGTCCCGTTTCCTCAATGCGTCAACGGCGAAGCTCCAAAGACGGAGCTGACGCCTCTGGTTCCACCGGGCATCCACAACGGGCCGAGTGTGCCTGGCCCCGAGGCAGCTGCATGAGAGGGAGGGAGGCCGAAGGAGGAGGAAGTGAAAGGAAGAACGGGAACAGAAAACTGTTGTTCATTTCGGTGTCAGCGCGACCAAGAGTCCAGCGGCCAGAGGTCTCACTCCACTTAAAGCTTAACGAGGGTCAGCGCCGCCCGCTGGCTGTGGATTCAGAGAGGTTCAGGCGCTCCTTTCTCCCCACAGCCATCGGCCTGTTCAACTGTGCCCCGTTCAATTAATGAAACGTGCACACACACACACACACACACACACACACAAGCCCAAGCACTTGAAATTGCACCATGTTTTACTTATCCTATTCATTAGGTTTTATCATTGTTTTATTTCGCTGTTGATGGCGTTGTTGCTATTGGCACACAAACTTTGACACCGTTCTGTCTTGTGTTCATGGTTGGCGAGTAATCTATTACGAAGTAATCCAATACTTTAACATTTAACTACTTTTATTAGTAATGGAGTAATGTAAAGGGATTACTGTGGCAAATTACTTTTCTGAAATATTTTGCAAGCTAAAAATATCTTATTGTCCACAGATTGTCCACCAAAACAGCTACTGCGTTTGTAGCTGGAAATACAAACATTATTTTTAGTTCATCTCATCTAAATCAAATAGTATTGTGGTGCGTTGTACGTTATGTGCAGGAAACAAGACGTTCTCAACTGCTATCTTTTTTTAACTACAGTAATTAGTAGTTAGTAATTGATTACTTATTAAACAAAGTAGTTAAAAAGTAATTAGATTATTTTTAAGGAGTAACCAGTAGTTGGACTACTTGTATGGAGTAATCCCAACAACACTGCTTGCGTTCCATTGCTGCTGTAACAACGTGAATTTCCTCATTGGGGGATCAATAAAGTTCTATTCTATTTTATTCTATTATATTCTATTCACTTTTATCAAACACTTTTATGGTGATTCATTTGTGTATGATTCTACACATTCACTGCCTCTGTTTTGCAGTCTGATCTTTATGAAATGCCATAATAAGAAGACAATGACTCCCTACATATTGTAGCCTAATGTAAACACTGATTCCATTATGGTGCATAAATGTATTTTCATTGTAATACATTTAATACTGTACTTGAGGTCCATCTCTCTTCAGTTGCCATCAACCCAGCCCGCACAGCGATGCCCATCATTTATCACTTTGATTAGAATTAGCTTTCTGGCTTTCTAGCCGCACGCCAACACTGCACCCTTTAATCAATGCGCCAACCTTGGCTGTGTTATTTATTTTTGTCTCAGTTTGCAGACAGATTCATTCCTCACACGTAGCATGTTTTTCTCACAAAGGGGGGGACGGAGGAACCGAGCGTGTAGAAGTTAGAAGTTCGAGGTGCGAGGATGAGTAATGGCGTGAATGGGAGGAGAGCACGAAGCCCCTTGACATCTGCCTCCCCCCAAACCCCCGCCCTGCCGCTCTGCCTCTTTGTCTCCTCTCCTCCCTCTCCTCCCCCCTTCTCTTTTCTCCCTTTTCATTTGCTTCCTCTCGCCTCGTTTTTGTCCTTCCTTGTTTTCCATTTCCCTAAAACTCGGAGGCAGTCGTGTAGCCTTATAAGGTATAGCCACACACACTCAACACACACACACACACACACACACACAGACGGATGGGGAGACGGGAAGGGAGGGAGGGAGGGAGGAGAGAAACATGTTGACAGGCAGGCCAGTGAGTTGTTCCTCTGGCTGGATTGTAACCAGACTCTTCATCACATAGCTGTGTGTCAGACAGGCGCACGTTGTATACGCAAGGCAAGACACACGCGTACTTGCCAGACTCAACTCTTTGAGTTTTCAGTCCGTGTCTCGCTGTGTTTTTTGGTGGGGGACGGCCGTCCTCCGAACGCGATACATCCACACATACAAGCGCACGTCGCTTTAAATTCTTGACATTTTCTCATCCACGTCTACACGAGCGTGACGATGCCCGGCGTGGACTAGCGGCGGCCACACGTGCACGTGTCTACGCTGCCGTGGTTTGGATGAGTGGCGGCTCTTGACAGGAGTGGGAAAGGTGCAGCCGCTGATAGCGGAGGCCAAGCAGCTGGAGACCCTTCTGACAGCCGCAGTGACAAAAGATTCCAACGCTAGTGCTTTTTTTCTTACAGGTTCGAACGCTCTTGTTTTACAGATTAGGCTCCGTTGCTGTGACAGAGTTTCACGCAGAACGATGGTGAAATGTAAACTCGGCAGGGAGGGGTCCCCTCCTCTCCCCAGACGTTACTGCACCGCTGCTCCATTATGAGCCTTCAACAGCTTTCGCCGTCTTTCATGTTGCTCAATCCCCTCTTCCTCGCTCTGGCCTGGCCAAAATGCACACTTCCAAGACGCACAGAAGTTCTGTTATTGCCGCAGAGATTGAGCAACAAACCGCGGCCTGGGCGGCCGGAGATCTGCACAGCTCTGGTTCTTTGACTTCAGAGCAAACAAAGGTGGGGCCTCGCTCCGCCCGATTTGGGTAGCAAGAACAAAAGTCGCGAAACACGAGCGTCCGTCAGGTGAGGCGAGCGGCATGACTCCTGAGCGCGCTTTTTTTTTTCTCTCTCTCTCCTCTGGTGTGGCTCAGGGATGACAAAGTGGCGTAACAACCCCTTTCATCCTGCTGATATTCCAGAGTTCAGCCTTTGTCTTTCTTTTTTTTTTGTGGCTTTAATGCGGAGCCAGTGGAGGAGGAGCGGCAGTCAGTCAGCGAGACCAGAACTGCTCCCGACCTGGACACACGCAAACACACACAATCCATTATTGGTGTGTTTCCCTCCAGCTTTATTGTGAGTGCATAACTGTGTGGAAACCCACCCACCATGCCATCACGGTACCTGCTGCCTCCTCCGCAGGATTTTTGCCACGAGCACAATGTGAAGGAAGGGCAGCGGCAGTTTTATGGATCCGCGGCCTTAATGGACACTAAAACGAACACTCAGTCACTTAACCCTGCAGTAAAGTGTGAGCTCCTTCCCCTGTGAAGAGTCTGTGCGTGTGTGCGTGAGAGAGACGGAGGGAGAAAAGGGGGCAGCTGAAAAGAGAGGCAGATTTCTTCATGGTCCTTTTTAGAAAATTAATCTCTAGAGAGAGGAGCAGTCTGCACTTCCTGTCCTACTCTAGAAGTCTTTGAGGTGGTGGGAGGGCGGGCCAAGGGTGACCTTTGTGACCCTGCTCTTCATGTGTGCTTGTGTAAGTGCATGTGTGTGTGTGTGAGTCAGTAAGTGTATGAGTGAGCGAGTGAGTCAGGGGGGTGAACAGGAAACTGGATACCCTTTTCCTGTAGTCCCCCCTCCTATGAACGGCCCTAGTCTACAGATTCTTTACACACACACACACACACAGACAGTATACAATAAGACATAATGTTCTAGTTATGTAACAGATATCCCTGTTGTGCAACGTCGTCCCCAAATTTCTTCTTTGTGTCCTACTGCTGTCCTTCGTCTTTGTCCACTCGCTCTACTGCCCCCTATCAGTCGCTGCTGTATCGCTTTATACTTGCTTGCAGTTCCATCTGTTAAACTGCAGGCGGGTTCTTCTTTAAGCTTGAGGAAAGTTAACATTCAGTGTGCGTCTGTCGCGTTTCCAACTGTGAGACGGGATGTGAAGAAGATGTGGGGATGTGCTGCTTGGTGGGGGAAAAAAAAAACTGAGCCTGGCAGGAAATGAAAGTCAGAATGTTTTCTTTAAAAACAAAAGTGCTCCTAACCACAGAAATGCTGCAAGATCACGAAGAGGAACCAAAACTGTGACGTGAACTCGTGAAAGGTTACCAGTGAACAGAATAATTGTTGTTTTTGTTTTTTTTATGTCAAGGGCCGTGAACTTCATGTGACAGGGCAGGAATCAGACACTGTACTTCAAACAGTTCACTCATTCAACGGCAGTAACCACATGGGCTGTAAAACTCCACAGTGATGAGGGAGTCACTAGGCAGCATGATAATAAAATCCTGGAGGAACAAACCAGTAAACTCATATCTGGATTATTTGGAAAAATTACTTATGTATCTTCTCCACCAGAGACGACTGACAACTTGTTTGAAAGTAAAAAATTCCTCCTGAGTGGTAGTTACTTTTTTTTAAGTTTGCACATTTTGCTTTTAACTAACTGTTGGTTAACAACAAAGATCAACAAAGATGCAGAGGTCACAGCCATATCTCTCACTGATCATAAATATATGCAAACAGTGAGGTGTGTCAGTGAGCTGTCCTGCTTTTCACCCACAAAGAACGACTTCGTTTCTCGAGAGGCCTCCTGTTTGAGAAAAAAGTCACTTTTAAAAAAACACGTGAAGTCCGAAGGCGCTTTGAAGAGCCTGAAGAATCCGTCAATGTTTTATTCTATGGATGACAGCGGGATTATGTATTCAGTCGATTCTAGTGAAGAAGAGCACAGATAAGTAGAAGACAGCGGCGGGTCAAAGTCCCCCAGAGCTTATCAGCAGGTGTGGCTACATCAGAATCGGACACATCCAGTATTTTTCCAGAAGTCTCAACTCGCCGCAGTGCATGTTTGGAGCAAAAGCCTCGTCGTGTCAGTGTTTCACCAGTTCATCAGCTCGGTCAGCTCCTGAGTGAGAATGTCTCAGCTGTGTAGCCTGCCTGACCCCCCTCCACCCTCCTCCCCACCTCCCCTTTCTGGAAGTTTACAGGAAGTGCATCTCATTCTGCTGCTTGTTTGTGCTAAAGAGACCTCACAGCCATGGAGCTGCGTACTGCACACACACACACACACACACACTCACACACACAGAGTGCTCAGTCTAGTCCTCTACTCGCTGACTCAGTCTCATGACAGGGTATGACTATAGCTGACTGGATATATGACCGACTTGAGTGTGTGTGTGTGTGTGTGTGTGTGTGTGTGTGTGTGTGTGTGTGTGTGTGTGTGTGTGTGTGTGTGTGTGTGTGTGTGTGTGTGTGTGTGTAGTGAGCGAGCTTGTGAGGGATGGAAAGGGGAGGGAGGGCACCGTGCACATCCCATGTGACCCGGCCAGTTGTTATGTCTGCTCATATTGCTGTGGCAACAAACAGATTACACTGCTGCTTTGCCTGGCCTATAAAGAACACACACACACACACACACACACACACACACACACACACACACACACACACACACACACACACACATGTTTGTACGAACGCAAAGTAGTGCAGGTAGTGACACAAACACTTGTAAAATGTTGACGCTCGGACGCCTCACCGGGCCGTATCTCGTCAGTTCAGGTTTGCTGCGTTCGCCCTGGCCGTCGCTTTTGACTGTTGTTTCAGCTCACAAGCGCAAACACACCCTTGCACAGACCACACTGACTTAACCGCATGCATTTGATGTGAGTAACTCGTTTTATTTATATAAGCCTCTGCACAACCTGAGTTTCCACCGAAGGCGCTGACCACTCGAAGGCAGAAGCTTGAAAAGTTCACTTTCAAAGTTGCTTAGCGTCATATTAAGAACACACAAATGCAGTCAATGGGGTGAGATTGCCGTTATACAGCCGTGCTGTGTTGTCACTGTAACTACAGTTCTCCCCGCCGTTAGCAGTTTTTATTGAAGTCTTTATCTAATCAGTCCTCTGGACCTTGAAACAGAAACCCTGCTAGGCTGAGCCGCATTTCCTCTGAAGTGCTAAGGACACAGGAGGAAGGGAGGGAGGCGGAGTTTAAGGAGGAGGAAGAAGGAAATGGTTGAGAAAGAGTGTAGAGGGAGTACCCTCTGCTCCCTCAAAGGTAGAGGGTAAAGGCAGGACATTCAGGAGGAAGTTGCAGATTTCTGTAGAGTCTTGCAGTCAGAGCAGACAGGAGGAGGGAGAAATAAAAACAGGAGGAGGGTTGGGAATCTGGGGGCTGGGAGCTGAAGACGTGACTGAGGAGAGGCGAGGGAGAGACAGGATGGCAAACAGGAGTGGCAGCAGTGGAGAAGCAGGCTGAGTGAACTGGTCACACAGCTTACAGTGGAGTGCAACAGTAATATACCTCTCTGAGTGTTGTCACCTCAGTTTGTTTAATCCAGGACAGGAGACTAAACTATGGGAGGACAATGAGACAGTCAGAATATGGATATCCAAAGAAGCTGCAGGTGGAAGGATTCTGCAGCAGCTCAGCCAGGCCTTTGACTAAAAACAAAATGCCAAAATAAAACATTTTTTCAAAGATATGAGTAATACGGAACTTTTTCTCAATATATTTTTTCTGCTCTCATTTTAACAGTTCTTTACACATTTTTTTTTTTAATTTCCAAAGTCTGTTTCACTGCTTTGAGGGAGTTAAGCGGCCGCCTTTGCACAAATTCAAACACCATGTGCTCTCAGTGATTCTCCCTGGACATCGCAGGTCAGCAAGGGTGGTTATTCAATCTGTGTTCTGGAGCCACAAATAGTTGCTGCGATTCTATCAGCCTCATGTTCACCTGCAGCCTCTGGCCAGCAGGTGAACTGTGCAGCACCGACTTCTGCTTCTTTTTCTTCAAAAAGATGTGTTTTTTATTTTATTCTTGCTCTGGATTCAAGTCTTGACTGTGCAGAAAAATGAATGAAATGTCTGAGTCTGCGGCCAAGTTGTGCCGTCACATGGCAACGGAGGGTTTCAAGATGCCCTTTGGACAGACTTTAAAAAAAAACATTGGTTTTATGGCAGGTTCCTAACTGATATGAACTGTTGTTACAGTACGTTTGTCTGTGGCAGAGACAGAGAAGAAACCTGTGCCCTCTTTGTGTTTGCTGACTTCCTTTAGATTTTATTTAAACATCTCAGGGGTTCATACTCCCCCCGACCCCCAAGCCTAATCTTTTTTTTGACATGTCCCCTGTGGTCCTCTCCTTTCCTCTGTGCCTCGCTCTTACCGCCACCCACACATTCAGGTTTTCAGGAATGTATTGAATGTCCTTATCTTTGCCTATGCAAACAGAAGGGTGAGCCAGCACCAGAGGTTGAATTCCTCCGCAGATCGCGGGGCAGACTGTGCACGCCGCTGCAGCCGACGCAAAGACGCCCCAGAGCTGTAATGGCTCTCGGGTGTCCGTATGGAAAAACTCCATTAAAAAAGGAAAAGTGACCCCAGCTGTGGGCCAGCTGGTCTGTTGTCCACAGTGCAAGCACGTGCGTGTAAGGCAGACTGGGAACTGTAAAGTGTGTGTAGGTCTGACTGCGAGTGTTTGTCTTTCCATGTGGCCATGCTATAAACTGGCGACTTGTCCACGTTGTGGGTGTGGCCCCGGACCTTAACCTAAGACTGCTGGGATGGGATCCACACTCCCTGCGATGGATGGATGGTTGGAAGGATGATGGTTGGTTGGATTGATAGATGTACAGTATGTACAGTATGGATGGATGGATGGATGGATGGAGGTTGATTGATGCACGGCTAAATAAATGGATGGATGAATGGTTGTATTGATGGATGGTTGGATGGATGGATGGATGGATTATAGATGGATGGATGATGGTTGATTGATGCATGGCTGAATAAATTGATGGATGGATGAATGGATGGATGGTTGTATTGATGGATGGATGAATGGATGGATGGATGTTGATTGGATGTTTTGGTACTTTTAACACCTCAACCTCAGTTCCCTCTGGTTTTATCTGATCCAGGGGAGGGCAGAAGTGTCACTTCACTCTCTTTCTCAAACCAAAAGTGTCTAGATGAATCAATCAGGGTGCAGGCAAAAGAAAACCAAAATACACTGCAAACCTTATGCTAGTTTTCCTCATAAAGCCAGATCAGTGAGATCAGCCACAGCAGTGGAGGGATAAATAAAAGAAAGATGGAGGTCACTCTCCAATCAGCCACCTTGCTTCTCCACTCCAACAACCAAAATCCCACCTCACCATTTTGTGTGTCTGGCGTGTCCCAGACGGCGTGCCCTGAGACACACACAGCGGCCATTGATATGGGAGCACAATACGGCCTCACAAGAAAACACATGGCATCACACTGTGGGGCTGCCATACACGCTGCTTCACGTATGCCTGTGCATAAAATTACAATGACAAGGCAGAGACAAAGGACAGCGCTGTTCTGCACGAGCATCCCCGCACACCACAATACACACACACACACGCACCCTATTCACCCCTCTCAGGTCTAAATGGATTTCTTGGCGTCTCCGCGGAGCACAATGCTGTTATAAAGAAGGGACTGGTCAAGCCTCAGGGCAAACACGCTGCACTCAGACGACTGCAGCCTCTTCTGGTTGCCGTTCAAAACACTTTGTAACTGTTTTTTCTTTTCTTTTCTTTTCTTTTTTTTTTTTTTTACAGTGCAGACAACTCCTGCAATCTCGCAGCCTCACATCATGGTCTCACTTTCACTGTCTGGCTCCGATTGAGGTGTTAATTTAGCACAGAAGGATTTCACAAGCTCTGACTCGTCATGAAAAGCTGCAGCAGCAGCCACAGCAGCCATTTAAAGAGAAAAATCACCATCAGCATCACGAGTATTGTTACTGTGTGAAGACAAAATTTCAATTTTGCCAACTTGCCTCACCTGCTTCTTTAATAGTTTATCTATTCTCAGAAACATGAACCAAAATGTGCTCTAATGTTGGTCTGAAGTTTTTAAACTTGTAGTCAACTTGAAAGTTTTCTTTTTTGGTTCAATTTCAGCCAGAGATTAAATAATGATGAGATGAAAGAAACTAGACCAGCCAGTTTTAAATCTCACATGCAGATTCCAACTTTAATGTGACCAAATTCTCATTTGGCTTCTTCATGTCAAATCTTTTCTTTGTGATTAACAAACTGAATCCATTTCAATATTCCATCGTGGTCGTCGCATCAGGGGGGCGGATCGTTGCCTTTGATCCTGTTTAATTGAGCTCTGTTCTGGCTTTGAGTCATTTTTCAGCTTCTTACATAAACCGTCTTTCTGTGTCAGTGTGAGAGAAAAAAAACAACACACACACCGGTAACGGTAATTCCAGGATTATTTTGTCACATCCTACTTCCTCAGCCACATCTGCTGTGAACCGTCGGCTGCAACAATAGCTCTACAGGATGTGCTAACCTTTCTACTGTGTCAGTGCTGCAAAAACAGGCTGCCAGGTGGAAGAGCTTGATTACATCAGCTTCCCTTGACGGTGGAGATACAGCATGGATGCTGCCACAAAGCCCAACTTTTTTATTTTTTAAATATAAATGTAAAAGACAATGCATTTGAAGCCATCAGAAGAATGACTTGTGACAAACAACGACTGAGACAGTAATCATTGGTTTTTGTCTGTGAAAAGTCACTTTTCTCTCCCTTTAAACATTCTGAAGTGGGCAGATGAGACTTAAACATGATCTCTGACCCTCGTTGCTGCTTTTCTGAGCATTGAATCAAATGCACAGCCCAATGCATTATCTATAAGATATTGCTATACTAACTCACCCTTAAACCCCAAGTCCTTATTGTCGGAACCACAGCCCGACCCACTACACAAACCCCTCACAAAAATATAAAAATATGTATATAAAAAGTATATCAAGTGCCCTAGAATTGATACGATAACCTTCCCGCGTAGGACATTCCTTTAATCCCTATTACGCAACCCGTGTGCATCGGGGCCATTGACTTTGATCTGGGATTGAAGTGTGTGTTTCAGTGTATAAGTACGCAGTGTTTGCCAGCATCAACCTGCAGGTGTTTTGCGCCAAAGGAGATTCATAATTTAAGCGGCGTGGATGTTTGTTCTCCTTGCAGGTCCTCCATGCCCAGAGAGCCGGATACAAGGCGGCCATCATTCACAATGTAGGCGCCAATGACTTGATCAGCATGGGATCCGACGACGGTAAGCGGGCCAAGCGGCGCGTTGCCTGACCTTGAGCGACAAGGACGCAGGACGTCCAGCAGCCCGTTTAATCCATTTGCGTTATCGCTGGCGCTGATCCACGCGCGCTGAGCTGCCCTCCCACTCCGAGTCCAGATGAGCCACGCACAGGATCCTTCCCCAGTGGGGGTGGGGTCAGGTGGGGGGCGGTGCTAGCCAGGCCTAACCTCATGCAAAGACAGGCCACTGTTGCACAGCCCGACTCCTGCCTATGTTCTGTCTCAGTGATTGTCTGTGGTCGGCTCTAAAATATTACGCCGGAGAAAGTCAAATCCTGCTCTCACGAGTCTCTTAGCTCTGTGTTTTATACCTTGGAGTGTTTTTTGGAAAAAACACAAACATCTCCAACTTTGATAACCAATTCCTCGACCCACTATGGGTCAGGTATTGTCAGTCAAGAAAACATCGCTCGGTAAAGTCATGTGTTGAAAAGTTGTTTATCGGGGCTGAGCCTCAATACTTGGTCATCCTATGTTTTGTTCTTTGTTCTCTTTTCAGTGGATGTGATGAGGCAAATAGATATTCCCTCTGTATTTGTGAGCGAAGAGACAGCCATCTCTCTCAAAGAAGAATACTATTATGAGACTGGGTAAGTCTAGAACCAAATATCAATATGAATGTATTTATCTTTTTTGTATAATCTGTGACAAAGTGAAACTTTTCTCAGTCCCTTTCAGGTAAATCCTGCAAATGGATCTTTGCTGCGTCCTAAAACTCCAACCTCTCTTCATATTCTTTGCTCAACAGCGCTCACGTCCACTCGAGTTTAACCTGACATCGTTGTTGATAATGTCTGCGTCATACACAGAAATAAGTCAAGTTGGAGCACTTGCCACGTGTTGTCACTGCTTAGGTGTTAATGAGACGTCTCGCTCTCTCGTGAGTGGGCACGTGGCTCTTTTCCCCAGCTCCATCTGGCTCCTCGCATCCTTGATGTTCATCGTGGGAATGTTCTTCATCATCATCATCGTCAGGGTGAGAATTGTGGGGATGTGTTGGGATGGGAAGATTCAGGGATTGGAATTTCGGGAAATCGGTTTGATTTTCTTGGATGCAGCATCCAGATTCTGACACAGATTCTGGGTTTTTTTTGTCTGGGGTTCATAGATGTTCGAGTACTTCTGTGAGCAGCGAAGACCTCGGCGGGGACGCCCGGCCAAAGAGCAGGTGCAGAAACTCCCCAGTCGCAAGTACAAGAAAGGTGAGTCAGCAAGTCTGAGTCAAATCGAGCATCTGTGTCCGTAACGTTCACGTCTTCAGGCCAATTTACCGTTGACGGTTGATCGGAGGTTTCACTGACGCCAGAGGGAGGAATCTAAATTACTCAGAGAACCTGGTCCAGAGTCTGGTGCATTTTTAATTTTTAAGGAGGTCCATTACTGGTCCCTTTGATTCTCATTCTGCGTCATTAAGTCCACGGGTCTGCAGTCAAATCTTACTCGTTTCTGGAAAGTCCATCTTGGCTGAGTGATGCACCTGCCTTGTTCTTGGCTGGCCGTATGATCCAGACGGCGATGGAGCCTCCGCTTCCAGTGAAGCACAAAAACCAGTTTAAAACCACGAGGATCCTGTAGCTCCGTCCTGTGCTGTGAGAACCGTCTTCTCCTCCGCCGCCGCCCTCCGCGCTCACATGATTCAGCCCCGGTAGGAGGATGCCACCGATGCATCATTCCCCCGGAGCTCCCCACCTGAAGAGCTAATCGGATTAATATTGACTTGATTTTTTTTTTCCCCCGCAAAGCCCTCTGCGGCAGATTAAAGCTCGTCTCCGAGACCGGACACATGACTGACGGTCAGGAATGCGGTCTCGGCCGTGCCAGAGGCCCGGTTGGGGGCAGCGCCGAAAGTTTAGTGTGTTTTGGTTTTGGCTCTCGGAGGTGTTGAGCAGATTACAGTGCGTGCCTACAGGTTTTTAATCACACTTTTAATTTTCCTATTACCCCCCCCACACACACACACAAACACCAAGCGCCTCAGTACGAGGGTCAGACAGGCGGCAGCACTGTTTGCCTTGCACTTCCTCTTTGCGGTAAGCTTTTCCCCTCTAGCAGCTGTGCTTCACACACTTGGAAAGCCCCCGACTACAGTCAGCTGCGCAGAGGGAACACCAGGGAGTTTTATTGGCTCTGGGCGGCACTGCTAATTGGGGAGGGGTGGAGGAGGGGAGTCTGTGGAGGGGTTACGAGTCCAGCCGCTGGTCCCAGCCTGACAGCTTGCAACATCCTGGGGAAAGAGGCAGCACGTGGCGCTCCCATCGCCGCTCTCGCTCGCTGCTCGGCTTCTGCGGCCGTGACTCAGGCTTTCCAGCACCCGGGTGCCGCGCTCGACCTTGGCTGCAAACAAGGACACCAGGCGTCCAGGAAATGGCCTCAGAGGGCCTCCGTCTGTACTCCCCGGCAGCTGAGTCAGAGCTTTTTGGGTGACACGGGAAGGGGACGCCTCGGAACTCTGACGAGTCACTTTTTAATCCTCGCAATGTGAAGCGACGCTGGCTTGGCAGGAACCTGAGTGTCCTGGTTTCACAGCGTGAGAGAAGAGTTCAGTGGGGCAGCGCTGCTCTTCTCTACACAGGGTTGATTGTCAGGTAGTCTTTACAGCCTGTGTGGAAATAGGTGAATCAGTGTTTTGTTGGTGGTGCTCTGAATCAGCGTTTCTCAACTGTTAGGTCGCCACCCAAAAGTGGTTCGTGGAGCTGTTTGGATTGGGTCGTGGCTTAGAGGGCAATTTTCCTTTTTTTCAAAATAAAAGGGATTTTAATTTACTGGACTGTATATATTTCGAGAGAAAATATTGGGCATTTGTTTTACAGACCGCAATACTCAAGTGGCCATCTGTAAAATCTTTAATAGTCTGGCTGACAGGCAGCTACATCTTCCTCAGTGTGTGTTTGTTCAGGAAATTACATCATTATATAATTATTAGACACAGGTGTACTCATCTATGCTGTCATCTTAAAACAATCAAAAGATGTAATTATTTTTTTAATGAAATTTAAAAAAATAAATGAACAGTTTCGTTTGTGTTTTGTAGATGCCTTTTGAAATGGACACTTGAGTGTGTTTGAGGGCTGTTAATTTTTTCTTCTTTTTTTTCTCGAAATTTTCGAATTGCCTGGACCCTGCACCTCTCTAATGTTCATTTTTTTTATTTGAAGGTGCGTGTTTCTGTCTATTTTCATTTATTTTGCAGGACACACAATTCAATTGAATCCAATAATTTCAATAATTTATTTACTAGACATGATGGGCTCGGAAATTTGAGTGCTGTGAAAATATGTGGCTCCTGAGACTTCACCAGTTGAGAGCCACTGTTCTCCATGCACTTGATGGGTGTTCTAGACACTCCATATGTTTTCCTCAGCCCAGTACGGTAGTTGACTTGGGGATCACTTGGATTCCTCGGTTGTGTTGCCTACACGGACCGCAGCTCGTCGATGAATGCGGCTTTGTGCGAGGTCCTGCCCGAGTAAGTGAAGTCATTTCAGGAAAATGTTGATCAGCTGATTTGGCGTCAGCTGCTCCAACGCATCAAGTTCCTTCACGTTCCGTTTGCTGATGGGATGCTTTGGCTGAATGATGATGTACGTTGCGCTTTATGAGGATCATATATTCCCTGTTTTCAAGCAGGAGTCCATAATCATAAGAACTCCATCACAATGGGCTGTTCAGATTGATGCAGAGCACCGTGAAACATACAATCTGTGTCAACGTACAGGATTATGTAATCCTGGCTGTCGGCGTGGCGACGGCTTCGCTCTGACGTTTGTTTGACTTGTGCCGTGGATTTATTGCTGGACCTTGCGTCATCTTTACTTAAGCTCTGTGTTTCCTATTTGATGGGGGACTTTTGGCTCTCGGTTAAAGTTAAAGGGGGGAGGGTGGCGGTCGAGTTGTACCATTGTCACAGCACGGTTTGTGCCAGCCAGCCCAGGAGACGAGGGGGTGGGGTGTCTGTCTTTGTCGTGGAGCTTTCGTTGGGATTGAGAGCAGTTTGACTCCCCATCCGACCCCTGAACAACACGTCAAAAAATGTTGCATTTGAAGAGACGTTCCACCCATTATCCTGAGCTCCCAGACCATAGGGAGATTTAACTTTTCACTCATCACCCTGCTGACCCTGTTGATCTCTTCTGGCCTCACTGCTCGCTTCCAGACGCGCCGCTCGGCGTTAACAGTGCCTCTATTTTAGACTTTTGCTCACATTTTTCTGTTCGTCCTCTTTGCGACGCAGCCGCCAGCTTGTTGTCTCTCCGCAGCTACGCGAACCCGCCGCCACTCAGCTGAAGTTCAGTAGGACAGCGCGGCTCCTCCGGGAGGCAGAAGCACCGGCAGGCTGGCTGATTAATGAAAGATAGGCGCAGGGAGGGAAGCTGCACTTGCTTTTCAAACTTGTGCTACTGGCCCCGATGCGTAAATGCAAAGGGATTTCCCGGCACGAGAGAAGCGCACGTTGCCAAGAGAATGCAGCAACTTGTTTTCAGTTGAAAATATCTGTGCTTTTGAATCTTCTGCTTCTTGGTGTTCCAGGATCTTAACAGGGCAACCGTGAGATTTCACATTTCCACGTATACTCGCAATAAAGACAGATATGCTATTGGACATCTGCAAAAAACAAGCTCTTGGTTCTACCACTGCTGAGCCTCGTGACAGTTGCTGTACCATGTGACGAAACGCTCGGTAAAAATAGCATCTGAGGACGACATAAATCTGGCTGCAAATCTGCAATCACACATTTCACATATGGTAACGTGACGCCGGCGAGAGCTAAAACAGCAGCGAATATTGTAAGCAGTATATTTTGGACGCCCTGTCGATAATGGCACGGAGCAAAAATAAAAGTCAGAGGTCGCAATGGTTCAACTCTACGTATGTGAAACTGCGTTTTCGTCTCGTAGAAAAGGAAATTCTGTCAAGGACTTGGATGCCTGCTTCTATTTTTAAACAAATGCATCAAGCACTCATTGGCTTGATAAGAACAACATTGAAATAGAAAACAACCCAAAGCATTTTTACATATTCATGCTTACATTAAAAGAGCTGAGCTGGTGGCCTGTGTGGGAAAGTCCCACGTTGTCCACACCCACAGTCATTGGATGGACTAGGTAGAACCAGAACCAGAACCAGAACCACAAGCAGTATTAATCCTGCTAGAGCTCAGTACCTCGAGTTAATAGATCCTGGACATGGACGCCTGCCACAGAACCAGCCACCTAGCCAACCATTCAGTCCGTACGCTGCGATCCACTTTCGCAAGCAGAGCCATTTTTCGTAGCCGCTATCGTAGCTTCTTGGCGAGGTGCCCCGCCCAGTCCGCCGTGTCTCCGCCGTGCAGCGTCGGGAGTTCAGAAATCCGCTGAGCCTACTCTCTGGGTTCGACTCAGAATAGTTCGATGCCACAGCCGAGCATTTCCTGACTGTGTCCCAGGCCCACGGCTTCCTCCCCTTCCCCTTAGCCCTTGCTAAGCTGTCCCACTGCACCACTGAGCTGGTGTGGGAGAGGAAGATAGAGGTTGCTTCGGATATGTGTGGCCAAAACGGAAGGCAGGTGTTAAAGAAGAGAAAAACAGTGCAAGATGACGACGATGACGGTGGTGGTGGTGGAATGTATTTATATTCAAAAGAGGCCGAGGAGTTGGAAACACGGCCCCGAGTCTCAGTCGCTGAGGTTTGGAGGGAGAAGGAAGTGGAGGAGGGGGAGGGGGAGTGGGTGGTCCCGGTCGATGTAACTCCCCGTCCTTATACGGTCACATGCAGCCCGGGCACGGACACAGAGAACCCAGTCAGGGAAAACATGCTCATTTAGAGCTTACGTAAACACACCGGCCCCTGCCCCTGCCCCGCCTCGCCTCGCTCTCTCTCTCTCGCTCGCTCTCTCTCGCCCGCTCTCTCTCTCGCTCTGAGCCCAGGCAGCCAAGAAAGATGGGAAGAAAGAAAAAAACAGAAACCGCTGGAATTCGAAAGGGAGTACGTCGATACATTCCTGAGCGCAGACCCCGCACCTCCTGCCCCGGGCCGGAAATGCAGGGCCAGCGGGTAGCTGGTAACTGCAGGATGAGATATTCCGCAGGGTCGAAGGAAATGAGATCGCAAAGGCTAAAAATGGTCAAAAGCTTCGACGGATCAACCTGCTGCCGCTTGATGGGCGGTTAAAACAAGAACACAGACTGTTGGCCCTGTTTTCTTGTTTGTCTGTCAGGCCTCAGAAGGCAAGAAGGTTTATTGCACATGGAAAAAGAATAGTCAGACATTCTCAGGAAAAGGCAGACAACCAGTCTAGCACTGTTTGCTAAGTCACTACTGTAAACAAATATATAAAAAAATAAACCTGTTCAGTGTTCCATGAATGAAAATTGCTTTATATATTAACTGTATCGCTGTTATTAGGAAATGAATATGCGTGCGTCTGATCCAGGTGACAACTCGGACGTCTGCGTCATCTGCCTGGAGGAGTACGAGGAGGGCGACAAGCTCAGAGTCCTGCCGTGTTCTCACGGTGAGTGAGACACCTGTTTCCTCCTCGCGACCCCTTCGCCTCTCCCAGAATGGCGATTCTGCGCAGTTGAGAGCTATTTCCGAAAAATAATGTCCTTTAAGTCCAGGCCGAACGACAGAAGTAAGCAAATGCAGTTCATTCAAAGCCTCGCAAAGGCAGCTGGACGGCTCCCATTATGCGCATCCACTGGGCCAACTTCCAATAGGAAGACTTTTCAGTTGACCTTTGGGGTTCTATAAACAATCAAGTCTTTATTTTAGTTGCGATACCAGCAGCAAGCTACCGCTGCCACTGGCTCTTAAAAGCCTCGGATTGGAAACAAGGAAGACAAAAAAAAATTACAGGGAGCGACTGGGAGACTAGTTAATGTGAGAGAGATTAACATGAAAACAGCTGTAGTGACAGTTTAATCAGAACCCGATGGCATTTTCACACTGGCAGAAGGCAAAGAACATTACCGAAGGCTTTTCTCAGTGGAAAGCCTGTTTTCAATTTCATCTTAACTGGCTCTGGCAAGAGTTTAGCAGGAGCCTGCGGAGCAGCAAGCTGGCCGCAGAGCCGTGAAGCAAGGCTAACGTCATCTCTTGCGACTGTCAGTAGCTCCACAGCTGTAGCAACCTAGCTTAACAGGCAGAAAATAAAAGAAATCCGACTAGCCGGCTGAATTTTCATAGCGTCGTTGGATTCTCTGTGAAGAGAGGAATTGAATGCTCTCATATGCTTTCTTTGGGGTCATAACCAAAACCCAAACATGGAATACATTCAAAGCATCCAGGACGTTAATTCTGCTGATGATGAAATATAAATGACCTCGTCCTTGTCGCCAGCCTACCACATCAAGTGCGTGGACCGCTGGCTGGCCAGCAGGAAGACGTGTCCCGTGTGCAAGCAGAGGGTCATCTGCCCCCGCAGCCACTGGGACCAGGCCAGAGACGAGGCTGACGGCAGCCTGGACGACGACAGCGAAGTGTCGGAGAGCACCCCGCTGCTGCACTCCATGGCCTCCACCAGCACCCACTCCGTCAGCATCACCTCAGGGGCCTCGGGCTTCGGCCAAGACGGGGAGTCGAGCGAGATGGAGGACGACGTGCCCGAGGACGTCAGCCAGGAGGAGCTGGTGGTAGTGGAGGAGCTGGTGCAGATCCAGCAGGACCTGCCGCTGGAGTGACCAGAGGCACCTGACCAGGGCTCCAACAGTCTCACGCCTGCAGGGACTTTGAACTGTGGCATTTTTGATTATAAAGTTCTATATAGATATATATATATATATGCACCCTTGCAACCTAGTAAATGTGAGCTCACTGCAAGTTGAATGGGTTGAAATGGTACCAAGGTTCTCAGACTCAGTCACACTGCTGTTTAGTCTCAAGGGGGGAAAGAAAATGTAAGTCTAAATACAGTGTATATAAAACATGTAGACCACACCTGTCTTAACTCCTGTTCTTTGAGCTGGTTTGCAGTGTCCTTTATGTAAAATGGGCCCGACATGTAGGTGCATATTCAAGTCAAATCTTATGCAGGTCAATGCCTACATAGAAAAAAAAAATGCTTCCATTTGCCATCTGCTTCCGTTCACAGGAGGCTGAAGTCAAAGTCTATGTGTACACTGGACGAACTGTGTCACTTTTGACGGGGACATCAAGTGCAAATTTAAATGACCCCACATTAAATTTGTTGCAGCAGATAGGATTCATTTTCATTTTTGATCCAGCCCATTTCATTTTTCTTCAAGCTACGTTGGTCCAAATTTGTGCTCAAAACCGAATTTTAATATTTCAAAATTCCAAGGTCAGTCATTACTGTGATTATGATACTAAAGTAAAATACTAAGACATAATTAATACTAAGAAACGGTTTAGAGAGTGGAAGCCAAAAACCCACAGGGTTGCTACAATGTTGCTAGAGTAAAACTGAGCAGGCGGTTGGTTTTCCTGATAAAGAATCAAGAACATCCAACTCTTCATACAAACCCAACCACCAACCAAAAGTTGACCTTTTCCTGCTAAAGAGGCAGCAGTCGACACAATGAAGATGGCAATCGTGTATCTGGTTGGAATAAATTTATTTGATCTGTCTGTAAACAAGGTGATAAATCAATTTATGGCATTTCTTGGTTTTATGCAAATGAAATCAGATGCATCAACGACTGTATCCCAGATGACAAAACAGTTGTGAGGAAAAGAAATGAACAAAGCCAGGACTTGAAACAGGGGTTGGTTTTTTTTGTTTTTTTTTTTTTTTTAGAGTACACATATTCCACAAGGCCCAAATAGTGGCGCTGAAGCTAGAAGAAAAAAAGTGCCAATGAAATTACTTTTTAAGTGGACAGTGGGTAAAAATCCATCTTACAACAGCAAACAGATCTCTATTATGGCACAGGATACACAGGTTCTGCAAAAATGTCTGAAGACAACCATAAGCCTCTTTGTTCCAACCAATCCCGTCTCCCCTCAAGTGTCATTTGTACTTTTCAGTTTTTTTTTTTCTTTTTGTTTTTTGTAATGGACGTTAGACTTAGCAGTGCTGAGCACGGACAGACCGTGTGACACCCCGAAGCTTAGCTGACTAAAGAGCAGAAGGCCATTTATTCCACAGTTTTGTTATCAACACAGCATGAGTGTGTACAGATGAATTTGTGTTTTCTCCTACACAGAATTCTTAAAATACTTCCACCTTATGTCTCTCTTTTTAAAAACCATAGTAATTATTACTGTCTGGTTAGTGTTTCCGTCAGAGAAAAAAAAAAGTTAGCAGTCATCCTTCACGATTTAGAGCAACTGTATAAACACCCGAGCTTTGACTACACTTGGTCCTACAAAAAAAAGAAAAAAAAAAAAAAAGAAATTGAAAGTGGACACATTTCAGGTGGGTATATGCTGGGATTTCTACTGTCCAAAACTGCTTTAAAAAAAAAAAAAAAAAAGCCTAATATATTACAGGAGCTGGCAAACAAAAACAGTATTAAGTGCCTGAGCCATTGTTACTGTGGAATGTCAATGGAGTTTAGTGTAGTCTTGGGAGCAGTGATGACAGGAGGAAAGACTACCAGACGACACCATTGCTCGCAAATCCGGCTCATGATCCTTAACTGAGCTGATGTAAGCACCAAACCTCTCTCTCCTTCTCCCCGCCCCCTCGCCCATACAATCACGTCAGGACAGAGCGGCCAATCACAAACCACAGAAGTGCTCTCCGACATCAGAGACCCGTTCTGTATTTTGCGATTTAAACAAGCTCCAATTAGGTTAGCAGTGCTGCTGGTTCAGCAGAAAACAAAGTGTAAACTGGGAGAAAGAAAAAAAAAAAGGAGGACTGCAACATTTTTTCACTGGGGTGGAGGAGGGGAAGGAGGTTGTTGGGGAATCGACACTCGGCTGAGATATGCACAGTCTGCCCTTTAGGAGCTGGAGGAGCGGGGGTGGGGGACTATGAGGAAGACGTGACGAGCTCGGTACCTGCTCATGTGCTCCAAAGGCATCAGCTGCTCAGAGAGGGAGTGTGTATGACTGGGACTGGGAGGGATTAAGAGATGGGCACCGCGACTTCAGGAAATCAAACCTTCAAATTGACAGCAGAACCTTCATCGTCTGGATGTTTGGCCAAAATGTTTGCTGGTCTAAAGAACAGGTGTGTTTCGACGCCCTGAAAGCAACATGCATCTTCGTTATGGATCAACTTAGAAGTGCTTCAGGGAGTTGTGGTACACAGGTGTGTTCAGAGAGAGAGAGAGAGAGAGAGAGAGAGAGAGAAAAAGGGGCTGGGGGATGACAGGAAAATGTGGAATAACAAAATGGAAGGGGGATAGGGGGGCAGAGAAAGAAAAAAAGGAACTATCAACTAGGACTGGAAGTAGTGTGAAATGCAACAGGGTGTAAAAGGGTGAGCTGCTAGGTGGCCGGGTACAGGCTGCTTTAGTATCCAGACTTCCTCAGGTATTCAGCCATCAGAAAAGCTTTCTTGTTGAGCTGCCCTCCATGGACACCTTCCTTCCCCATGACAAAAACCAATGCTGGAGTGAACAAAAGGAAAACAAGCAAAATAAATGAATGGCCATGACGAGAGCAGGACTGGAAAACAGAACATTTTTTGCAAAATGTGGGGCTGCAAACGAGCCAGAGTTTAGAACTCTGTGCTTTCAGACGCGCTCGGAGAATTGTTAATGTAATGAAACCATCTGGGTGAGGAACGTGGTTGAGACAGTAGTACTTTTTTTGGAAACATTTTTATGTTTTGTGTTTTTTTGTTTCTTTTTCTTCATTTTCCCCCTCTATCTCTGCTACACCACATAAGCTAGGCTAAGTCCGAAGCTAAACTAAAACCCTGACTCCCTCAAGTATTTTGCCATCGTGTATGCCTTCTTATTCAATCCACCTCCATGGACCCCTTCTTTGCCCATTACCAAGACCAAGACTGAAAGAAAAGAGACAGAGAAGGGACATTAAAAGAAGGTGCAGAGATCACACGAGTGTAGAGAGGAGCACAAAGACTGAAGAGGCAGGCAGACGAGGACAGCTACAGAGGACAAGACACAGACTAAGCGGTTCTCATTTGAGGGCTGCCACAAGCCCAAACATTCATTTTCTCATCACTGCCACTGCTGCTGGTTAATCAAGACATCACAGGGACCATCAGGAAGAAGATTTCCTGGACAGTAAAACCCACCTTTTTAGAATAGCTTTTAATTGAACTCTGTTTCTATTTTTCTTTGTCTTTGTCTCTGTAGCAGTTTGAGATTGCTTAAATGTAAAGTGCATTATAAATTAAATGTATTATTATTATTAAAACCCTGCTTCAGGTGAGGGCAGTGGCTGAAGCAAAGACTCCACCTCACCATTTACGACCTTCAATCAAGTTGGGCAATTAACGGGCCACTGATGACACACTCCTCACTGTGCCTTCATACATCCATCGAGGGGATGACAATCACAACATGATGTGTTCTTTCAGAGAGGAGCGCCCACTTCCACCTCGCTGCCTTTGAAGGGTAGCACTTAAAAGCTTTGGTGGATTACGTGCCCTGTACGAGCTGTATATTACACAAAATACAACATTTACATCGGCCTAAATGACATCCTGATGACTCATACATTCAACCAACAGTTCATCACCAGCTTATTAATACATTCAAGAAGGCACAAGGAGCAACTTCTGAAATTGCTAATAACAGGGTCAATGGCCTCAGTGTGATTTGGAAGCAATTCATCTGTTGGTGGCTTCTGGCGTCCACTTTAAAATGAGCTTTGTTTGTGTTGGCTGCATTTGACCCGAAAAGACGCCATGTTTGTTTCATCTCTGATCAAACCGCACCAGGCAGCAGTGACAAATAAGAAAATGAAGCTTTTACTGAGAACTAGAAGCATGACAGCACACATGCACACAGAGCAGCTGTAGTACCTCTCCTCAATACATGCAAACCCCTGACGGCATGCAGAGTGCCCGGCTACGTGTTTTACACGATGGAAGCACGTGTGCAGAGAGAGTGTCAAACTTGTTAGAGCAGGGATGTGTGAACCCAGCAGGACAGAGACGCATGCAGTAAGTCTTCTGAGGAAACTGACTGTGGGTGAGGGAAGGGTGTGCAGAGTATCGAGCCGGATTAATTTCAAGTTTTGCTTATGTGCCGTAGCACCGGCACAAGAGAGGGCGTTACAGGGCATGAAGTCCCATAGAGGCAAGAAAGGCAAATTCCCTGTGCATATCTGAACTATCTGAATATTTGTGGAAAGAAAGAAATTATATTTAGCTGCTAAAAACACCAGCCTGCAACAGTTTGATCCACTCAAAATGGACATTTATTTCTTATTCCAGTTAGATTATTCAGGCATTTAAACGTTTGAGGTTGCTCAGTGAAAGCTGTTTTTGAGGGTACACTAAACTTTTATTGGTGTTAATTCTAGATCAAAGACACTAATCAGATGCCAAGTTAATTATTCTGATTGATGCGTATCTGGCTTGTGAAGAAATCCAACACTTCACACTATACCTGAACAATTCCCCATTACTTCTCAAATTGATTTCACAGAATTATAGTTTTTGTCTCCGCAACTTGGGCTACACAATCAAATTTAATTTGATTTGACAAAGAGCATTAGAAATTAAATTTTCATTTTTAAAAAATACTAATTTCTACATAGTGAACTCTGATTTGGAAAATTAAACACATTAAGACGGTCAGTCTACCACATTACTTTCACAACAAAGTAATTGGGCTCTTAAACAGATCTGAAACTTTACAGAGTAAAAGCCTCAAACCATATATTGAGGAAAGGTGCGTTCAATTTGTCCTACATGCAAGGACACCAAAAAATATATACAGTAAATGTGATTCAACTAATTGCACTATATCAAAAGCGGGTTAAACTACCAGACAGAGCAGAGGACTCACCTTTTGCAGCTCGGCCTACAGAAACGTTGTACGTTGGCTCTCCTCCTTGACTCTTTGTCCGGATGTCCATTGTCCAGTCGCCATCAACTGGGAGGCTGTCTCTGATTACAGAGCATTTTTTATTGCCTAGGGCCAATCCATGGGTGAAGAATGTCTCCCGTTCCTTTCCTATTACCACATCAATTTCTTCAGGCTAAAGGCAAAACAAGACAGAGATGTCAGGTACTTCACTGAATGAAATAAAATCACACAATTCTTGCATCACCCCCACCCCCAGTTAGTTTTTCAATAGATTTTGACACCACATAATTTACATGACATTGGAGTTCAAGTCTAACGGAGCTTAGAATATTCTGTTAAGCTATTCTCTAAAAGGCTGCATTCTTTTTGTCGCTAGGCACTTGTGTTTTAAATATGAGAATTAAAATTTCCCCTAAAAGAGCAAGCAGGACATTCTTCTCTCGCCATGTGTATACAGATATCTATTTTAATTCTAATGCGCTGACGGCATGTAGGTTAACAAAATTGGCAAACCAAAGCGTTAAATATACATCACTATGAAATTTCCAAGTGAAAAATATATTTAGCTAGCGGGAGTTCGGCTGGTCCCACAGGTGTGATGAGCTTTACTAAATATGTAATCTTATGTGGATCACCTATGCAACCATTTTCCTATGATTATTTTCCCCTGACAAAATACTTTTTGAAACCAATAATGCAAAACCACCTTAAGATGAAGATCACATTAGTTATTTTTATTTAAGTAGGTCAGAAAACAAAAGGCCACTATTGACAACAGGCACCCTGATTATACAAAGTGCTTGAACTACTCCCATAGCTTTAGCATTACTGGAAGGATCTGAAATCTCAGGCCTGCAACAGCGGAGAACATCATGATTCAACAACTGCTACAAAAGACGCTGCTTTCATTCCACCCAAGTGTGTATTTTACGACTGAATTGACATCAAAAAAGACGTTCACAGAATTTGATCTGTTTTTCTGATATAAAGTACAAAGGCGTCGCCCCTCCAATCGAAGAAAGAAATGCACAGTCATGGCAGGCATGGAATCCCTTTTGAGGAAGACGGGTACGTGACGGCTTTCTGGGCTCGACCGTTAGCATGGAAGTTTGCAACACACTTTATTCTTTTATCAGGGCGGATGACCATAACCGAGAACTACTTTTTAGTTCCCGAATGAAAATTTAAAGCCGCTGTTTCGCACACCATGTGTTCTGAGCTTAAAAAGCGACCATTCCAAACAGTGGCCCGATACAGAGACAAAGAAAGCCAGAGTGGCTAACGCAGCTAGGTGATACTATTAACTGGTTCCACAACGGCATTCATGGCATTAATAAAACTTGATTGCCTTGGTCAATTATTTTTAACGTCTCTATATAGGAACGTTGATATCTCCTAAAGGCCCGAGTGCTTATTATCAAGTTATCAGGGACACGCTGATGTACGAAGTCACTTAATCGGGAATAAAAAAAAGAATATACAGCTGTAAACGTTGTCATATTGGATTTAAAACTACCAGTCGTTAAGCGTCTACTAACCCAAATATCTTATTGCAAGGTAATTTACGAAACAAAATGGAGGTTCAATGATAACTGAACTTTGGTCCATTGTTAGAGCTGGATTTTGGCCCATTCTCATTCAGTAATGTGGTGGGGAGAAGTTTGTCTTCGAAATTATAGTTCCGAGATAACGGAATCGCCGCAGTTCCTCTGAAAACTGATCTCGCGTCTCGGACAAAATGATGAAGGAACTGGGAGTGGATCCGCCATCTTGGAAAAAGGGGCGGCAGCAGTGGCGGCGGCGGCGCTATTCACAAAGTTTGCCTCGGAAAGAGCGCAGCGCAACGGCACGCCTGCACGTGTGCCAGCTCCGCTAACGTAACGCTATTGGCGTTACCCATTAACGATTTTCCAACCGGCCTGAATGAGGCTAACTGCAAGCCATCGTTCCGCTAAACAATATTACCATCCAAGTCTGAAATGTTAACGCAAACCATAGAGCAAAAATAAAAACAATTTAATAACAATCTAAAATGTACCTGTAATAACCTAACGGTTTACATGAAAGAAACCCGCAATCACCAGCACTGTCCGTCCTGCTCGATCTCATCAGCCCGGCATCTCAAGCAAACACGTCTTGTGGTTGCTAGCTAGCGCCATTCCGTTAGCCTTCATAGCCTGAGTTCGTGGTACCGTTATTCGCCGTGCTAAATGAAAGCCGGCCGCGTTGACGTCGAATTCGATCGTAGAAATTAGACGAGCCGTGAATGAAAGTGGGTTAAAGGCGACGAAAACACAAGCTTTGTGGAGGTTAACGCATTGGTCAAGAGCGTTAACTGCCAATACATCGCATTTTATGACCACCGGACAACCATGTGTGCCCCACCGCTCGCCTGTGCATAGTTCACCGAGGCCTGACAATGCAGACGGACGCGCCGGCATGTGACCAACACTCGCCCGCCTCCCGCACAGGCCGAAGTAGCGACAAAAAGAAGATACTTACCGAAATGTTACAAAATGTACCGCCTAAGTGCGAAGCCCATACGTATTTAGCGTCCGCGTACCCAACAATGGCCGCGTCCTGGCAGCAGCCATCAGCCATCAGGTTGTCAACGTAGCTTTGCCAGGACATGTCTGAAAATATTTCTAAGATTAAAGAAAATGGGAATTGTAAAAGCTCGGTCACAAGAGCCTCTTGGCCGACCAAAAAATGGCAATGAAGCGGTTTCGACAGTGGTTGAACGGGCCTCCAAAACAAGCGAACTCCCACGACACGGTTGCGTCCGGCTTTCTTCTGAGCTAAGCAATGAAGAGCTGCAGCGGCTATCGCACAGACGCTAGGGTGTAGTCCCTACTAAATCACTCCGCCTGGGTCGTTCTTTGCCCCGATGCCTCATTGCATAGAATGTTGCGCTGCGGATGAATACAGTGTGATAATAAAGCAAAGCAGTATTTTTTTTTCTCTCTCAACGGCCACATCAGACATTTGTTGCAATAAACCGAGCAGGTAATGTTATAGGTATACTAATCAGTGTTTTATGGAATCCGAGAAGACCCTCCCTCCGCCAAGTTTTCAGACATTTGAAAATTACTATCTTGGTGAAAGTTAATTAATCCACTGTCTTAGATAATCGCACATACTATTTGTTAGTGTTGCGATAACTATCTCTCAGCTTTTGTTTACGTTTAGCGTTTATTTGACTTTAAATTAGCTGATTGCCAAAAACTACACAAAATGCCTATTTGTAAAGGTCTATTTGTGTTTGGTGGCTAACGAGAAACACCACGGAAATGTCTGTAGATGATAACAAAAATGAGACAAATATGATACTTTTAAAGAGTTAAGGATGTAAAAAAAAAACAACTAAAGAAAAAGAAAAGTATAATTATGTTAGCAGAAAACAAAATGATTGTCTTTTAACCTAAGACAAACATTTCATGTGCAACCAAGATCATTTGTAAACACATTGTAGGTTGTCATAACCTGCTTTAAAAGAAAGTTCCATATTTTTCGAACAAACAAGAGTATTTGGGGGGTAAAGTTGTGTTACTTCTGTTTGCTTTGACTGTTGAAACTATCAAGTTTACAAAGGCAAAGACTTTTAGGAAAAGAAGTAGTGCACACATTTACCATGCTTCGTCCATGCCAACCTACATTCATGAAGAGAGCCAACATTAAGAGGGATGATGTGTTTGCAGTGCAGACATGCTGAAAGTCTTACAGAATAATAATGTTGAACAGATAACAAAAACAACTTTAGTTTGGAGAATGCAGAGATTTGCAGACAGGTGTGTACTTCAGACCTGAAAATCTGGTGACATTGTTTAAAAATACCTCTAAAACCATTTTAAAACTTTTTGAACCTTTATCTAAATATCATTATGCAATGTTTCTGTTACATTAGTCAACTACCTCAAAACACCTCTCTAACTCCACCTCTGCAAATTAGTGAGCGTTAGTAAAAGTTATTAATTAACAAGGCTGCAGGTGGATGAGTGGGTGAGAAAACCTTGTCAGTAAGCCACACCTCTCTCCTCTTCTCTTATTGGATGCTCTCAGTTTCCATGGTCACTTCTGTTTTGCAGCTCTGATTTGTCAAAATAGTATTGCCATGGAAAAGCCAAACCACTCCAGTGCATATACGTTGAGAAGACATATCAATTAAGTTATTGCTGTTCAAAATGGGCACAGTTCGAATGACTGAGAGCTTGTATTTTCATTTTAAATTTGTTTCTGAAAATACAACTTTGATTGCATTTTTATTCCAAGACTTGTCATTTAATTGTTGAAATGTCAAACAAGTCTGAACCTGAGCCTCAGTGTGGCTGGCACTCCTTACCATGGAACAGCAGTTTAAATTATTTTGCAAAAGATGCACCAAAGCTGTAAAAATTAAAAAAAAAAAAATGTTTTGTCATGGGCTCAATACAATTTACACAAACTAAAAAGGAATGGTTCGTTAGCACTATTTTCCATGGTGGGTTCCTACATCAAATGTAATATTGTTAAAGTGAACACATCAAGTGCATTAACAGGGCTCATAAGTGTTGGTTAAGTGCGTTTGCAATGGGTGCATCGGTGTCACAAGTCGTTCTTACAAAACTCTGGTGGGATCAGTTCAGATTTGCGCTCAGCAAAAGCAAAAACGTTTCACTCTAAATAGAAATGAACATGCTATATAGTCCATGATTTGTATGATCTGTACAGGGTAGAGATCAGAGGTCAAAGTCACAGCTGCCAGGACTCATCAAGCTTACTCTTTGTCTAAACATGAGGCTCTGCCAGAGTGCCAGGACCTGTACGACTGGAAGATAATTCTAGACATTTTTTGTCTTGATTTAATGATATTATATATTAATGACCCTGTCCTCTGTATGGGGCAGAACAATTGGGTCTATTTTTATTTCACATTAGTGAGCTATGTTAATGCCAAATAGGTTTAGTGAAATTAGTTCTGTTTCTCCTGTTGCTATGATAGAACCGTTTCTGTACTTTGGAATCATTTTACTGTTGGTAAAAAGGTTGCCTTTATTTGGTACTTAACAAATGACAATGTTGAGTAAAATGGTGTCATTTGGTATTAAATGTTAATGTAAAGGGATTTGTGCTAATCTGATGAATCTCGTGAGTACGCAATTCCTGAAACGAGTCTCTTTTATTCTTTGATTGATCATGACTTAAATTCAGTGCAGCTGGGATGAGGACATTAAATATTGAGAAGCAGCAGGTAGGGTAAGATGGAGTGCTGGCTCTGCTCTGTTCCTAGAAAATGTCTCATTTTTTTTCTCTCCAGGTCTTTGGCCTGACGATGACTTGACGATGCACACGTCCTAATCATGTGAGAGGTTCAGGCAAAAGTGTAGCACATTGTAAACTCTATGTGGGTGAGTGTTGAGAGGTGTTTGTTGAGAGTCTAATCAAGTATTTATCTTCACAAAGATGGTGAAATTGTTCTTGATAACATGTCACAATGAGTCATATGACACCCAGTTTGTGTGACTCAGTAAACTTTGTCCTTTAAAAAGCTTCATTTAGGAGAAGGCAGGCAGTCAATCTGCAACTGATAACTCACTGATCTGGACTCCAGGGACTGCCTGCCTGCCTGTCTGTCTGTCTGTCTGTCTGTCTGTCTGTCTGTTTTTCTCTCTCACACACATATCTCTAACAAACACATATGTTAGAGATTTTAATTGCGATGATGCAGCCTTGACACAGAGGCTTGGCTTCTTTAACCTGACATGCTTTGTGACACAAATGGTTATAGTTTTCCAACCATGCTCTCGTGCTGGCTTGCTTCATAAAAATGGCAGAAAATGTGCTTCATCTGACACTCACATTAAAAAGGTAACAAGAGTGACAATTAGTTCTTCTGTTTTTTGCCATATTAATATGCTGTCATGAAAAAAACAAATACAAAAATTATATTTTAAGCCTGACTGTAGATGACTGTACGTGCACTCCCAGTTGCTCTGGTATGGGCTATGGTGCTATGGAGACAAGACAAAAAGCTCTACTGTTCTGCAAAGATGAATGGTCATGATTCATGATGAAAGATGAACTCAGTCTGATCAGTTTTGCCATCTTAATGAAAGTCTTCCTTGACTTTATCCATTCAAACTTTGTGACACCTTCTGCAGCCTCAGCTGATTTAGTTTGATTCTTATGTATTAGTCCTAAATGTTGAAGCACTGACACGCGTGATGTTGAGATCCAAGAATTATTAAAATATGCTTTGTTAAGAGGTTTATCTTCCAGATAATACATTAGCTTCATTTGGTTTCAATACAAATATATTTATTTACACCTTTTACAGAGAGTCAAGGTGTGCTTGACTCACTCTTGCATTTCTTTTAAAGCTCCTCAATACAACCTTTCAATTCACAGAGGCTCTCGGTTGATTACTCAACTGCAAACATACGACCAACAGGCTCCAGTCAGGTGTTGTGACTCTGAAGGGGACCAGTTGTGATTCCTGGTGCCTTTAGAGATGCACTCAGTTTCTTTTTTTTTTTTCATGTGTCAGGTACAAATTCTCCTTCACCTCCAGAAATGCCATACAAAGTTTGTCTTTTGACCACCACACGCACTTATCCACGTGTCCACTCGCCCACGTGCTTAAAGTTCATGTATGAAAAGGCCACAGTGTAACATGCACACCCCCTACTTCGATACCACGGCGCACACAGTTTCGCAATGCCAAGTCTTCTTGAGGGAGCAGACGTCATTTGCAAGTGAAATAAATAGAAAGTGGGAAGTGCGAGGGCAATGTAAAACAACCTGTGTGTCCATGTGCGTGTTTACATTTACCAAGCGGGTTCGAGGTGAGACAGTAAAGTCACATTTTCTGCTACTTGCTTCTTTTAATTTCGAGGCGTGTGCACAACAAAAATACTGGACAAATCCAATTCACTGCTCACTGGTGACACCTTGTGGCCAAGACTGGTTTGTACAGCTGTTTTTCAGGGGAATAAACTGAGTGGAAAGTCACCAAGAGCGAAGTGTGACACAGATGGTGCCCTTGAGCTACTGGTTAGTCAGACAATTCAATTACAACAAACCTCCTTATTGCAAATAAATCCTTCAATAAAAACATTTGCAAGCAAAAACAGAAACCAGCCAGATTTTTGGTTACGCAAAATCAGACGAAGCCAATTACTGGTGGCCGTCATGGTTTGTTTAACCCGTGTCAGCACCCCCACCTAACTGTAAAGCCTTTCACATGGGATCATAGATCACGCACATACTGCAACTCCTCCCTACATTACCAATGGGCTTGCTTGAAAAGACATGAACTGAGCTGAATTGCATATTCCGAAAGCTTTTCCAACATGTTTGCCTTGAAACTTAAATACCCCTAAAGACATCCCCAACAGATGCTTTTTGGTTCAGTCATCCTATACGAACCCCCATCGTAAGCAATGGTTAAGGTTCAATCGTAATCTTTTTTTTTTTTTTTTTTAAAGGAATTTTGATTTCTTAAACCTGATATGTAGAGTTATTATCCAGTGTTGGAACATGTAAACAGGTGGTAGTTTGCATGAGTCCAAACACGTATTCACATTTGTGTGTCACCGTCTCTCTGACACACACACACACGTCTCTTTTTATTAACCCAAAAGACTTAGATATTTTTAAGCAATTTCACACACTGTTTATATTTTTATTCTCTCTTGTTTAATAGCCTGAAGTGTATTGGTAAAAGACAAGGGCAGAGCACGGACCAAAACAATTGTCCAGCTTGAGAAGGTAAGATGTGCCTTTGGCAGCTTGACAACACATGTTCACCCCCCCTTGTTACACAACGGCGTCTAAGTTTGAGAGACTTATTTGGGCTCCTGTCAGTAATTTTACCTTTTTCCATGCATGCTAAGGAAAATAGATTGGCGCAGTGGCGTTACATAATAATTCACGTGTTGAGAGGCCGAGAGAAAATAAACATCATGGGACACAGGCTGCAAAACTAAGTTATATGTTTGGCAAGAGAACAAACTCTTCAGAGGAAACAGAATTTATCTTAGAGCTTTACTTCAAAACAAGGGCTCAAACATGGACTTACTGTGTAATCTTTGGAGGATA
This sequence comes from Thamnaconus septentrionalis, assembly GCA_009823395.1. Classification (NCBI taxonomy): domain Eukaryota; kingdom Metazoa; phylum Chordata; class Actinopteri; order Tetraodontiformes; family Monacanthidae; genus Thamnaconus; species Thamnaconus septentrionalis. The sequence goes on along the minus strand of CM020508.1, from coordinate 11,761,145 downwards.
AAAGAACAAATAACATGACTAAATATCAGATCTTGCACTGAACTGCCGGTCCGTTCTGGCATTAGCAACACATCCTTCTCTCTTTTGCCATTTACAAAGAGTGCTTGACCAGGGCACCGAGTCATCATTCTCTGCCGGTTTTGTCATTATAACAACAATACAAATTTATCACAATCCATCCATCCATTCTCTCAGGTTCTCTCTCTGGCAAGCGGGGTTACACCCTGTACAGGTCACCAGTTCATCCCACACCCATAAAGAATAACAACCATCACACTTTTTATATTTATTTTTATTTATTTGTCACCTACATTAAAGGTAATAGTGCAGAGTCAATAAAAATAAAACATCCTGAATAATAATATAGAAAAGTGACTAATCAATTTTTTTTGTTGTTGCTATTTTTAGGATTTAAATGCCCCACCAACCCAACCAAAAGTACCTAAGGCTCTAAACATTATTTCTCAATTGGCTGTACAATGTATATCCAACATTCCTGAATTTGCAGTTAAAGTGAAGGACACATGAAAATCATGAGAGAGACAAAAGACCGGGAGATATATGGGGACTTTTTTGTCAGGATAGATGTTACTGTGTATACAGCAAAACATAACCCATAAATATTACAACAATATTATTTTCTTGTCTCCGAGTGCCATCGTTATTACATTATATCCTTTCATTATAGTGACCTGGAGGAACTCAACCTCAGCTTTATTAGAGTCATGATAAGATGTCTGTGGTCGGGGCCAAGGGGTTAGTGGTTCAATCAAACATGTGACAGGATAAACCAGAGAGTGTTGTCACACAGCTCAAGGTCGCTATATTTATTTTAGGCAATCACTGTATTATTAAACTCCTGCTATCACCAATGTGAAGTGTTTATTTGTTTAGGCAAATCAATTTAGCATTTTTTGTGGCCTCCACTGGCAACCTCTCTATTGTCTTTTTAGCATTATTCTTATTTGATTATTTTTGTATCTCTTTCATTTTGTACCCCTCTCAACCATAAATGATCTGTCAGGTCGTTAGACTAATGAACCAGATGCAAAACTGTAGGCAATCAAGCTTATGTCATGATGGGTACTTCTTTGACATTACATTGACGTTGACAAAGTAACTCATTTCATCTCACCCTTCTCGCTCCCTCTATTCTGTAAGCGTCACTCTTTGACTATGTTGAAATGACAAAGTTGATTGTCTGGTGAATCATCACCTCCAGCTGGAGGCTTACGTGACATGTGATGATGTTGAACTGAAATGCCTATGTCTGTGAAGGTGAGGATGGTAAACAGATGTCATGAAAACAGATGTGTCACAAATGATTCACATCTGATGACACAATTGGGCCGTTGCATTTATCATAAAGGTACGATGACTTCTTTTGCAATTTTGCATTGAATGATCATCGTCCTTCAATCAGGCAGACTGTTGATTCCAACATTTGGGGTGTAAAAAATGTGTTTCTCAGAGGGAAATTATTTTGTGTGTGCTACAACTGTGTTCAAAGGGCGTGTCTTTAACTGGAGAGTCAGGAAGTGTTTGTACACGCTTTATGATTAAACTTGAATTTATGCCCAGTAACACATTACAGAATCTCTGGATATTGTGTTATGACTGAACTATGATCCCTCAATACGTACCTCTTGAGGAATTCATGAGGCAGTGAAAACTATAAGCATAAACAAGCATACTTCAGCAGAAACATGAACATCCAGTGATCTGTGAAAATATTCAGACTTCAACTCAGAGTTTCATCTGTGAATCATGTGTATTGAGCAGAACAAAAAAAAGGAGTAATTCAGTGCATCATCTTAAAACCTACATATGTGACAGCAATATAACATCACCTAACATTTACATTTATTGGTATTCAGACACTCTAAAATACATAGTCCAAGCCAAAAATAAAAAAGCATATATGTGTTTTCTGTGGAAATGGGGCCAAAATAAACCGAAAACCATGCACAGGGTTCGTGGGAATATTTTGTTATTTTAGGTTTATGTCGGTTAAGTTCCCCTGAAAAAACTCCTTGTATCGTTTATTTCTAGTGAAGCCCGTCTTGTACCAAGTGGTGGGGGACGGCTCGTCACACAGTTTGTTGATTGTGTACTCTCAGACCCCATAGTGCTTTGTGAGAGGCCAGAGGTCTCAGGTTGGGCTGCTGAAAGTGACCACTAGCCCGAACTGCAGGCTCTAAAATAAAGCCATACAACACCAGTCTTGTTGCTGCGGTGGTACCCTGAAAGTGGACTCAGCGTGTCGGGACTATGACACTTGCTGGAGCACAGCCTGGTAGTCTTCGCCCTCAGACCAAAATAAATAAACACAGCCAGCTACAAAAACACATTGGCTGGGGCTCGGGGAAGCCCACACTATAAGGGAGGGAGTCTGAGCATAGACTGTCTGATGTTGCAACATTGTATTTCAAGTTAAAAAAGTCAAAAAAGTTTGTTGCCTGTTGTAGCAACAGGCAAAGTGTGGACTGAAGTGTAGGTAGGTAGGTAGGTCAGTGTTGGTAGGTTTCTATGTTGTGTACAAGCAGATATTGAATTTTACTTCTATTTTCCCTTTTTAAAAATCTGTATTGATTACAGAGTAACTATAACGAGGCAGGCAATCTGTTTCGATTAATTCTATATTTTTTTGTGTCGTACATTGAGGGGCAAGTACAATACAACTTTCTTCTTCCTGTTCCTTTTCGGTCATGGAATATGTTACATTTGAAATTTGCTTTTTGTTTTGTAGGCGTTTTATATTGTACTGGTGGTAAAATAGATAAATACAATTCAACGTTTTCGACATATTTTAGTTTATTGCATTTGCAAAGGTTTCTGTCTTCTCTCAACCCTAGTAGTGTATGTCTCTTGCATTCCCTTCCGGTAGGGGTTTTAACCGGAAATGACGACTGGAAGCAAATTATTTTGGTAGTGTAAAATTTTTCGTTTTTCCATACAAAAAGGCTTAATAACCACGTTTGCTTTACTAGAGGTGTAGGCGAAAATTTTCCACATGTATTATGTATAAATATAAATGAACAAAAAATGTTTTAAATTACGGCAAACTTGTTTGACATACATACCCAAGATGCATTTCGTCCCTGCCTTCTAGTTGAGTGGCTGGGTTGCCGAGCGGCAGCCAAGGGTTAGCGGCTTGTTAGCGCAGAACCCATTTGGAAAAGTGATTACTTGTTAGCTTACTGCTAATAGCAGCGGCCAGAAGTAAGCCGGCCGCAAGGAGAGAAGCAAAACTTCACCGACTGTGAGACGTTCACTTCGCCTGCTCCTGAAATACATGCGATTGATTTTTTTTTTTTTTTTTTTAACGTGTGGATATACATTTTTTTTTAATTTACAACCTGAAGAAGTACAGTCTGGTACAGAGGTAGGAGAAACTAGCCAACTTTAGCTAACTCAGTTTGTCGGCGAGAAATAATAATAAGAAAAAACTGAGAGGAGTGGACTGTGTGCTTGTGCCTGCCTCACACTAAAGTGCCAGGAGCAGCTGCCGAAGAAGAACTTTGACAGGGGGTGTTTCACACTCCGTTGCAGGGACCGAGGGAAGGCCGACGCAGAAGTTGTTCTCGTCCTAAACTGCGACGAACACCGTACTTATTTCCTCACGTCTGGCCCTGGTTGCCACGCTTTGCTCTTGTCAAACGAAAGGCAGGGGATCCGTGGGGGAAATGCCTCGTAACGGTACGTGCCTGTGTCAAACCCACGAGTTCTAAGCTGGTTCGCAGTACCGGCGTCCTGCTCCTCGAGTTCTCTGGAAGCGGACAGGCTTGGGGCAGTCAGTGAACACGTCGAAAATGCCGAAGAAGAAAAGTTGCTTCCAGATCACGAGTGTGACGCAGGCACAGGTAGCCGCCAGCTGCATCGCTGACGACACTGAGAGCCTTGATGATCCGGATGAGCCCCGGACGGAAGACGTCTCGTCCGAGATATATGACGTTTCCCGTGCCGACCTGGCTTTCTGTGAAAGGAGTTCTTCCGAGGAAACCTTAAACAACAATGGGGAGTCTCAGGAACTGCTGCTACCCAGCACTGGCCCTTTCAACGGGGGAGCCTCCTATAAAATTATTGGTACTGGTCAACTCGGCACGTATAATTCAGGAGCAAGTTTGTCTGGGCCAGCTAGAGCCCCACCCAATTTTCCTACTACCCACCCTTTGACTGTGATCAATCCCGGTCCTGCTGCCTCTGTCTCTGCCAATGTTGCTCATACTGCTTCTGTTAGCACCAACTGTATTTCTCGCTTCAGGGTCATTAAACTTGACCACGGCACAGGAGAGCCCTTCAGAAGAGGCAGGTGGATGTGCACTGAATTCTATGAGAGAGAATCTGGCTCAAATATTCACAGAGCTGTTGACAGTATAAAGACAACTCTAACTCTTGATTGCAGCATAGAACGAGACAGTGGCCTTGGGGCTACTATTAACTCAGCGGTCTCTAGTACTGGTCTTTCTCTACAGGCTTTTGAAAACACCACAGACGGTGCATTCTCCCTTGAGCACCCCTCCCACCTTATCACCTCGGAGCCTCTGCAGCAAGGCTACAGCCTGGCTCCTCAGTTAGGGAGTGGGGCAGGTGCCTTCCAGTCCACGGGGTATACAACCACACCACCAGAAAAACCACAACTGGCTCAAGGCAGTATTCAGCCTTTTGCCCCACAGACCTTACATTTGAACAGCCTCAATGGTGTGCACCAAGGTGCCGTGCAAAATTCTCCCCTGATGCCTCCTGCTACTCAGGCCCAGCAGCTATCCTATTCTACTATCGTTGTCTCCACTGGCCAGCTAGACTATCATCATCAACACTTTGGATCAAGCACTCAGAGCCCTTCTCCGTTGGCCCATCCTGCATGGTCTCAGTCCAGCCAAGTGGTCTCACCAGAACTTGTCAGCGCTGGTCAGAGGGCACAGGGGCTGGATGGAGAAGCACGTTTATCAAAGGGCATTCAGCTGCAAGTGGGAAACTCGTCAGCTTTAGCGCCCATCCTCACAGGAAGTGACCAACAGCAGCATACCAACCAGACACAGTCTTCAGGAAGTGTTGGTGTTTCCCTTGCATCTTCTATCGCTTCCCATGGTGGTGTTCACAACGCATTTGCTATAGTGGCCAGTCTGGGTGGACATGTCCAGCCCCAAAGTGCCCAAATGAGAATCCTCACAAGCCTTCCGTCCAGCTTAGGTAACCATGCAGAAGATCACAGGCACACAGCTGATTCGCCACCTCAGGCCAATGCAGTTGTGGTGCCGGGGAGAGATGGAGTAAAGCCTTTCATCACTCAAGGCTTCGGGCTGCCTGCTCCTGCTGTCAACAGCCTGTTTGGTATCCATATTGCCATGAATGATGATGAAGACAGGTAAGAAGCTATACCGTATAAGCAATGACATTTTTCTTGTTGTTTACCGTTACCGATTATTCCCCCCATTTCCACTCAGAAATTAAAATCATACATTTTATCATTTTTATTTTTCACTGGTCTAAACTTGTGGAGCGAATGATTAAATATATATATATATATATGTTTGTCCTAATAATAAACATTCTTGTTGCATTCTACAGCTGTCATTTTCTAGGCAGCATAATGCCTCCGGTGTCTACCTCTAGCACACCGTTAAAAAGTCTTTTGTTGTGCTTTAAGGAACATTAAAGATATGTTCATCGCAAAAGTGGAATTAGAGTACTGTAAAATCTACACCAATCAATTGAAAGTAACAGATGGGGACATTTAGAGACAGTTCTAGCTATTAATGGAGTGCAAAAAAACACTGAGGTTTGTTCCCTCTTTAAACCCCCACAGCCACTGCATTATACAGTACATCCTCTAAAATGTGGAGGTTATTTTGGTTTAGGGGACATTAAGAAGAACTTGGATAAGTTCCAGCAGTTTGCTTTCAAGCTGAGAAAGCAATGACCGTCCCAATGTATTCAGGTATTTTCTTTTTTTGCTACTGTCCGTCTAGACGAGACAAAAAGCTCGGATTTAAGGGGTCGTAAATACCAACTCTTCACTTCACTACAGCATTTCTCTAATGTACACACCAGCTATTTTTAGGGTCTGTCTGATGACCCTATACTTCACTTAAGCAGAAGTGTTGCCACTGCCATTCCGAGAAAACAGCAGTGAATTGCAGAAGTGATTTTGGAAGGATGACCCAGATGAGGACTGACTGCACATAGTATTTATCTAGCTTTGGTTTATGACACTCACTGCAGTTTGTGTTGCTCTAGTTTTGAGAGAGTCGGAGCAGGATGAGTATGTTTATGTTTTGGGAGTTTAAAGCCTTATTGTGCAAGTGCAGATACCCCAGAAGCTTATCATTGTCTACAGTAAGACCTAATCCCAGCGACACTGTGGAAAGAACGATAGATGATTAGTAGAAAGAAGAAACATTGTGTATGGTACCAGGAAGGGAATATTTTTGCCTAACGTCTGCGTGGTGGAACCTGGTGCTAGTGCTGGACTGGTATTGGTGTCACAGTTGTTACTCAGTTTGCAGTCAGTTTGCTTTTCCACAGCCAGAGCTGATTCGATAGCAATGTCATGAGGCCATTGAGTGGCCACCGTTACTATACAGACGCAGAATTTCTTTCTGTACGTAGCTAGACACCTAGGACCTCTTCCATGTTGAATGATCAAGTGGATCTGAAGTAGTATTTAACTTCCTGTTTTAGACCTTCGACCTTTATTGAGCCGTCCCATCATTACCCCAGATGACTCATTCTGGATCTAATTGCAGCTCAAAATGCTTGTAAAAACAAACATAAAAGATGTTGTAAATATTAGAATACATCTTATAAACACATCCATAAATTCCCAGCACGTTGTGTTTTCTAAATAATGAAATAGCTTTGCATGAACTGTTTTGCTAACAAAATTGTTTATCTTAATTAACAACATAATATATTCAGTCTGTCAAGCATTATGTTTTTAATACTTTACTTATTTTTAATGTCTAGACAAGCACACATTCATCCCTTCAGTGTACTTTTTACTTTGTACTTTAATCACAATATACCCAGATTTATCGTGTCAAAAATGGCTTTCAGAAACTTAGTTAAAACTTTAACAACTGTTAAAATCAGTTGTTGTAAAACAGCCCTGTTGACTCAGTGTGCCTATAAATGCCATTGATAAAGAGGAGGCACATTAATGGAGCATCACCCAGTATAATGAAATTTGTACTTTGTACTGTAGTTTTATTCACATTGTTGCTGCACAAAGCTCATCTGTGTCAAGTAACCTGCTTTTTATGACTTCCGTTATAAATTTGGCTGACTGACGGTAAACCACTTTGTGGCGGTGAGATTATAATTAAATTTTCTCAGCCTAAAAAGGTCAGCAACTTTTAGGCTGACCTAAATGGAATAAGGTCAGCCTAAGGAATAAGCATGCTGTATTCCTGCAAAAAGGTTGTGTAATGAATAAGGTTATAAAACTAATGGGACAAATAAGATCTCTTATACTCTTCAATTTAATTAAAATTCTATGTGCCTGGGCAGGGAGACTATACTAAATCCCCTGTGCACAAGTACAATGTGGGATTCTGTATGTTAAAATATGAGTTTTGGCAGTTTTGAAACTGCCTCCTAGCACTGGTTCTGACACATGCCTCTACATATTTATGACGGACACTATACATTTCACCAAACAATTAACACCTTACTATAGCGACTTCAGACCATACTTTACAGCATTGTACCAGCAGAAAAACAAATAGAAACACGGATACAACTTGACATCACACTCTTCTTGATTTACTCTCCCATTGCTCCACCCTCTTGGTCTTTATTGTAGCACCAGATTTGAATATAATGATTATAAGTATGAAATTCAACGTCAATCCTGGAATATGAGTAACGCATACAGTGGATTAAAATTGCGTCTTTCAAGGGCCCACAGCACTACTGTGAACATTAGATGTAAAAATAAGTAAAATGATAAAGTATAAGTTGAATGACAAAGGAGAGAAAATCATTAATGCAAAGACAAAAGACATTAGTACAAAAATACAACAGTGCAACACAAGTCAAAAAACACAAGGCACATAACAGGTGGAAAACCTTAAAGTGGCAGAGAAGTGTAGCCTTAAAAAAAAAAAAAGACAGTTAAATTGGACAGTGGTCTGACAGCAAAGGAATCATGTTGGGGTTTTTAGTGTAGTTGCCACAGATTTCGACAGAGCGCTGACCTGCCTGAACCTCCGGGGGATACACATTCCTAGGCTCTTGAATAGCTGTAATTATAGGAGATCCTAAGCTGTGACCCAAGTTGACAAGGCTTCTCCAATTAAGCTTTTGGGCTGGGCTGCTGGGCCTGCTTCCTGTGTGCCTGTCTCCTCTTTGTTCTATGTCTTTCTATACCTCAAATTTCATGTAGCCTTACCTGAATCTCAACTCATGCTATAGTTTATTGTTGTTTATGTTGAAAGATGGAGGTGAATGGTGCGTGGAGAAGTGGTGGAATAATTTTCACAGCAGGACCCACCTTAATATTTTAGCGAGAGGCGGTCAGGGGATCTCTTCCAATTAGAGAGAACCTGGCAAAGCAAGTAAACAATCATGCTTCTGACTACCTACCGTAACTAACTTATCTCTTCCTTGAAGTTAGCCAATTGAATCAGATGCAGTCTGTTTTAGGGTGTTCCGGGAATTGAGTCACCGTTTTCAAATTTGGTATTTGTTGTATTTTCTAAAATTCTCTCAACAGCGTGTGAAGTACAAGGATTTATTTTTAGCCATCTGACCAAGGAGGAAATCTTTTCACAGCTACGTGTTTATCAGTTTTTACTCCCCTTGGACAGGGCAGAGTTGAGCTGAGAGAACTTATCTAAGGGTCTAAATTCAAGGTAGGTATGGCAACAGGTCAACCAACATTTTCTTTTCTTCATTCTTGAATTGAAAATGTTTTGTGTACCTTCGTCTCAGAATCTATTTGGACGCAATCTATTTTATTGTTTCTTCCTTCACTGGTTTTTCAATGAGCCATTTCCTCTGATATGGGGTTAAGGAAGTGAGATAGAGAAAAGGTCAAGTTTCTTTATGGCGCACTTGGTAAACTTGCTTCAGAAATGTGGGACCGCATGTCTGTCATCTCATTCTGCATCCTATAGTTGGAAGTACGTGCTAAACAGCAGGGTTTCAATAGCGAGGGCCTCCCGGAGACAGAGATGACTTGCTTGTGAGTAATGAGGATGTGAAAAAAGCGTTGCAGGCAGCTGCATTTGAGTCATCCATCCTATCTCTTCTCTTGCTCACTGCCCACTTTCATTGCATGTTGTCCACTGATCTGATGCACTGCTGCTAGTGTGTATTTGTGGCTGTGGCTGATTGTCACACCTTGACTCGCTGCACCCTCCACCATCACCTTTCAATGTGAAAATTTTGCAGTCACACAACCCTAAAAACCCTAATCCCAAACCTTGTGTTTTTTGAGCAGTCCTAAAAACCTCAACCTAAATATTAACTAAACCATTTTTGATAAGGAATTGTTCTGTTTAGAAATTGTAGTAAATTAAATCTTGATTTTTTTGGGGGGGATTTTTTTTTTTTATATATATATATTTTTTTAGAGATTTTAAGACAATGGATTAAAATGCAGTCTACACTCACGCCCTAAATAGGTCACAGTCAATGAATGTGTTGACACCTGCCATGCATACAAATACTTTTTGCTTGGCTTGCAATGAAAGGTTTTCAGTGTTGGTTTGATGACTGCTTTCATATTTGCTATAGGGTTTCTGCCTGTCTTCTTCCGTTTTCTCAAGATGCCTTTACCTCGTCTGTCAAAACACACAGCAGCCTTTTGAAGGTGAATGCGTGAAGCGGATGTGACTCATTGTGCCAGGATAGAGCGATAGCTGTTTATTCACAACCTTGCAGAATGGATCGCACCGTATCAGTGAATCAGGTTTCACTCAGTCTAATATGCACCAACTTGTCCTGATTGCGCAAAATGGGAAACCAAGCTTCTAACAAATAATTTCCTTTAATAATTATGTGAGTCTCATGTTTTGCTGTTATAAGTTGGTGCTCTGGTAAAATATTAAATTAAAGAAAAGGCTAGTGGAGGAAATTGATTAAGACATTTAGAGTTGGTAACGTGACTGAATCAGACTAAATTTGTGAGGGATAGTTAAACATTGTGGCAAATTTGCCTATTGCCATAATTGCTATAATCGTATGAATAGGTACATTCCCTTTAATTAGTTCCTGTTGTTTTGAGATCCAGGGGGCAGAGACGCAAACTGTTCGGCAAATAATGTGGAGGTGAATGGTACAGGTCTCCCACCCTCAAAACTCATCAAATACATAACCCAACAACTGCAGAGTGGACAAATTGTAACCTGCACACTCACCACACAAATTATGTGACGATCATAATTATTATTTTTTTCTTGGAAAGAAGCTGTAATGTTTTCCATTCTTATACAGTCTCATTACATAAAGATATATTTGATGAATGCATGGCAACTGGTGTAGACTGCTGCTGTTACCTCATTAGGTCATTGAATGCTATGTGCATAAGACACACCCTATGTACGGTATGTAAAAGTGGTTGTCTGTGATTTGTCACAAGACTCTGTGAGTGTGGTGTCTTCATGGAGAAATCAATGTCAGCCAATAACAGAACAAGAACCCTGGACGAGGGTCAGAGTATTGTATTGAGCAGTTGCGAAAACGTTGCCTGGTCTGAAAGTATTGCTCCTTTTAAGGCAGTTTGTTAGTTACAATTTAATGACTTTCATAATTGGTTGTATTACCAACTACCTCAAATTTAAAATGTGTTTTTGATAAGGAAGGCTTGTCTTTTTTCTGCAATTTCTTGGTCAGTCAACTCAACTTGTAGCAATCACTGTGAGTGTGACAGTTAATTGTTGTTTCACAAAGAATGACCAGCCAATACAGAAAGATACTTAGGACGCGCTTACGTGTGTGATACTTCTGCATTCCGCCAATGTGTTGGCTCCAATATGTGGGTCGTTCCAGACTCCTGAAAAAATATGCATGACTTCAATTTCTCCAGAAGTCTTGCACTGTGCCGCATCAATGGTGTGAGTCAGGTGCAAACCCCCAGAGTCTAAGATGCAGGCCCATTCATTTCAATGAAGTTGCTCACCCAGCACGTGTCCCAAAAAAGTTTTTGACTTTCGCATTAATGGGTCAATAGAGAGTGCGGAGTTATGTTACTTTCCATCGTGCCTATGTAACTCACATGGTCTTTTGCCAATCACAACTATCCTGGAGAACGTCACTTACAGACACGTCAGGACGCAACAATTCAGAACGAGCTGAGACACAGCCCATGGGATTTTATTTTGCTGCAGTACCTTGAGTGGCCATATTTCCAGTCCAGTATCCAGTTCTTATAATACATCCATGGTCAGGTGTGATTGTATTTATACAGTCAAACCGTGCTATTGACCCACCTGATTAGAGTTTCCAGTTAACTCAACATGCACGTCTGTGGAAGGAAGCTGGAGAGAACCTGTGCAGGCTCAGTGAGATCATGTAAACTCCACAGAAAAAGGCATGACTCAGAATCAAACCTGTGCACCTGTTACTTCAGTTTGTTCTGTCACCTTAGTCATACAACTAAAACCCTACTTCAGAAACTAGAACATACGGGGTTGTTGTTGTATCTCCATGCTGATCCTATCCCCTACAACCTGACCAAAGATATTTCTGACTCATCGGTGAATGTGGTAACAATTGTGTTTCACTGTAACGCTGGCTTTCATAGAAGAGCACCCATGTTGGTGTGAATCATTTTCAAGCAATGCATTACTCCTTGAGCTTTAAGTACAGTTATAATCAGCAGTCTCTTAAGTTTAATACAGGACCTATCAAAAACTCTCTTAGTGTTCTGAGCCTCCATTAAAAAGGCTGCTGTCAGTGTTGGTTGGCTGCACAGCTGTGACCTGGGTCTTTCTGATTCATGCTAGGCTGAGGCCTGGCCTCACACAGAGACCACTTTGCTGGTGAACGTTTTCTTCTTGCACCTTGCCATTGCCAGATTGGAAGATTTTGATAATAAGAAGATCCCCTTCATTAATTAAAGAAACTGTACCGTTTAGGTAGTTCACATATAATCATCCAAGTTAAAGCAGCTGCTTGTTTCGTGGGAGATCAAGGATTGGATTTATCTTGCCTAGAGCGTCTAGAGACGCTTTTGTGTCCTATCTATGGCATGTTGTGCAATAGTTGTCATGTCAAGGCAGTTTGAATTTCCATGGAGATGGTTGTTTCTGTGTATCAGCAGGTTTTTGCAACCGTGTCAAACCGTTGCGGTCTTTGTCATCGTATCTTTGTTGTTGGATGACATGAAGCAGATGGATCATGTTGGCTTTTCACTGGTTTATATTATGTAAAAATTGTCTTAAATCAAGTTACGTAATGTCCTCATCTTTTGAATAGAGCAGGCTTTGTATGGTTGACGTGAATGTGTCTTTACACCTGAAAAAGAGTGGTGACTGACACAACCTCTCTCTGGGTAGATTATGGCTTCTAAATCCCCTGTCAATCACTTATTACAGAAACAGAAAACTTCAATCACTCTTGTTTTGCCTGAGGTTAACTCAACATGTTCAGTGTTTTGACCTTTTTTGTCCTGTAAATTGCAGGCATGTCAGTCTACATCTGTAGTAATTACATTAAATTCAGTCCAGCTGCCAGTCCGACTTAACCTTCAAGGCTGCGATGACCTGGATGACTTCCGACCTTTACAGACCGCTCTGATATGTACATATGTAATATGCTTAATTATCGTGAAACCCTTTATTATAGCATGTTCACTTGGAGCAGTCTACACTTGCTGCATTTTGCCTGCTATCAGACAATGCAAGTCACTACGACCTGTATGCGTCCGATATCTATCATGGCTAAAGTGGGATACGTGGGGGGAAAACGTCAGGAAGGAATTCACGAGGCACTCTGGTACGTGTCGGATAATTGATGGGTGTTCCAGGTGGACATAGATGACCTCTTTCACACCACCTTTAACCCATTTGTCCTCCCTGTCTAAGATGTGAACATTACAGCCCTCAATGGAGAGGCCTTTCTCATGCAGTCCCGTCCTCTGTGTTGGGCCATTTGTTTAGAGGTTTGGTTTAACCATTGTATTGGTTGGGACAGCTGTTGCTGCATTTGGGCAGTGTGCGAACCACATTGATGAGTTTTTATCTTGGAATTTTATCCAAGGGATGAACCAATATCTTCCTGAGGAACTTTTTTTGTTTGAAATGAACTGTTACGTTATAACTGGTAAAGATCCTCCTAATTTTTAATGAAAGTCTGAAGAATAAAAGTTTGATAATTCAGGACCTTACTTTTAACTGTGCGCTGGTGGTGATTATTTATTTTCATAAATAAGGAAGAGCTTATCATCATGTTGCTTCGTTTTTTTGTTTGTTGTTTTGGTCTTGTCATTTCCACATCTGAGCTCGCGTCACTTTTTTGACCCCTCACTTTAGGCTATAGGTCATTCAACTGCCAACCTGTTTTTAGGAATTCACATACTTTGTACACTGCTCTGTCACTTTCACCTTTTCTCTTCAAACTATTTTTTTTTTTGCTTTCAGCAACAGTGCAGGTTTCAACAGCTTTAAAAGGTCAAATTTGTTCTGGTTGCTGGCAGCGAAATGTCAGTGAATGACCTGACATGAGTCAGAACTGACATAGAAATGACTGGGCTGGTAATAACGTGCCGATGGTGTTGCCTCACCTCAAATGTCCACGTGGCTCAATTCCACACTGACAAAGGTTTTCCTCATTTTTCTTCTGCTTGTTTGTTTCTGTGCTTGTTTCTACAGATATGTTTACGTCTATAACTCCTTGCTCAGAGTTACCTTTGTGTTGAAGTATGCTTTCACTTAGCTCTTTAAACTTCCCGACTCGTTATTGTGAAACACAAAGGTATTGAGCTGAAGTTTGAAGGGTGTGGTGAGATATATCTGTCATAGTGCGAGATAAGAACACTTGGCCTTAAATCATTCTTTTCAGGTCACCGCCACAGTAGCAGATGGTAAACCTCGCTTTTCTTCCTTGTAAATGAATTCCTTTTTTTAACACTCTTTTAGAGGCTTGTGCATGTAGTGAAACCATTCCCTCTGCGGGTTTGTGGACCACCTCTGCTCAATGTGTGACAAGCCTCCCTGTTAAGTTTATATTTGAAGGGCAGACTGAGTGGTAACTGGCTTGAAATTGAATTGAACTGTCTCTCGGCTAAATTCTTTTCACATTACAGCTAAAAAAAAATGGCTCTATAATGCACCCATGAATGCAAAAACATAGAAACCGTATGATCCATCTATGACCCCTTTGCCTGCAGTAACCCTGTTCATGATTTTAGCACCAAATTAGTGCTGCATTATTTTTCTCTACCCACATTTCCTACATTTGTCACGTCTCTCCCCCTTTCTTTACTCACGTTTCCTCTTTCCCTGTTCCTTCCTCCATTTAATTGCTTCAGCCCATCCACAACCTTTTTAGCGGGCCCTCCGACCTAGCAGATTACCTGGGTCAAAGCCTTTGAGCAACAGTTATGAACATAGATGTGTTTACGACCACGTGTGGCTCAGCCAGGCTGACTAAACCAGACTTTGCAGTCCTTTAGCTTTGCACACCTTGCATGTAAAGTCCACACTGACATGTTTTATATCCATTTATGGACCATTTTGTCTTTTTTAACTCCTAGAGTGTCGTGTCTGAAAGCATGTCAACAAGGTCAAACATCTTTCAGTCTTTGTTTTGGATTGGATTGGATAGTTTTTTGTCAAGCAAATCATTTTTATGAAAATAAACTTCCAGCAAGTGTAAACACTATTTTTAGTTCCTTTTAACAATTACCGTACCAATTGTCGGCATTTTTGGTTATGCTAAAAGTAAATTGCCATAAATCAATAAATTGAACCAAACTTTAAATATGTCATCGTGCATAGGTGTTGACCAAATTAAACCAAATTAACCAAATTACTTTCTCGCATCTTGCTGTTTTTTATTTTGTTTTCAGCATGTCATTGGTTCAATATGTTAATATAGATTTGTGTAAGTATGTATCAGTTACATGCTGTATTATACCCACGTTTTGCAAGCTCATATGAGAGCTGATTATTTAAAGAACAGTAGCAGTTACGCAATGGCATTTGAACTTGAGCCTGAGCCAGGAAAAGTTGCAGCGCTTGTTTGTTAGTCTGTGGGCTCAGTGACTCAGAGGTGCTTCATTGAAAAACCTCTCAACTAACTGCTGTAGGTAAAGCTGAAAAAAACACCTCACTTGTCGTCTTTTTTCGACCCTTTTATAGTATGACTTTTGACTTGTTGGTGATGAAAGAACTCAGTTCAAAAGAGTAAAGGGGCATTCCTCAAAATGATTTCTTTCTGAAATATGTGCAACGTCAACTGGGCAGCTGCTCCAAAAAGAAAAACAGTTGTGGTGCTTTTTGCAAGGTCTGAAAGCATTGCAATCGTTGAAACATTCTTACTTGTTTGTGTTTTCATCGGTGTTTTCGTTGAGGTATAAGGGATAAAAGTAAAGTTTGTCTTAGTTAATCGCACACATCTCTGTTTAAACCTCACCCTGTTAACAGCTCTTCTTTTAAATGGACCAAACTGAAGATTTTATTTATTTCAGTGGTTCAAACTTAAGGGGTTGTACTTAAATTTAGGGCATTCCGGGAAACTAATTTGTTCGTCTGCTGAATGCTTCATGATGAGGCTGCCTCGTGCCCCCAAGTAAAGGGTCCGCAGCCCTTTTTCGCCCACGATCCACTAAGACTTACTGTATGATTCCAGGCAATAAAGAAAAGATGGAAGTGGCGTTAATGGGCTTTTTAATGGTATATTATAGTTTGTTGCTGTAGGCCAGTTTCTCAGTAGTATAACTGTTAATGACAGACAAGCATTTTATTAACAGAACATTAATGGAAAATGGGGGGGGGCAGTGTGTTCTCCAGCCCTAATGAGTTCATATTAGGGTAAGAAGCCAGTAAAATGTTTGGCATTGTTGATTTTAGTTAAATAAATTGCCATTTGCTTTGTTTTATTCTTAGAAAATTCACTTAGTCCAACATTTGGCAATGGAGTTGTTTTTTATTATCTTAATTAGCCTGTTGCCCTCACATAGAATTATTTTGTTTCGCATACACAGACATGCACGGACACGCACGCGTGCACACACCCACACACACACAGGGGTCTGGCATATCTCAGAAAAATGTTAGTGCAAATGTTCTGGTCTTCTTAGAAATACCCATTAGTGGGTGCATCATTTTAAAAAGACTGCAGAGTGGTTGGCAGGAGGTTCTCCCTCCAGCAGAATCTGTGGAGCCTTTATGGACAAGACAGAACTTGACATTGTGTTGAGCTCGGATCCCAAAACACACATGCCCTTTTTAGATGGAGGGTGGAATCAGGGTGAAGATTAGGAGTTTTTAGGGATTACGTAACAAACCTCATGCTTCAAAGGCAGTGCCGTGTTAGGACACCCTTTTAACTCTTTCACCATTTTCTTTTAATGCTTAATTGACTTTTTGTTTGTTTAGAAAACAAGTATAATTCCCTCTCATTAGGTTCCAAATTTCCAGTTGTAATTTGATTTAATCCCAAGTATCTGACCTACTGCATCTAGTGACTGCCCCATTCTGATAATCAAGAACACTATATTCTTTCTGTGTAAATCAAGCATGACAAAATCAGATTAAAGATTGATGTGGTAATTAAGATAAGTATTGTTCTCATTGTTATTACGCATTCTTATTTTACCTTTTTTTTGTTGTTGTTGCAGCTTAGTGCCTGATGGTATTAGTCTGATCCAAACTTGCACTTCAGAGAGAAAGCCCAAATGAATCCAAGACCTTGATCTGAAAAGTGCTCTGTTAGTCTGAGAGCCTTGTTAACAACAAAGTAGCAGGATTTTACCTGCAAAGCCTCAGGAGGAACACTTTTCCTCTTAAAGCATTCCGTTGGGCTCTAAGTCCATTCTGAATGAGCTGTCCCGAACCAGTCAGTGAGATAAAGTAGTGAAATCTGATGTTAAGACGTGCTATGTGATTAATACTCTTTTGCTAGTTGGGGAAAGTTGTCTTGTCAATCTAAAGTGATGAGGATGCATAACATTCAGTGCTTCCTGGACCGGGTCCAGTTACGGTGTAGGTTGTTTTGCCAGCTCAGTTTGTGCTTGAAATTTCTTATTCTGCAATGTGCATGTTGAGGTGCTCTTTCCTTTGTGTTAACTTCAACAGATAGCTTCAATCAATAACTGCAATTCCAGGATGATTCAAGTATGTCAATGTGGACGTCCACACGCAGTGCGCAAATATTTCACATGCCTATTTGTTGAGATATATTGTCTATAAATAGGTGGTGGAGGACTGCTTGTCGCCAAATAAATGTTTGTTTTTCCATGTCTAAATCAGAGTCATGAGTAGGTGAGTCTGCTGCCACCGAGATTCCACACAGACAGAAAAAAGCAACCATCTCGCTTGTGTCTGGCCCGCTTACATAAACCCCAGAATTCCAGGATTGTGTATGTTTCACTGTTAGATGCTCAAAAGTCAGGAAATTTTGGAGAATTCAGATGACGAGGAGCATGGGAAAGGATCAAGACCCAAGGGGGGTTTCAAATATTTGGGTTTCATATAGTCTAGTAAAATCTGCACTGCTTCCAACAAAACTTAAGATTCCTCTGAAGATCTCTTTGCATTAGAATCCTTGTGTACAGCTGCATCAGTACATCAAACAAAGACTATTTTTCTGACATATTATGCATTCCTTACTAGAGCATTAAGCATTAGATTTTTAATGTATTTAACTCAACTATTTGGCTCAACACCCTCCGAAAGCTTATCTGCAGCTTTCGACCATAATGTTGTCTTTGGACCCTCTGCTGACCCCTTCTGGTACAGTCGGTGAACTGCAGCAACCAAAGAAGATTTGAAATGGCCTAAAGCAGAAACGAGACATATTTTACAAAGAAAAACAGTGAATTGGCAGTCAGTGCACATTTATCGTTACATCCCCAACATTCCAGTTATTGTTTTGAAATATACTTGCTGGTGGGTGGGGATTTGGAGGGTCGAGAAGAGGCTCCAAGAAAGCTGAGATCTAATTTAGTCAGCTGCCGTCCCCTGGAGTGAGTATTTGTTTGGTTTGCGTCAGGGACGTGTGCCGGCGCATCTGGGTCCTTAATGTGAGTATGTTAAAGTTCCTACTTGGGCCAGAGGACCACACTTTTCTAAGGCACGTGTCTTCTGACTCACTCTCTTAAGGCAGTGGAATTTATGCGTTTCCCCATTTGGTCCTTACAAGTGAGTAAATAAGACCCGCGAGTGAAGGCAAAGCTCAGTTTAACTGGTGTCAAAGCAAAACAAAAAAAAACAAAAACTGTTTTTATTCCTAGTCCTCGGTTAGGAACCTGGCTGTGTGATGTCCCAGCAAGGCAGTCGCTGACACAGATGTCTGGGTTTAGAGGTTGCTGGCCCGAGGGCCGGAAATGTCCAAGCAAGGGCCGCTTGCTGGGCCCAACCCAGCAAGTGGCCCTTACATAAACCACCACATGTCCTCCTGCTTTATTAAACGTGTACAGTTTGTCCCATTGTCCCTCAAGGCTTAGTGGCTGCAAATTAATTTTGATATTTTGCGTCACAAACATGTTATTACAGTCCCTCGGGCCAGACTTTCAGTCACTGGCCCAGCTAATTCACTCCACACTGCGTGTGTTATGTGTGCCCTCTTCGATGAAACATCGCAGGCTGTTGCTGTGAACGTTCTGGCTGCGTCCCAGATGAAGTGTTCAGTTCAAAGTGAGGAATGTCTTGAGTTGTCAAGCTGCCTTCAGGTCGTGGGACCTAGTGAGGCACTTGTTTTGGAATGCAACTCATTTTACCCCGCTGTCATCTTTACAGTGAGGACACTTCATGCTACATGTTAGCCCTGCAATTATGACATTCTTGGGTTCTTGGTATTTGGTACTTGGGCATTCTCTTATACACCACAGTGAAATTTACATTCACAATCACTCACTGTTAGTGCCCGCACCTCCCACCCCCCAAAAAACAAAAACAAAACAGGAAATGGAAACATCGAACTTGTGTGTTCAGAAGTTTCTCTTTAATTCAAAGTAAAAGGAACAACGAGATCTTTGTCTTATTTGCACTTCATGTTTCAGCCTGAGTAAGTCCTGCACTGAGTGGAATTGGGTAGTTGTTATTCTAGGGAGGAAGTAAATTAATGCCATTTGCTGGAGGAGTAGGTGGAGGAGGCATAGCCCCGCCCACCGTGTTATGTGCCCCGAACCATGTGACTCGAGCTCTTATAAACTCTCTGCTCTGACTCAAACAAGAGAGATTTTGTCTGAACGGCCTGTACTCTTACTCTGTCGGAACAGATTTTTTGGGGGGGGAGAATTGTGCTTTATTTTTCTGCGAGAAGCGAAAAAACATCATGCGCTGCAAAATGAGCTACAGCCTGCCCTGCTCGCCGGGAACTTCGCCGACGTATTCTGGACGGTTAATGCCGTACAGGTCGCGATGCGTCAGGTAAATCCATGTCTCGTAGAAGGACACAGTTCTGCGTTACTGACACTTTGACGATGTTTGTTGGAAATGTAGCTTCCCCTCATTTTTGCCCACATGTTGTTTCTCGCTTTTCTTATATTTGTCGTAGAATGTTTTTGACCCCTCCACCCGCGCTCTTTAAGATACTTTCCTTAAACGTGTTAATATCTTTAAATGGGATGCCAGGTCCGACTCGCGTACGGCCAGGACCTTGTCCATAGCTGGTTTTTCAGCTGCTGTGTGATATGTAGGCCAGCGATCGCTGTGGTCGCGGCTCCCCAGCATGTTTTCCTCTCCTGCCTGGTGGATGTGATGTACGTGCGACGCCGCACACAGACACCAGCAGCAGTATCCGCGGCCGCTGGGGCTCCGTGTGGCGTTGACTGTCCGTCGGTCAAAGCAGGACTTTATATTCGTCAACGCAATCTTTTTTGGGGGGATTAGTGCACCTCGTAATATTTTCCTCTAGCGTTTGTTCCACACACTTTTGTTAACGCCACAGCTTTTGTTGATATGATTTCCTTTATATTGGTTAGTACTGAGCAACTTCCATATGTGTTGGGCCGTAGACGTATCAAAACGCTGACGTGCATGGTTTCTGCCTATGAAAGGGTTTGGAAAATAGACCAAACCAAATACACCATCCTTACCAAAAGTAACTGTATTATTTAAGTGGGCTATTGTCGCTTTAAATTTGGAGTTATGTGTTTTGAAAGTATATAAAAATTTCCACAATGACCTACTTGTAAGGAGGTGCTCCGTGACTCCGTTCAGTCACCCAACCTTAACCCCGTCTGTTCTGAGTTGTGTGTTTCAAAGTTGGAACCAACATCTCTTTACTGGTTGATTTCTTTGGCCACCAAAGATATCAACCTCTAATCACAGCATCTGTGATTTGAGCCTCAGATACCATCTCAAGCGTGTTAACCCCTACATACAAATGTGACGTTATTCAGGGCATCGCGTTTTGTTTATGGCTTTACCGATGAACTCCTTCGTCATGTTTGATTGAACAAGAAAAATAAATGCAGATATGAGTTTAAAATGCGCAATTGGAGGCTGAGTATCTCGTGATTAACTTTGCTCTTATCTCTCAACAGTACGTCTGGTGCCAGTGTCGTTGCCATCGATAACAAGATTGAGCAAGCAATGGTAAAGTCATTTTTATTTTATTTATTTGTATTTGAGTGACTCTTTTATCTACAGAGAGACACTACGTATTATGACGGTGACGCACATTCTTTGAAAGTCAGTACACTGACTGGT
Organism: Thamnaconus septentrionalis; assembly: GCA_009823395.1. NCBI lineage: Eukaryota > Metazoa > Chordata > Actinopteri > Tetraodontiformes > Monacanthidae > Thamnaconus > Thamnaconus septentrionalis. The sequence goes on along the minus strand of CM020508.1, from coordinate 11,740,317 downwards.
TTTTGTTGCCAGAAAAGTTATTTTAGGTCAAATGTATGCAATCTGTTATGTTTAAATCACAGTCGTTAATGTCACAGAACTTCCTTTTTTTAATTCAAAGTATACTCTTACAGAATGTGTAATGTATTTTATTATGTGTCAGTTATAATTTCCCCTCTCTTTGTCTTTCAGGACTTGGTGAAGAGTCATCTGATGTATGCCGTCCGCGAGGAGGTGGAGGTGCTGAAAGAGCACATCAAAGAGCTGTACGAGAGGAACTCTGTGTTGGAGCGGGAAAACGCCGTGCTCAAGTCGCTGGCCAACTCGGAGCAGCTCGGGCACCTGTCCAATCAGCTCACCAAGGGCAGCAACAGCACATCGCCGCTCCTTCAACAGCAGCAGTACCCGCTCGTCACCAACAGCATAAACAATAGCAACTCCCCCTTGTCACAATCTGAGGGGGGGCAGAGTATCAGGCATCAGCCCAACATCACGTCGGCGTGAGCCGCACGAGCCCGTCCGCAGTGAACATGCTTCGACTCACAGGAGGGAGTTCCTGTCGGGAGAGTCAACGAGCGCTACCGTCCTCTTCACCAAAAGGCTTAGCTCTGCATTCAAGTTTCTCATTCTGAGCAAAAAAATAATAATAATAATTTAGCGACATTGAAGTTGACCACCCAGAGCCTTGTTCAGTGTGTGCATGTTGCTGCCTCTCTGCCTTTACCATTGTAAGACAACTACCACCCCTTGAAGTCTTATGCGGTCGGTTGCTAGAAGGTTGAATGAGATTGGAGGAGGGGGCAGCGCCTTCGCACCGCAGATCTCATGCAGGAGATCGGCTGGAGGGGCACTTTGACGGGTTGGCGCTAGGAGTCGCGTGAGCCGGGAGTGCAGCCACGGGAGAAGCCCGATGCAGCTTTTGTCTTGTCCTGCAGGGTCCAGCCAAGCACATCCACGCCCTGGTCTGAGTGGAGCAGGCAACTGAGCTGAGAAATTGGAGGGAGAGCAGCTGCCCCCAGATGGGAGGGCCACCAAGGCCAACGGCCACCTTAAATCAAGAAGTTGAGCACCTCGGCTTGTTATATGCTGCAACAAACATTTTGTGTTGTTTTCTCAGAGCCATCGTACTTTCACGTACGTTTAAAGCAAGAAAAAAAAAAAAAGCATTGTCATGGGTTAAATTTTAGTATTTGCATTTATTTATTTCAGGGCTGCTATGTACTTAATGTAAAGGAACAATTTCATGGAGATACTTAATGATAACACAAACCAGTTGTTTTTTTTCTTTTTTGGTGTTTTAGAATCTGTCATGTTTCAAATTTTGATAGTCTCTTGCAACAGGTAGAACTCAGTAAAAAGGCAATAAGATTCTTTGTAGAAATACTCATTCTCATGAAATATTGCTGACACTAAAGCCGAGCTTACATTAGGTAAAATCCAGATTGAATGTATATTTTGTAAAGTGTAAAGTATTAATGTGCAAGGAGGGTTTGTACAGAAGAATACTTGTTAAAATGTGATGGGATGTTTTGATAAAAAAAAAAAGATTATACTCACCCTTTTCTTTTTTCTTAAAAGAATTTTCCTTGTCCAAACATACAGAAATACAAATTAATTAATGAGCTGGTTTGGTTAGGTATATGGAGAAGAAAAACTGTGAAAATTACAACCTACTTTATAACCAAAGACGAAAAGCTGTGTAACTCCTTTTTATAATGCACACTTTTTCTATTTTTCTCCTTTGATTATTTTTGACGCTGTCTCTCATGTTCTATACGCGAACCACTTTCTTACCTCGTGCTTTTATCGCGGCGCTCTTTATTTTCCCCGTCTATCTATATTTGCAAAACGTTTTACGAAAGTGAAAGGGAACAAGGTGCAGAGAAAGTGGAGAAAGTAGTGAGGATGGTGAAATCAGACACAAACAAGAATGTTGAAAAGGAGCTCATGTTGGACGAGCATGTGGGCCCCGTGCACAAAATCGCAGTGATGAAGCCCTCTTTCTTTTCTCTCCTGTATTCACGTCAATGCTGTGCTGAATTTCATATGCAGTTAAAAGGTTTTGTTACGTTGCCTATTTTAGTGTATTCAACAAATGCAGCCTTTCGAGTTCACGCACAGTGTTCCGGCTTACAAAAACGAATAGTATGATGGAAACATTAGCACATACGCAAACTACGAAAAACACAAAATAAAACATTTCACACTTTCCAGCTGGAACACAGTGATTGTGTGTCTCATGTCCTCTTTGCCTCCTGTGCCATCGTCTGCCGTTGCCAGACAAACCAGCAACTTCGTGTGTGGCTTAGAACCAAACCATACCAATGCTTGGTAATTGTACAATCAGTCATCTTTCTATGGTCTCTTTAATTTCCTCTTTCTCCTTCTGCAAATGGGCTTTTTTTTCTTTTGTTTTTGTTGTTTTTTTCTAATTTGAAGGAGATGCCGTGTACATGCCAAGTGTACTGTATGAAAGTGTTTACTGAGCCTTGGGGAAAATACAGTGCCCTTGTAATGTGCTGTTCTGACGGTTTTAGTTTTCATTCAAAAATAAATGACTGTTTTATTAAGAGAATGTCTTCTTGTTTATTTTTCCCACATATTTGTGTGATACACCAAACCACCCTGAAAGCAGATCATCGGGCAGCAATAGCAGATGTGTTTAGAGTTAAATAAAAGATAAAACCAGGACTTTCACGTTGAAGCAGCAAAGGGACTTACTGACATTTTAGAATGTGAACTCGTCCTCATCCAAGAAAGACGAGACGTCCAGAAACTGGAAAAGAAGGAACAGAAAATGATTGGAACAGAAAAAATGGGTCAAGAGTTATTATGAGTGAATTTCCTGTTGAGCTTCTGACATAAATATTTGATTAAGGTTACAAAGAAAAAATGTGGCTCCATCTTTTTCATGGTGTGGCCAGCCCTTGAACTGAATACAACATGATTATGACAATTTAGGACTAGTTTTATATAACGGGGTCATTGAAGTGCAGCAGCAAACCAACTCCCCGGGTGTCCTCACCACTGGCTGCCCCCTCGCACTGTGATGTTTGAGCGACAGTTTGAAGCATTGAGGAAGTTTTGAGAAAAAATGTCCTTCTTGAAACTTTGGATGTCTCGACTTGCCTCTCAACAAAGGGGGAAAATACCTGCTCAACAACATGTCTTCAACATGTCACCATTCTCAACAAGCTGGCCAAAAGTCTTCTATAATTTCCTTGCTGATCTTTTGCACAGTTAATATATTTTGTCATTTGCAGAGTGCATGAAGTTTTCAAGAGAGGATATTATCAGCAAAGTCTGCATTACAAAAGGAATCCTATGCTTGTTCAGTGACGGTCGTAGTCCGATGTGTGATCATCTCTTTCTAAATAGCACTGTTGGAGCTAATGCCCTTTCACGTCCCTTCTTTTTGTTGTTTGCAGGTACCACCATGTGAATCCAATTTCACCTCATGACTGTTTCCAAGTTAAATGTAACGTGACACACTATCATTTGCCTCCAAACAAAGGTAGAATGGACCATTTGAACATAATTTTACCCAGTTGTCTACATTGACATTTGGGTGGCCTTTTAGTGGGAGCCAATCTTTCTTTCTTCTGTGGAATTACGTCATGAAATGTGTTGGAAAGCGTTTCTGGCAGTTTGGGATTACATCCCCTGCCTGGCAGTGATGCAATAGTATGTCGTAACAAGGAAATTAAGACTCAGGAAACATTTGTTTGGACTTCCTTGCCGAAAATTGCCACTTTATGCCAACCAGGTATAATCCATACAAGGTGACTCAGTTAATGTTTGATTTATTTATTTTTTACTTCATGACAGTTAAACCTCCTCAGATGAAATTGATGAAAATGCTGCTTGTTGCTCGACTCTCTGACTCCGCAACAAAAAATAATATGACAGTGGAATGCAGGCTACACTCAACACTGGGTTGCAAAAGAAAAAAAAAACCCTAGTGACTTCAGTGAACCAGACTTTGTGTTTGTTTTTCAAACTCCTTTTCACCTGCTCCCTAATCATCGCTTGAGTGTTTGCAGCAACAGTCTTCAGCTCTGAGTCACAGCAAATCAAGTAGACTTGTGGTTGGACTTCAGTGTGTCTGCGAACAATGAACAAATACAGTGACGTAAATAGATAAGCACCAATGACAGGGAAGAGTTGGAAAACATTTCTGTTTATTTTATTTTTTATTTTTTTGTTCTTGTTCTAAGAGCAACGTACCCGTTGGTCTGCTCTATTGGCAGGTTGATGTCTGACCTGGCCTCAAATGTGCAGGTTAAGGCTTTTTATTGAAGCGCTTTCATTGCTGATTAAACTGTTGCCACTGAATACAAATTGTAGTAAGCAAAATGCATATATAAATACATATATATTTAATGTCTTTTCTTTCATTGTCATTACTATTGACATTGCAGTTTCTCACTGAAGGCATCAAAACTACGCGTGAACGCACATGAAATTATGCAGGAAACAATAAAAGTGTGAAATAACTCAAACACGCTTTATATTTAAATTCTTCACAACAGCCACCTTTCATAAAAATCCAATTTAGAGTTATTTAACGTGTTTTTCTTTGCTGCATAATTACATATATCGCGCTCATATATTTGATGTCTTCAGGATCTATTTGCAGTGGAGAAAGTTTTCAAAGTAGTTCCGCAACAACTGGATAAATTATAGTGGTAATTTAAAAATATATATATTATCGGCCCCATTCTGAGAAGCGGCCAACAGAGGTCACTAAAATAACGTATAACTTTCGAGCGTTGCGAAACAAGATCATGTTTATTTAATTGCTTAAGGACATTTGTTCGCAATTATCTTGTTGCACTGTCACACAACGGCAGTCAGCAGAGCGGAAATAAGTCCTACGTAAACTGCCCTGGGCATATTTATGTGCGTGCCCGTTCAAGTTCTTCGAAATTGCCACTCACCACAGTCATCCTTCACGCCCAGCAATTTAGTCAGATTTATTGTGTTGCCATTGGCTCACGACTGCCACCCAGTGGTCAAAGTGTATTGTACTTGAATAATATGACATCGGCCGACAATGAAAAAGGCGTTGGTCCCAAAAACAAAACGCTAACAAACAAACAAAAACATACATATGACAGATTTTAGAGATATGATCACACTGGGTTTTATTTGACCGAGGGTTAGGCCTTGGTGTTTTAGTGTCTCACCATAAAACGTAGAATGGCAAAGCCCTCTTAGAACAGGGGTGGGCAAACATTTTGACTGGTGGGCCACTGGTGGGTCCTAAAATTTGACAAACGCAGGTTTTATAAAATAATGTTGAAATGTATTTTCAAAAACAGTTAAGTCTAAAACCCTAAAATTTCCTGATGGTCTAAAATTACATTTAGAAAGGGGAACGAAAAGGTCTCACCTGAAATTGATGGGCCCATCATGGCGTGAGTGTAGGAATTAAACAATTCCACAAGATGGCCCTAATGCGCCACTGACGGGTGGTTGTCATGCCGAGATCTGCATGCCTGTCGAGATTTTAATCACCTTACGGGAGCGCGCACAGCTATGCGGTTTCAGGTGTATTTCAGAGTTGGAGAGTTCTTACAATACGTCCATGGTTGGAGAGGTTGAGTCAAGCCACCCTTCTCCCGCATCACTCAACCAATCAGATCTGGAGTGGCACTCCAATGACTGGAGTTTGTTAGCTCCCGACCTTCAAAATTGTTAAATTCCACCTTAAACTCTCTGGAAGGACATTTCAGGTCAAACAGATACACATCTAGATATTTGACAGAATAAGCTTTATTTTAGGACAACTCATATTTGGGAGAAGAAAAAAAAACATTTGTTGACTGAAAACAAGAGTCACCCTCAGAAATGTAAATTTTCAGGTCAATTTTTCGATCAGCTCAGTGTTTCTGAGTTTGTTAAAACACTGACGACCAAATATTGACGACCAAACAGTGTGTTAAATGTTTAGTAATGAACAAAGAAACAAAAAAAATGTAATCTTCGACAGTTATTTTGATTTAGTATCCGGATTATTTCGGTGGAAAGGGGATATATGTTGTGACCGAAGCACAACGAAGTTACAGTGGTGCGCGCTCCCGCGAGGTACATGCAAAATTTGTCAGGCGTGCAGATCTCTGCATGACACCGGAGCGTCTAGAAAAGCGCCGGGGGCGCCCCCGCCCACTTGCCGCTGCGGCCTACTGTGTTATGATTCGCAGCCTGTGAGGACAGGTAGACATGTCAGGCGGCAGGGAAACCGGGTAACATCTTCTCAGTGTCCTCCAACAACCACACGGCAACAACCGTATCTGTGTATATTAAAGAAGCGGAAGTGGGCGAAGCTGGCGGCGTTGTACGGCCTTCGATACCCCCCGAATGAGATGGAGATCTCTTCCGATGGAGAGGCGGAGGAGCTCAGGTGGGTGTTAGCATAGAGTCGGTTTGCCCGAAATGCTAACGTTAGCCAGTCAAAAAGAAACAGTTGTGGTCCTAACAATGGGACTGCATAACTTGACAACAATTTCGTAAGTTTACGAACTGTGGAGGTGACACGGTGAGAGACGCTGACTGCAAAGCTAAGCTAGGCTAACGCGACATGCTACCATCTCTCAACTTGGAAAAGATCAGTCTATTAATCTGCTTTAGAGGTTTTTGTCAGTCTGACTAATAATTAAGCTCATCATCACCGACAGATACGTTATCATGTTACCATGGTCTTATCTTACTTGAAAAGTGAAAACGATTTGGAAATTGTGTTTACTATTAACTGACATCAAACTAGGCTGTGTCTAATGCTAGCTGTCAAACCGAGTCTTCGGGGGTGTCGCTGTTTTACACTTTGCATGACGTTCAAGCTCTTAATTCTGAAATTTTGAGGATTAGGCCTTGTAAAAAGTTGCCGCAGTAATTCAATTAAGTCATACAGGGATTAATCTTTTTGCATTCATAGATATTTTAGCCCAGAGCGTTAAGCAGTTGGTTGGTATTTTTGTTCCCTTTCTGTTAAAATTTCAATCTTCATTATTATTTTTTAATTATGTTAACTCAGTTGAGTTAACAAATTTAAAAAAAAAAAAAAAAAACAAGAAAGTAAGATCCTTGGCAAATTTTACATGTGGTTTGTAAATAATGATTTGGGTGTCTAAAAGAGATTGTTTGGACAGAGCTAACTTGTTTTGCCAAGGCATATTTATTAGAAATATACTCTGAAATAAAGATTTTAAAGGTGTATCCTTCTGATATGTACTTGCACCTTTGTTCAGACTTTACTTTTAGCCAGGCAGGCTTTTAGTTTAGAATCCTGTGTATCAGGTCAGATTTTTATAAATTGGAAGCTTCCAATGGAGCTGTTTGGGAATAAAAAGGAAAACAAATCAGATATTTACGAAAATCTACATGAACGTGAATTAAATTGAAAATAAGTTCTATCATAATCTTGGCTAAAACAACCAAAATTGATTGCAAGCCAATCCAAGCCTGAATGCCATTGTTATTCCTCAATCTGGGACATGGCACATTTTCTGGCCCTTCAACACACAGTCACTTAATTGTGCAGATAGATATCCAAAATGTTCAGGCTTTGAGTTCCATGTGAGTAACTGTTTAACCCTCAATGCTGCTGGCGTCGTCACATTTTTTTAAACCTCAGTCTGTCCTAATTTCTGAATCCCTTCCTTCTGTCCTTCACTCCTTCCTGGCCGGCGGTGACTTTATAGGAAGGAACATTGGAAGCTGCTGACCAGTCTGAAGACCACAGTAGAGGGTCTGGTGTCCACTAACAACCCCAATGTGTGGTCACGTTATGGCGGCCTGCAGCGCCTCCACAAGGACATGAACAACATCCTGAGCAATGGACTGAAAAATGAGCAGGTCATTTTGTACCAATTCTCTTTTTTGTGTTTATTTTTACTTTTGTTGGTTTCATCTCATTGACTCATGCAAAGTGCCTTAAATCAAGCTTCACACACTATCAAATGTCAAGTACCGCCAGATCACCCTTGTACGCCATTTTTTACAGTTGTTGAAATGTTTTGGAACAAACAATGCAACTCTCTTGCTTTATGTTTGCTTCATGTAGCCAGGAATGTACTTAGCATTTTATACTCTTTGCCTCTCATGTTTTTGTGTGAACGCTTTTGTGACTTTTTCTGTGATCATCTGGTTCGAATAACCAATGTCTGTCATTTCCTATAACATAGCGCTAACATGAGTTTTTTTGTTTTTGTTTTCCGCTGGTACAGGTGTACTACAAGCATCGAGACTACTGGCCTTTTGTGTGGTGCGTTCGTTACATCAGTCCCCATCTGGCCTCACACGTTGAACAGGTATTTTCATTGTAAGCCACGTGCTGCGGGGCATGCAGATATTTTTGAGTTTAAAATATGTGCAAAATTTACATTTGCGGTAGCAAGCAATACAAAAAAAAAAGAAAAAAAAAGTTGTCAGCAGACTCACCATCTGAAGTGGGTCTGGTTTCTTTCACTTCTCTATTTCATTTTCATACTCAGCAAAACGATGTGGCAACTACAATTTCTAAATTGTACTCACTGACAACTGTCCATTATCTTTTGCGCAGCACATGCTCAGTACAAAAGTCTGCTTATTAGACTTGAAGAAAAACAAAGTTTGCCATGTACATAACTAGTGGCGCAGTGACCTTTAGTGTAAAAAGGCGCTGTGGCCACGTGTTCATGTTTAGGTATGTTGATGTTCTGTCTCCTCAGCTCCACACACTGTTAGACAGACTATTAGACAGAAGCAAACAGACTCTGTAGGATGTTAATGTTAAAGTGCCTGTTAAAATGCTAACCTGAAGCTACATCAAAACACACGTGAGGCTTTTCAGGTCCGGTCTGCCCAAAGAGGCTATGAAGCGAAGCCCTTCATTAGAACACATGCCGTTGTTGCTCTCGTCGCACAGAGTGGTGTCTTTAGCTAGAATCCTTCTCCGCTAGCTGCCTTTGACGTTCCCACCCTCCGATCTCTGTCCCCAGTTCAGTCACCTGGAGCCCGTGCTGAGCTCCGGGATGCAGAGTGCTGGCGAGAGCTACAAGGCCGAGCGCTGGCTCCTCCACAGCCTGCAAGTTCACATGCTCTCCGCCCAGCTCAGACCGCTGCTCCGGCACCTTGGACACACGCGGAAATACTACAACAGTAGGTTTCTGCCGCCGAGCACGTTGGTGTCAAACGTTGACTAGAATAAAAAAAAAAACACTGAAAGAGTTTCTCAAAGCAGCTTCATCAGTATGTGTTTTATCCTTGTGTGTGATGTTTCATTTGTTCACTTGATGTGATCGTCTAATCTCCTCACATATTGTCCTCTGTCAGGTGATGCCTTCCTGCTGAGTGAGCCCCATGTGACCGCCATGTTTCAGTGCTTGGAGGCTGTGGAGCAGAATGATCCGAAGCTGCTGGCCCAAGTGGACACTGTTGGGGTGGGACTTACTGTTGTAAATGGTCTTAATGTTTTAGAAAAACAATGTTTTTTTTGTTCCTTTTTTAAGCTGTATGTACTTTCACCATTATTGTCTTTAGTTAATTTAAAGTCTTCAAAACAGAATAGACATTGGTGACCCTTGTTTCTAACAAGCTTCCTTTTCAGGAAGGGAGCGGGAAAAAACCTCGGGTAAATTCCTGTTTTGTTTTAGCTGACTCTCCCTTGTGACCCAGCAGCTGTCGCCGCTGAAGAACTCCCCTTCGCTGGGCCTGTTGAAGAGCCAGAGCCTGTGTGTGCTGCCAGGGGCCGGAGGCTGCTGGAGAAGCGCCGACTCGGCCGTTCAGGGAGAATCTCTCAGTCGCCGATTCACCAGCTCCAACTGCTCCCTCCGAGAGGCAGTAGCCGCCAGCCAGCACGCCGGGAAAACGACCAGTTCTCAGAAACACAACGGCTCAAGTGAGGACCAGTTGGTACATCACGTGTGGAGTTATTTTGAGAGAGAGAGAGTTTCTTGGAAAATGAAGTTTATGTTGCAACAATAATTTGCCATACGTGATTTGCAGTTTAAGCATTTTGCCTCAGTTTAGCAGACTGGGCCTGGTGTTTGCTGGTCTTCAGCGAAGCACTTGGTATGTGCGCACAGAGCAAATCAAATTTAATGGAAGTTTAAATGGAACACTCTGTCTTATGTGAATAGACTTCACCATACAGAGTCTCCATTATATGTTGGCGTGGCCAATTGCTGTGGGATGTTGTAGGACCGCCCCCTTGTGCTGAACTCTGGAGATGGTTTCAACACTTCTGGGCACTTCCTACTTCCAAACACAAAAGGGTTTCCTTATCCACAGGCATTCCCGAGTATACTGTAATAATTTCTGCAGATTTTTCTGTTGGTTATTTCATTTATTCTTTAAAAACAAACAAACAGTCTTTTCCAAATGCCCTGTCACAGATTCTACCTCTCCTGCCGCCTCCATGGGAGCTCCTTGGGTGTGCGAGCAGGATGGGACGCCCCGGTCTGCCTCCATTTCTGTGCCCAGCATCTCCCTCACCGAGTCCCCCTCGCCAGCCTCCCCCCAGCCCGAGGCCGGGGACTCCGGCGACGGGGAGTACGACGACGGGCCCGAGTACCTGGCCATCGGCAACCTGGGACGGCACAGTCGGCGTGATTCCCGGAGCTCCACCCACAGCAGCGACCAGTGCGAGGCCGACGACCAGCCCCCCCACAGGAATTCCTTGATGCTGCCGCCTCCCAGACGCTCCTCCTACTCGGAGGGCCAGAAAGGCCCTGGCCGGGGCTCTCGCGGCCACACGCGCTCATTTTCTGACACGGGTATCAATCAAAAACTCAGAAGTGGTAAGTGAGCACTCTGGTGTCCAGCAACACCCTGAAATACGCTGCACTTCTTAACACGCCCCCCTGCCAGCAGCTATTTTTTAACAGCCCACTTGCATGCTATAGTCATGTGTGTTTTAATTTTTTTTTATTTGTTAATGTCAATGTGTCTTGATGTGTTTGTAGGTCAAAATAATTTTTGTCACCTTTTGGGACACACAATAAAGCAAATCTTCTCTTATCAACATAGCCAGTAGTTTGAACGTCAACTTGCATAGTTTTTGGCAAATTTTTCAATAGTAAGTTTTCCAGCTATAAACTGATAATTTTTTCCTCCATGCACAGTGTTTTCATGCCGCAACAATAATAGTAGATGTGCACACAGACAGTCGGGTCCACTGTGTTTCTGGAAGCATGAGGATATTTCTTTGCTTTGTTGAGAGCCTCTTCCCCTTTGATAACTGAGGACTTTCAAAGTAGCATCTCTGTTCTCTCTGCTCCCCCCCACTTCCCTGTCTTGTCGTGACGCTCTCTCTGCTCTATTTCTTTCTCCGCTCTCTAACTGTCTGCGTGAAGCCGAGGGCCACCGGAAAATCACCATAATAATAGAGGATCCGGTTGCAGGTTGGCAGTGCAGTTCTACTGTGCTCCATTTTTGACCTTTTCCCACCCCTGATCCCTGATCCCCTCCACCTGCCTCCTGCATGGACATGAGCTGCCTGTCTCTGTCATTCCTGCCTTCAGTTCATCACGTCTCAAAGTGGTTGATGTGTCTTTTGTATTTCTGTTTACGGTAGATGGATCACGTCACCTGGAGGCAGTGAGGCCGTGATGACCCGTTTCTTGTTCATTTTAGTTCATGTGCAAATGTTTGATCCTTCCCTCCGTCTGTATTCAAGTGCATTTCACAGGACATATGCAGCCATTGTGTAGACCTGTACAATTCATGACGACTATTTTACTGCTGGCCTGATCGGAGTGCCAGCATTTGCTTTCAGACCCCAACCCAAGTGTTAATCGAAATGAAGAATTTGGTGATTTCATTTGAAATCCGTTTAAATACATTTTGGCGTGCTCTATAACACAAGCTTACTTTGTGAAGTAAATAACTGCGTCAGTACCTCCTGCTGGCATAGAACTGAGCAGTTGTGCGTTCCTATGAGTGCCAGCAGTCGCGCCATTGTTGCATTGATGTTGTCATTATGAACCATCATCGCCAAGTTTGACGCAAATCTGTTGGTCTGCCCTCTGGATAAATCCTGATGCAGCATGCCGCCATCAGGCTCAGTGATTTGATGTTCACTTCAGCCAGCGCTAACGACCGTCTCTCTTCATTCAGAAGTGTCCGGAGACGGCGAGGTGAAGGACTACAACCCCTTCTCACCACAGCTCAGCGACGCCAGCACTCCCAGCTCTCTCTACGAGCCATGTGAGTCGAATGTTCTGCTCGGTTGTTGGTTTTTTGCTGCATCAAATTTATGCAGGCAGCTACGTTTACACACTAAGCGTATCCAGAAGGCAGGGAATTCCATTAAATTCAATAAGTTACTACCATGTGACTGTGACATAAAGTGTGGAAGTTCATGAAAGGTTGGTTGTGGTGGTTATTGGTTGCTCTTGAATGCATCTAAATGTTTCTGTTGTCTTCAGATGGCTCCCGGTACAGTGGCGCTTCAGATGGGATGTTCAGGAAGCCGTCAGAGGGTCAGAGCCTCATCAGCTACCTGTCAGAGCAGGACTTTGGCAGCTGTGCAGACCTGGAAAAGGTTGTTGTTGTTTCTTCCTCTTTTTTCCGTTTTTTTAAATACAAATCCCCGACTGAAAGCAGCTGGAACCTTCATCAGAGACGAACTTCCATTATCTCCTCATAATGTTTGAATCTGCCCATGTAGGAGAATGCCCACTTCAGCATTTCGGAGTCACTCATTGCCGCCATTGAGCTGATGAAGTACAACATGCGGCGACAGGCGGAGGAGTGTGAGGAGGAGGGCGACAGCGACTCTGAGATTCAGCAGCTCAAACAAAGAATCCGGCTGCGGCGGCAACAGATCCAACGCAGCCGCCTGCCGCCCTGCACGTCCTCGCAGCACAGTAAGGCAGCGTGGGGTTGCATTGACATCATCCTGCGTACAGAACACTTTGTGTAGTTCTAAATCCGCTGTAGTTTTTGCACTTTTAAAAGCCCGTGAATCGTGTTTAATGAAGGATTTTTCTCTCGTCCTCGTCCTTTCCTGCAGTTTTCCATTCCACTGACAGCGGAGGCTCCAGAAGGAGTTCTCAAGACTCGTGTCAGGGCCTGTCCGACGGCTCGGCCGAGGAGGTGGAGGAGTGCGAGCTGCAAGGTAGTGAGTTATTGCTAATCTGTGCAGCTAATGCAGTCAGGTTTGGTCATTCTCAGCATTTAGAAATCGGAACTGGCCCAAACTTGCACATCTGTTATAAAATGTATGGAGGCCCAATCCCAGTTCACCCCTTTGGCCAAACCCTCCTTGACATCCCCTCTTCATCACAACGCTTGCATGATATCACTCAACCATTTATTTTTTTTTGTTACATAGAGGCACAGGTACAAAAGTCACAAATGTTTTATTATCTGCAGTTGTTGTAAAACTTGATTTCCTTCTTTTATTAGAGTTACAGTCTATACAGAGTTCACTGTCAGGTGAGTCAGCGTGTGTGGGATTTTTATGGTCAGGGCGTATTAGACCTGTAACATCAAGTCTGCTAAATTCTTTATTGAACTGAAGTGGGGAAGCTTTCATACAGACAGGTGGACTTGTGTGATGCACTCTTTGGCCCGAGACGCAGTCCTGGTGGAGTGTTGCAAACATTGGTGGCTGTGGGCTGAGTGTTAGTTTCTGTCTCTCAGATGGCTGTGAGGGCCAGTCGCTGCTGGCGGTGTCTCAGAACGGCCTCTCCTTGTCACTCGCCTCGCTCTTCTCAGGTATCGGTGCGGTGGGGCCAAGAGGCGCCGTGGCTACATGCAGACAGCTTGTAACGGCGGCGCCTCGCTAGGCGGGAGCTGACGGCTCTGCTCCAAACTGATGATTCTCTGCCTGCTCACAACTCCATCCACCTTCCAGTTCTGCCTCTCCTCGGTGTCTCGTCTTCGCTCGGACGCCACGTTTACTGCATTCATTTTAACTAAGGATGCACCAATACCACTTTTTACAGAAGGAGAAGACTACGAGTACTTGCATTTCAGTACTGACCGATACTGAGTACTTTAGAAGGTATTACATATTATAGAATTACTTTATTTTTCCACAGATGTTCTGTTATTTGAACAACATTCCTCAGCATGTTTTTTGAGATTTTTTTCCTTTTCTGTCACAAGTTTCACTGCAAAACAAACACAAATTCAACAAATTGTCATGTACATCGATGTACCACTGGTATCTGTGTGATGGTATTTGCACATATTTATGTGTCGAGTACTCAACCCCAGTATTGGTGCATCCGTAATTTTAACCTCTCTTTGCGACGATCATCGGCGGTGTCGTTCAGAAAAAATAGATTTTTGTTCCCACAACATGTTTGCGTGGCAGGTTTTCAGTTTGGAGCCGAGTCTGCTGCTCCACAACCTCAGCTGAATGAACTGTGCGCTTGTCTCTGTCTTTTTGTTGTGGAGTTCTCGTGTGCTTTAGCAGTTCAGTGGTAGGCCTGTGCCAGTAAGGAGGAGGCAGATAAGATACCAGTCATTATCGCATTGTTCTGATCATATCTACTGTAGCTTCACCACATTATTCTTATTGTTATTATTATTATCATTATTATTATTTCTCAAACCACTACAGCATGCCATATTTTTCCATCCACAAACATGTTTCTGAGTCATTATAAATCTGTGAGTAGAGGTGGATTTGATTTGAGTTTGTTCTATTTCAAATCTATTTATTGAAATGTATTTGTTTGATTATTTTCTGCGTCAATGCCATGACCAGCCATTATCAGCCTCCTGACTAGTTGTCCACTGACCTCCAGAGATTACCGTCTGAATTGTACTGCTAGCGCTGCAATTATACTTTGCCTGCTATTCCCCCTGTGCTTTCTTCTGTGCCCAGACCAAAAAAGTATGGCTGTAGTGTCAATTTGCTAAACTCTTTTGATTTTTAAAAGAATTCTGATTATAGTTGTGTGTGACGTTTTGGAATCAGCTTTATCAAGCAGAAATCAAAACCCAGATTAGCTTCATCTCACCAACATAAAGCACTGGTCTTTGTGCTAAAAAAAATCTTTCCTTGTTTAATATCCAAACAGGCCCCTGTTCTACCTGATCAGCCCTGCTTTTGCGTACATGTCATGTTGTCACAAGGTAGTAAAACACATGGTAGTAAAACTCTTTCTCCTGCTTCACTGCCCCTTTGGTTTGTACTGTGTTCTACAGCTAGAGTGCTTGCAGAACAAAGATGCATGTGGTTGTTGAGGCACCCCCCTCCACTTCACCCTCCACCCCCATATCCTAGCCATGAAAAAAAAACCAAAATATATGTATTTACCTCAGTATCTGTGAGGAGACCTCAGCTGCTTGTTTCTGCCCTGACCTGCGTATTAAACTTGTCTTCAGCAGTAGAGAAAAGTACCAGCCGACAAGAGACAAGGAAACCTCGTTTATCCTTTTTATGTATGGATTGTCAATGCTGCTTTGTTTTCAAAATGTACTTGTTGCTGTGAGGATACAGTGATGCTGCAACAATACCCTGTTTCAACTTGTCATTGATTGTTTTTTATTTGTTTTTGTCTTGCAGATGCCGACATAAAGCGCAGTGTCAGTTCCAGCACCAGGTCTTTTCTCAGCTCCGACTCCATGTAAGGACCAGAGTCGGAGTTCTTTTCTCTGTCCTCATGTTGAAAATCTTCCTCACGGAATAGTTTGGAATGTTTTTCTGGAAAGACGATGAGGGATAAGCATGATTTTAAATAGCTTGAATCAGAATACTTTATTAATCCTAGGGGAAATAACCTATGTTACAGTTGGAAACTGCTAACTAAAAGTTGAACTATTTCTATCATAAATTCTAATATGGACTGTGTGGATTTCATGCCCTAAATTCCAAACTGGTAATTCGCTCTACTCACAAAGAGCATGCCATCTGACTCAAACATCACAAGACAAGTTAATGAGGTGATTATTGTTGTGGAAGCTTTTACCTGCCAGTTATTAGTTTTTGTTTTAGTTCATTGTTTGAGTTGCAGAATTCACCATTGTATGCTGCGGTCTTCATGATGTATTGACGCTGTCGCATGAACTTTCTTAAGTTCTCTTGGAGTTGATTGTGCCTAATTTTTGTGAGTCGTGCATCACTTCAAAAGAAAACTTTAATGGACACCTGTTATCCCTTGCGTTGTTTCCAGGTCTCCGTCCTTCCTCCAGTCCAACTCTGCCGAGTCTGTGGCCATGGGTTTGCTCAGGCAGTTTGAGGGCATGCAGCTTCCTGCAGCGTCGGAGCTCGACTGGCTGGTCCCAGAGCACGACGCTCCACAGAAGGTAGTGCAGTTGTTTCTGCCATTAGCAGAGTCGTCTTTTTTGTCCAATCAAATATAGAAGAACAACGGCAACACGTAGAACTCACCCACTGCACTCCACTCCTCTACGGCCTCCTTTAGCTGCTGCCCATCCCGGACTCGCTGCCCATCTCTCCTGATGACGGCGAGCATGCAGACATCTACAAGCGGAGGATACGGGTGCGTGGCAACCTGGAGTGGGCGCCGCCACGGCCACAGATCATCTTCAACGTGCATCCTGCACCCAAGTGAGTTCAGCACTGATGGCTGGTGTTCCATTTAATGCACTTTGTACTTGACATCTTGCAATTCTGCTTTTTACTTTTAAAAACCTCAGTACCGCTGGCTATTGTCACTGTCTCACCTCAAATGTTTATCTTAATTATTCTTTTACTTCTTCATTTTAATTACTCTGTTATTCTCTATACACTTTTTTTATGAATTGATTGCTGATGACTGATTGTGCAGCTGAGAGTCTGAATTTATTTTGGGATGAATAAAATACTTATCTATCTCTATCTCTCCAACAAGCTATCAATCTCTTATCTCTATCTTTAGCTGTCTGTCTCTATATCTCCATTAGTATTTCTATCTATCTCGATATATACATCTCTAACTATCTCTCTGTATTTCTCTATGTCTCTCTCTCTCTCTCTATCGATCTCTTGCTCTCTCTATATGTCTCTATTTCTCTATCTTTGTCTGTCCGTCTCTATTTGTGTGTGTGTGTGTGTGTGTGTGTGTGTGTGTGTGTGTGTGTGTGTGTGTGTGTGTGTGTGTGTGTGTGTGTGTGTGTGTGTGTGTGTGTGTGTGTGTGTGTGTGTTTCTCTATATCTAATAAGCATGTGTTGACATAATTCTTCATGTTGTTTGAGGGCACCGTTAAGGGTCAAGGAGTAATCCCACTGAATGCGTCATGTGCCTCTGGGAAGCTTAGCCGCCTTGTTGTTCCCATGTTTGTCCCATTCAGGAGGAAGATCATTGTGGCCAAGCAGAACTACCGCTGCGCCGGCTGCGGCACTCGCATCGACCCAGGTAGAGCACAAGCGTTTGCATCCTCCTCCAGTCCGACCGTTTCAGTCGTCTGAAGTGAAATTCCTTGAGTAAAATTGGACATTCATTCACCTGAAAGGCCAGCTGTTAAGTAGCATTGGTTAACATCTTGCTGACACAGTATTATTCCTAGCGCTGACCTCTGTCCCTGCCCTTCGCTCTGCTCCTTCTCCACTCCCTCCGTTATAGATTACATCAAGCGGCTGCGCTACTGCGAGTACCTCGGCCGCTACTTCTGCCAGTGCTGCCACGAGAACGCGCAGGCCGTGGTTCCCGGCAGGGTGTTGAGGAAGTGGGACTTCAGCAAATACTACGTCAGCAACTTCGCTCGGGATCTGCTGAGCAAGATTGCCGGAGACCCGCTGTTCAACCCCAGTGACATCAACAATGACCTGTACAGGAAGATTAAAGCTCTTGAGTCTGTGAGGGTAAGCAGAAAAAGAGCTGATAAAACAGTGCAGCTTTACAAACACTCAAAGTTGTGTGCGGCTGCACTTTTTGTACCAAAAGTGTGCAGTCAAAAAGAATATTGACAACATCAAATCAGGTTGTTACTGGAGAGACATGAGCTGTCAAGCAGGAATTTCTAAATTGCGTTATTATAATTAGGATGTGAAACTGGTTGTTCTGTTCTTTGGGCCGTGTTTTAAACTGCACAGTCGCGTTTCCTCCGTGTTTTGTCAAGGTGTTACGGGTGCAACTGTTCCACATGAAAAACCTCTTCAGGACCTGCCGTTTTGCTAAAGAGTAAGATCTCTTCTTGTGTCTTTTGCTCTCCAACTAATCCAAAATCATTTATTCGCTCACAGACCCGTATCTTCACAATTGCAATTTTTTCATTTATAGGGTGCTGGAGCGGTTCGACACGCTGCCAGGCCACCTCACGGAGGACCTTCAGCTCTTCTCCCTCAACGACTTCACGGCTGTTCGCAACGGGGAACTGGCTCCGAGGATGAAGGAGCTGCTTAAACTTGGTACCGTGCACGTCGGCAGCTGTGTGGTAAGAAATCAGCGACTCTCACCTCACATCATGGCCGTTCAGCCCCGCGTGCATCTCTGTCACTGGTTGGACAGCGCTGCGGGGGTGGAAGTGGGAGATGCACCTTAGGGGCCACTAACAGAGCAGGTGGTGCAAAAGGTTAAAAGGGGTGACACTTAAAGATAGGTTTCAAATACTTCAGCATTCACATTTTTGTTATGCAGATTGGAAGAAAACTGTGTGAATGGCTCAGAAGTGCAGGATTTATTAGAGCGTCACATGTAGAAGTGCACAGTAGCATCGTGATCCAGGACAGGGAAGAAATAACATAGTAGATTCATTTATTTCACCTTTATTTAACCAGATAAAAGACCCATTGAGATCAAGACCTCTTTCACAAGGGTGACCTGCCAAGAGAGGCAACAGCACCCGTCCACAAATGACACACAAAATATCGACAATCACAAAATAAACATTAAAATGGGAGCACAAACTGTTTCAGCAGATAAAGTGCAGGAGTGACGACTCAGTAATAATTTAAAAACAAGCCCTGCCGAAAGGAGATGTCTTTGGAAGTCAATACATAGTCCAACAGTTTCACTGATGCATACTGTAGTAATATCACATTAATTCCATTCACATAAGTAGTAATGTTTGAAAATGTATGTTTACATCACAATTCAACCTGGCTAGAAATGATAACACATAATACTTTTTAAAAAACGAGATGATCTTATTAATATTATTGATTTTACTGATATGACTTGGTTTTTTTTTCTGTCTTTGCCATGGCCGTAACCCCCCCTCTTCCCCCCAGCTGTGCCAGGCGAAGGGCTTCGTGTGCGAGTTCTGCGGCAACGACAAAGACATCATCTTCCCCTTCCAGCTCAACAAGTGCCAGCGCTGCCAAGGTGAGCATGCGGCCGGCCTTGCCGGCCTCAGGGCGCCCTCCCCCCCGCGCCCGTCCTCCGTCCCGCTGCCCTGGAGAGACTGGAAGATCCCCAAACCCCGCAAGCTGGCCGCATTGCTCTCCCGGGACCGGGCGGAGGGGGAGGGCGGGGAGGAGGCAGACGCCTCCGATCCAAAGACTCTGTCTCTGGATGAAGAACAGGAAGCATCGGGGGAGGAGGAAGATGAGGAGGAGGAGGAGGAGGAGGAGGAGGAGGAGGAGGGGGGGATGGTGGAGAGGGGAACGGGGGTCGGAGGAAGAGCAAACACGGCGGCGTGACTTGGCATGCGAGGCGCGAGAAGCTCAACCTGCTGAAGTCGCTTCACATAAACAGGCTGAAGAAGAGCGTGTCCAGAGGGGAGGGGGGCCAGGGGAGTGACGGCGAGGGCGGCCAGGCGAGTCAGGAGGAGAGGAAGCACCTGTGGAAGATCCCCAGGCTGCCGGGCCTCAGCAGAGGCCTCTCCAAGGAGCGCAGCGCGGCAGGCGCCCAAACAGAGGAAAAGGGAGGAGTTTTAGAAGCTGAGGCAGGAACTCCCGAAGAAGATCGAACCACAGAGCAGGAGGAGGAGGAGGAAGAGGAGGATGAAGGCTCAGATAACAGTCAGCCGGGAGAAACGGGCAACAAGGGGAGCTTTAAACTGGCCAAGCTGTTCCAGCCCCACCTGCTGGCCATCGGCCGCAGAGGCAGGAGCAAGGGGGACAGAGAGGTGGCTGCCCAGGAGAAGCATGAGGAGGAGGAGGAGGAGGAGGAGGAGGAGGAGGAGGAGGAGGAGGAGATGGGGGAGAGGGAGGAGCACCCAGTTGTCCCCGCTCCCCAGGGCAGCTGGAGGGCTCGGAAAACTCGGCGAGCCAGGAGGTTGACCAGACGGAGGGTCCGGCAGGGGGGGGGGGCTGGCGCAGACACGGAGGACGGGGACGGAGAGGAAGAGGGAGAGGATGAGAGGGAGGAGTCACTCTCCAAGTAGGTCGAGCTGCAACCAAGACGCCGCTGAGCAGACCCGCTGGGCGGAAACAGTGTCGAGTGTTTCCAGCAGCAGAGTTGAGATCAGTTGACTTTATTCCCTCCGATGGCTGCACTGAGCAGCAGTGTCGAGAGTCTGAAGGTTCCATTGGCTTCCTGTAGAGCAGGAGTCACCAACACTGTGGAACCTGAGAGCTGCTTCACTGGTCCTCACTCTAATGAAGGGCAAGCAGTTTGCTGCACGCTACTGAAATAAACTCTGTTCTATATTATTATTAATAAGGACACTATGTGAAGACACTGATCGCGTTAATGAATTATCTATAATTATCCAAAACGACTTAACAAGGTTGGATAGAATTGAATTTGTGCTATTTTTCCAACAGGCCTGCGGGCAACTCGGTAACCCCTGCTGCAGAGCAGCGTTTCTCAACTGGTGGGCTGTGACCCAAAAGTGGGTCGCAGAACTGTTTTGATTGGGTCGCGGCTTCATGTGCAGTTTGGAATTTTAAAATATATAATTCTACAGAGAGAATGTTGGGTATTTATTTTGCAGGACACCCAATCCAATTCAATACTTTATTTTTAAGACATGATAGAAAGTGGCTTAGTGTTTTTATGTTTGTGGAATAAATTTCAGTCGCGACTTTATGAAAAGGAAACAAATGTGGGTCCTGGACTCCACCAGTTGAGAACCGCTGCTGTAGAGCTTACGCAACTCTTAGTCCTGCATAATTCAAGGCTGCTATGCTATCAGTTATGCTATGCTATGCTATCAGTTATGCTATGCTATGCTATGCTATCAGTTGTGTCTCCTCTCGGTTTTTTCCCCCATGTACGAACAAGTTGTCGAACTGGTTTGCTCAACTTCCCTGCATCTCTCAGCAGAGGCTCCTCCAAGTTTCTTCCCACTTGACAGTCTCGTCCTCCTCTTCCTCCGTCCTTCCCCTTCACTTCCCTTCACTTGGGCCCTTTCGTCACTGCCCTGCTTCCGGCCGGCTCTGCCTCTGTTGTTTGCATGGGTTGTGCTCTGGGTGTGGCAGCTGAAGCCAGCAGAAGGTGGTTGGTCGGTGTTTGGCAGCTGCGTGTCGGTGGTGGACGGCTTTGGTTTGGGGAGGGCCGTCTGTTACCTTGTCGGCGACTGCAGTGTGTCGCTGCAGCTGGCCAATGGTGTCGAGCCGTCGACGCGTGTGCTGCGTTGTAACGTGGCGACCTGTTAAATGAAGGCGAGCGCGTTTTAAACACGTTTGATTTGAGTCACCATGGGTTTTTTTTTTCCAGTGGCTTGTAGCTCACTAGCTTCTTAAGCAGCGTCTGCGACTCAAGTGTGAATGAGAGTCGCATAAAAAACACAACATAAACCCAAAATTATTATCATTATTGCTTGTTTGATTCAACAAGATGGAATTGAATTGTTCTTTTGGCTGTTATCGGGATTATCATGGTTATTGCCAGAAATGATTATGATAATCATGATTCCATATCTCCCATCCCTCCCTCCACCAAGGCTTCAGAGCTCGGTGACTATGATAATGCAGCGGCTCACCGTTGTTGCTCTGCCTGTTGTCTCAGGAACAGAGGGCGCCAAGGTTGTGCGTCCCACAGAAGCATTCATGTTTCAGCTCGATTTTGGGAGTAGCTCTGCGTCGTTGCCTGGTTGTCTTTGAAATGACTTCTCGGATCAGTTCAGGGAGACACTGTCTGGCACGTAGCTTTTCTTTTCTTTTTGAAAATGTAGATGTAGTTTCTTATGTGAGAATTTTAATAGGACACTCGTGAACGTTCAGAATAAATGTCTAATTTATATTTTTAGTGATATTTTTTTAGTCTGTCTGCCGTCATCTTGTCTTGGTGTGACAATAAAATAAATGTCATTGTCCAATTTTGAGTTGATTTTTATTTCTTCTCTTCTTTATGTATTTATTTATTTACTTGGCCTCAACAGAATGACAGCAGCCATGAAGTGTGTGTGAGCAGATTAGTAGAGTTTTTGCGTTGGTGTGTGTGTGGACACGGACTCTAATTCCCACTGCTGCTCCTGGGAAGCTCGCCGTCCCCCTCAGCTTCCGACTGGCTGCCTCCTCGTCCTTTTATACTCCTCACCTCCTCCCCCCGAGGCTTTCTATTGGCTGTCGTTAGAATACGCCCCTCCTGACTTGTTGTCGGACGGGTTTATCTGGTTCGTGGGCGACTTTCTTGGCTTCGCTCTTGTGTTACGGAGGCCGCACCCACCTGGATAGTCATTTCTCTTTTTTTCCTCCTTCTCATGTGTCACAGCACTAACCTGTTGCTGTCTTATCCCCTCTCCCTTCCTCCTCCAGACTGCCACGCCTGCTACCATCGCAGCTGCTTCCGGCCGGGCAGAGGCTGCCCCCGCTGCCAGCGGCTGGCCGCACGGCGGGAGAGGATGGCGTGCAGGAACAAGGTGGAGGACGAGGACGGGAGGACGTAGCGGCGGGGACCACCGAGGACGACCCTGTGATTGTAACAACGCAGCACCTCTCTATTCCAGCCCGGCCACACTGGGGGCAACCAGTGGCTGGGGGGCTTCACATTATTTGGACCTGGTTGGGCTGTGTGACTGACGTGCACGTCGGTCTTCAGCGGGACCACGTAGAACGTTGAGTTCGGCCGTTGCCTTAATATAAGAAAAGACCCTTTACAACATGCACTTTCCTCTTTGAACACTGGAGGATTTTTTTGGGGCGGGGAGGGGGGGGGGTTCCAGGTTAAAATGCGTTAACTTTATGTGAGCGGCTCAGGCCCTGCAGCTCAATACATCAGCATGCCTTGAAGGACATATAGCTTTAAAAAAAAAGCTGTTTCCCTTTATTGATGTCATGAAGTGGTGTTTCTTCCTCATTGTTCAATTCCTAAAGATTGTAGTTGAAGTCAAAACTAAAGCTAGCGGTAAGATTTACTATTGAATTATTTTGGTGACCCCGTGTGCATGTTGTACACGAGGTGTACTTTTCAATACTTCACTTTGGCAGCATTGGAATGAAGTTAAAGCACTGTTTTCTTCTCTTTTCCCATCTTTCAAGTACACTTTATTGTTCAGCATGGCCTGCGAGTGCCACAACCACCCTGCCTTCGCTGCTCGGCCATGCTGCAGCTATAGTATCTTTTTATTAGGATTATTTCTTTTAAATCAAGTGTCTCGGTTAAAAAAAACAAAACTAATTCAATGCTTTTAGTTTGAATGAGCTAAAGTTAGAATTGATTCAGACTAATGTTAAATGGATGTTGGGGTTTTTTTGCATTCAACAGCTGCAGCCTCAGCACTTTTACTGGCTACAGGCTTAGCTAAGATCTGGTTGAGGCTTTTATTTTTTTTTTATTTGCATGGCAACTTAATCTAAAATCATCAACTTCTTAAGACGATGGCCAAAGTCATTTGCGTTCGTGTGCGGCCACCTCTGGGAAAACTGCCCACGTTCTCATCTAGTCCGACCCCTGAAGGAGAACAGCTCATGAGTGTCTCTTGTTTTTTTGAAAAACTCACAAACATGACTTTGGCCATTGTTTTAAGACGGTGACTAAATACTCTTTTACATGATTTGACTGAGGGTTTTGTTTTTCTTTCTTTTACTTTGAAAACATTGACACTTTTAATTAACTGGTATTGACTTCTGTTATTCGTTTTCCTGCCATTAGCGTGCGTGCGTGAGTGTGTGCGTGTGCGTTTGCACCTGCTGTCCATGCAAGACTGCACAGCTGATTTGCACCAGCCTTGTTAGCACTTACTTGTTTTCCAGTGGCGAGTGTGGAAGACTACAGTTGATTGCACTGTTGCCGTTAGTCAGCGGCTGTTTAGATGTCACTTTTAGGATTTTATTGCTGTTTTTTTTTTTTTCTTTCTTAAAACCGCAAACCTTTTGGCAGCCAGAGTTGGTGAAAGTTGCCCTCAATTCACAGAGCCGTGCTATTTAGTTGTTGCTCAGATGTGCAAACTCATAAGAAATCTAAAAACATACAGCAACGTGGTAAATAGTTTTGTCTGGAACTATTTCCAGACAAATAGTCCCCCCCCCTTCTCCTCAATTCTTTGCTTTAAGGAAACATGACTTGGGTCCACAATGTTCAATTCAACATTTTGTACCTTTTGATTCAACATATTACTAGATCAGGTCGTATCTTAATCATTAAGTTTGTGCAAAACGCCTCATAAGATCAACACGTCCGCATTAAACACTGTTTAAAGTGATTGAGAGTCTTTATTGCAAATCCATATAAAAAAAAAAAAACACTGCTCCTTCATTTAACTGTAGCTCTTAAGCTCATGAATGAAGTGGCCTCTGAAGCAGCTCGTTAACTCAACAGACAGTTTATTTATCAAACTGCCCTTAACAGATATTTGAAGGTTCACGTTCATTGTAAAAAATGTTAATATGAATAATATTTTTCTGGTAATTTGCCTTTCTTCTGTATTTATGTTATTAATAAAATACTGGCTTGACTGTTCAAAGTGATGGTGTTTTGTTTGTTGTCTTTTATTTTACATTTCCTAAGTTTGTTAAGCAGGGGCTGGTAACCAGTTTGCAAACACGTGATTAATTTGCAATCTGGAAGTTAATTGTTTTACTCAACACATTACTGTTGACCACACTGATATTTACACGAAAATTAAACTGTTCTGTGTATCTTCCACATGTCTCGATGAAGACAACAGGAGCTCCAGCAGGGGGTGCGGCCACTAACGAATAAGAAGGGTGTTCGGGCTCCTGATGACATCACAAAGGGCAGATTTCCAGAACGTAGTGTCACGCCACAGATGCATTATTCCACGTCCATATACATATGATGGTGATGAAGGTGACGGTCATGAAGATGATGTACAGGCCGAAGAGCAGGCGGTCGATGACGGTGCCGATCATCTGCCAGTCCTGGGACTTTTTGCTCCCTCGGAAGTGACTGTCCATCTGGAGGCGAATGGCCCTGAGGTCTCTGCTCAGGTTCCTCAGTTCATCCAGCACCGACTCTTGAGAGACGATCTTCTCCAGAGCCGAGTCACCCGAGATGCTCTGAAGAGCACTGCTGGAGATGATGCTGGTGGCTGTTTCTGTCATTATGGTTGGGAGAGATCCACGACCTATTCAAGTTTCACTCTTTGTAAGTTGTGAATTGAAAGCATCATTACAGCATGTCAAACTGTTTTCGCCTTCTGTCTTACGGGAAAAGCAGAAATGGTCTGTAAACATCTATTTCTCCAAAACGTTTTAAACTGGAATGACCTGAGGATATGTGAAAGGCAAATCTTTTTTATGTGTTTAAACATGGGTTCCGAGATGAAAGCCGGCATAACTGGAAGAGTTTTGTAAGACTGTGCCCTAGAGTTATAAAACCAAACAGCCATTTAGGCAACACAGAACAGCCGAGGGACTCGTCTGTCCGGGGCTGGAGAACCTTCTGCTACATTCAATGATAATGATTATGTTGTGCAGGTGCAGAGGGGCAACAAAGGGTTTTGGTTCAATGACCTAATAGTTGACATGCAGGGAAGTGTAGATGCTGAGGGATCTCCTTTCTGAGTCCCATTTAAAAGCATTGCAGCTGCACTTTGGACAGTCAGCAGCTGTTTTGTCACTGCACAAGCAAAGGATACTATAATTATCTCAACTGGATGAGATAAAAGCGAACATAAATCAGAACTGTATTTAAATGTGTATAAAAGTGTTGAAGAAAATTGGAAAATATGTTGAATATATATACTAATACTGCTACCACTACTAACAACAGCAGAGGTACGATACCTCTGGTGGACGGGTTGAGGAAGACTGTGACCCTGCCGCTCTTCTTTTTTGGAGGGAGACAAACCACGACAGCGATGTACTGCAGTACCAGCACGCTGAGCCAGTGAGGCACCACGTTGTACTCGCCGGAGCTGAACTGGATGTTGGTGATGAACACCGTCTCCAACAGGCTGGCCACCATCAGAGCCAGGCTGATGGAGAAGAAAACATCTGTGGGTAAGAAAAAAGGACAAGTCTTCCGCATCCACCGCATTGCATGATCTTGTAGCGCTGCACTTGTCAAAACTTTAGGTCAGACGTTGAGTTTTCGCAGCTGCGTAGCGTGTTGTGACCAGAAAGGTGATGCGTGTAGCCAACTGGTTGCAGGCCTGTTTGATAAGGCAGTGCCAAGAGCATGTGCGATTGAACTGCAGGCATAAACACAGAGGCACACCGCTACACCCAAATGAAAATAACAAGATGTGCATTAACTGCAGACTTTCAGCTTTAATTAGAGGGTATTTACAGCAAAATCAGGTGAATGGTGTAGGAATTACAACAGTTTGTATATGTGCCTCCCACTTTTTAAGGGACCAAAAGTAATGGGACAAATTAACAATCATAAATCAAACTTTCATTTTTAATACTTGGTTGCAAATCCTTTGCAGTCAATTACAGCCTGAAGTCTGGAACGAATAGACATCACCAGACACTGGGTTTTGTCCCTGGTGCTCTGCCAGGCCTCTACTGCAACTGCCGTCCAATGAGCTCTGAAGCATTTGGCTGATATGAGCAGATAATATTGCCCGTTTGGCTCCATATTTGGAGCCAAAAAGATGAGAATTGTGTCGAAGTCCCAATATTTATGGCCCGACTGTATACTTGCATGGTGTTTAATGAGTCACCTGTGTGTAGGCACTTCTGACCTGATGTGAACTGTTCTAGACTGAGTTTGCTAACTGGGTTCACTAGTGCCTGCAGGGGGTAAACAGGCTTTATGAGTCCAAACATCTACAACATTTTTGTGTGTGGACAACTCTGTTGTTTAACTGACGCTGGGAAAACTTACTTACCTTACTGGGCAGCCTGCCATAAAAAAGACTCTGTGGGGTGTGTAGACCAGTGTTTTTCAAGCACTGTGTGAAATAATGGCAGGTGTGCTGTGAAAAATTATTATCACTTTAATAATTAAGTGATCAAATATCATCAATGAATAATCTAAATAAGATTTCAGTTCAAGGGATAGTTGACTCAAAGTTGAAATTTCACCCATACTTGGTTGAGGTTTTGGTGAGTTTTTCTAAGTCACATCACTCTTATGGTTCTTGGTATTTTTCTGTTATCACAGACACATGTATTTATAGATGCTGCTTTCATGTTTTCAAATAATGAATCCCATTCAGTCACATAAGTGCTGGTCCTTGACTGCTCCAGCAGTACCAGGAGTGTGTCTGTGAGATGCGGCAGTCCAATTTGTCGCAAAACGTCAATGTGTTCTTAGTTCTGGAACCACTTGTGAACCTCTGTTTAGTAAATTGGTGAAATTTCATCTCTGGTTTGGATCATCCCTTTAGGCTCGCATCTTCTCTAGCCGACGGGCACCATTTCACTTGTTAATGTCTCGTCCGGTGACACCAACAGGCGTGACTCACTGATGAGAGGCGTTTCATTCCCCGTGACGGGCAGCAGGTCGTTCATGATGAGCAGGAAGACGGTGTAGCCCAGGATGAGGGTCATCTTGAAGGAGGCGCGGTCCACACTTTGGGGGGGCAGCATGAAGCTGAAGATGTCCACCGTGATGAGGAAGCAGCTGGGGATGAGCAGGTTGACTAGGTAGAGCATCGGCCTTCGTCTCAGGATGACCTGAAGGGAAGGAGACACAGGGGGAACTGCTGCACGTTTTCACTTCCTGAATGCAACCAGGTGATGGCAGCTGGTCACGTGCCAAAAAGCTCTTACATTAATTTGGATCTCCGAGTAACTGGCGTCATAGAGATCCAGGGTGACGGGGTTCACGCTGATGTCTGCCAGATCCCACTCCCCGTTGGTGTTGATCACCTCCCTGGAGTGCACCAGCAAGTCCTCACTGCTGGAGGGGTGAAGCAGCCTGATGTCCGAGGCTGCAAACGATATTCAACAGTAAGAAATGTCGGGGAAAAAACAGGCACCAACACTTTATTGTCATTTTATTGTCTGCAGAAGCTCAAAGTTGGTGAAAGGAAGCCTGCTTACCAAAGTGAATGTATGATCCAAAGGTCAGAGAGCAGTTTTGAACATCGAAGGGGAAGGTGTAGATGACTAGTCGGCAGCTGCTGATCACTCTGATTGGTTTATCATCGTATACCCTACCTGTGTTGTGTAGGTACACATATGGAGTTACAGGGGAAATGTCTTCATCCATGCTGGAAAAAAGTAAGCAGAAAATGAGATGGAAATATTTCAATCAGTTGTTTAAAGATCCAAAAGAAAGAGAAATTGAAAATGTCAGAAACCTTGTATATTGTGATGAATAAATAATGAATAATATCAAAAGCTAAGATGAATTTGTGCCATGAAAAAGGTTTTTCTTCTCTTGCATGGACAAACCAACTGAACTGCATTGCAACTTACAACTCTGCTATTTGAATATCTGGGATCCAGATATTGTCCCGCAGAACTGAGACTCTGGCTGCTCCACATTCTTTTTCGTCCCAGCTCAGGCCAGGTATGTCCCACTCCTGCAGTCAACGGAGCAGTAACACTGTGATTAGTGATAGTGTCTTTATTTGACCCAAGTCACTGCCAAAACAAAACATGAGCTTTGGTGATAGAAATGAAAGAGATAATAACCAATATTGTTATATTTTGGACCCATAATTTTCTGAAAAAATATAACATCATAATTTCATTGGCTGGACCTACCAGAACTTGCCATATGAACAGTGTCAGGGTCTGGGATTTCTCCTCCTGTTAGCAGAACAAATTTAACATTAATTAGAGGGAGTAGTGAAAAGTTAACGATACATTTAAAATAATGCTAATTAAAAAAAAAAAAAAACCAAGAAAACATCTCAATGTGCACTTACCACTCCTAAAATTTCCACCAATGTGATGTCAATGGTTATGGTCATGGGTTCAGAGAAGTTTTTCACTGGACGGATCATCTTGCTACTGAAAACATCCGTCTCCAGTGCTTGAAACAGGGCTTTGGGCGTCGGACTGGTGCAGTTTAGAGCGGCAGCAAATCCTGGAAAGACGTGGGAAAAAAAAGAAGAAGGGCAAGTGTGTGTTGAGTTTTTTTTTTCTAATTCAGTCCAATTTTTGGACTAACTAATTTTCTTTGCGTTCTCAATACTGTATGTCCCGTGGACTTACCGTGCAGCAGCATGAAACAGATGGAGACGGCCGCAGTTTGCTTCTCTCCCGTCATCTTCAGTCTTGACGGCCGTCCCACTGCCTCCAAGAACTGTTTGCGTTACTGGACTGACACACTCTGCTACACCCCATCCAAATACACCTTCTTATGATAGCATAAGAAGGTGTATCTGCTCATATTCAAATGAAAAGAGTGGCCTCCTCCTCTTACTAATATTGACTTTTTTCTTTCTTTTGCATACAAAACTAACATGGTACTGTTTGGCTTAATTATGTTGCCTTTGGTATGAAGTCACAAAGAAGCATATTTGCAGATGTTGGTCAAAATCAAATAAATAATCCAAATAATAATATGTTGTAAGTATTATATATAAAACGTGTTTCCCATATATATATATGTATATTATATTAAAATATAATATAATAATTTTTCACTCTAAGCTGTCAGAGAACAGTCATCATGTGCATTTCAAGCAAAACAAAAACTTAATGACACAGGTTTTCTTTGTTATTATTATTTTTATATTTTATTATGTTTTTCACTGTATTTGGATACATTGAGATGTTGTATTCGTTCAGCCTTTCTAATGCGAGGCTAACATAAAACAGTCTTCCAGGTGAATTTCTGAGTCATGACTATTTCACAAAAAAGACTTTAGGGCCATGAAAGGACGACATTACTGTTTGTTTTAACTGCCATTTACACACATGAGTTTGCACAAAGGAGAGAAAAAGAAAAAAGGGGGGAAAAGAGTTTGCAAAAAGTCTTATGATCTTCTGACCGCTACAGCACAACTACAAAATTCTTTATTTTCAATTTTGCCAAACTAAGACTGACTGATCCAGAGACACCACATGCAGATGATGACCAAAGCGTAGAAGGAGATGAGCAGCAGATAGATGCGGAACAGCAGGAAGTCCAGCACGTATCCCACGTGGCACCACTGGTCCTGCAGCTGGCTCTCCTTCTGCAGGGACACCAGGTGGGTGCGAAGCTCCACCAGGTACTGACAGATCTGCTGGAGCTCCGATGGAGCGGCTGAACCTGCTGGCATAGTACAGGAGAGACCATGGACACCTGCCGTTGCTGTAGCCAACTAAACCAGCTAACATGTCAAGGTAAGACAAAATAAAACATTCTGAGATTGTATTTATTTTCTTTGAGTTTCAGCTGCTTCAGTACCTTGGTTGCTAATTGTTTTCTGAGTGGATGCCTGGCTGGCTGCTAGAGTAATCTGCGATCCAGAACCACCATTTGGGCCACCTTCAGGTTTGCCCTTCTGGGACGTGCTGGAGGGCTGGAGCTCCACCGGTGACTTGTAGCAGATGAGAGTGGCTATGTGTTTGAGGACCACCACCCTCACCCAGCGTGGAACCTCCTGGTACTTCATGGAGCTGTGGTGGAGGACATTGGTGATGATGACAGTCTCCAGGAG
Organism: Thamnaconus septentrionalis; assembly: GCA_009823395.1. Lineage (NCBI taxonomy): Eukaryota > Metazoa > Chordata > Actinopteri > Tetraodontiformes > Monacanthidae > Thamnaconus > Thamnaconus septentrionalis. Next base: position 11,709,609 of record CM020508.1, on the reverse strand, counting down.
GCTGATGACCATGAGGGCCAGGCACACTGAGAAATATATGCCTGGATTGGGACATAAACATTTCTTTATGCCATTTTCTGTATCCAAAATCACATTGTCTCTAAACAATGTTACACCCATTTTTAAAACCATGATTTTCATGGTTAGTAATGTTTGTTTCTGGCTGTCATGAATACTTGTGGACACTGGTCGGTGTCTATAGCAATGTGTATTAGAATTTGCATGTCAGATGTATCTACCTCTTCACATCCCTTCCGCTCACCTATGATGGGCGTTCCGTTTGCAGTGCTGGGCAGCAGGTCGTTCATGATGAGCAGGAAGACAGTGTAGCCCAGGATGAGAGTCATCTTAAAAGAGGCCCGGTCGACGCTGTGCGGCGGCAGGTAGAAGGACAGGATGTCGATGAGCATGAGGAAGGAGCTGGGGATCAGCAGGTTGACCACGTAGAGGACAGGGCGCCGCTTTATGACCACCTGGAGAATAAAGGTAAGTTCATAGTTACATAAAAAACAAAATTCTAAATTCATTGTTTCATCCGGCATATGCTTGCTCTGATCCAAAGAGTGTGACATATGATACATTTGTGGATTCTTTTTACCCAGAAGGTGATGATGTCCCACTCGTCAATCCCAAACTGGAGGATGGAGGTCTCACCCAGAATGTCCACCAGCTCCCATTCTCCACTGGTCGCCAGGTATCGCTTGGAGTTCCTCGACATCTCTTCAAATGTGAGGGCTGGACTGACCCGTACATCCCTAACTGGGAAACGATCATTCCCAGAGAGAAGAACAGGAAAATATTTTATCTAACACACACTTTGATGCAGCCAAAGAGTCAGAAACACACAAACACACACAAAAAGGCTAATATTTAATGAGGATAATTGGGATTGAGTACACTTGCAAAGGTGTCTGAAAACTTTTTTCAACTACAGCATCTATGTTCAGTAAACACTGGCTGCAGGTCTAATGTTGCGCCTTTACATTCTATACTTCTTTTAATTGTGACATGCAATCAAAGTTTTTTTCTCACTGGTGTGCATGTAGGAGCCAAATGTAAACGTGCAATTCTGCACGTCGAAGGGAAAGCTGTAGATCTCCAGGTTACAGGCCGAGACGAGACGCAGCATCCTGTCCCAGCGGATGTGACCCGTGTGGTTGACGTAGACGTACGGACACGCTTGGGAAACATCATCGTCCACGCTGCAAGTGAGTACAAATGGTGGATAAAACATGAACAAGTACTTTCCCCATTCCACTGAGGGGTTCTTGTCTGAGCGCAGTGGTATATTTTCACAGCCATTTACACCCAGACGTCTGATAAAACACAGAATATTGGTGGACCTGCACGGAGGATGAAATTTGGAGCCATAGCCATTTGATTTTATTGAACAACCAATTAAAAGATTAGAAAACAGATACAAAATAAGTCACGATTGACTAAAATATACATTATAAGGTGCGCAACGTGAAAGTAACCTCAAGGTGATTTTATGATATGAACCCCAGCACAACACCAGGGGGCGATAGAGTTGTTCGACTTCTGGCGGGAGCTCATGCAGGGTGTGGTGTTTGCTGTCGAGAATCGTCTTGGCCCTGCACCGTGCATAAAAAAACGCACCGTTTGTTTTAAGTATTAGGCCAGAGGTGATGAACCGGCCGACTGGCTTCAGGCTGTTTGCAGACTGGATGACAGTATAAACTGTTGAAAACTGGTCCGTCATGGTCAATTCAGACATGCGCTTGTTTTCTTGAACTCAACTAAACTGAACTGATCTGCCTGTTTATAGTGAATAGCGTAACCTACAGTGAGAGGCGGGGATAAAGGGTCATTGAATCTTGACTGGCTCTTTCCAAATGACCGTCCTGTGACAGTTTAGCACGAGACAGAGTAGTAAAATCCAAAATTTCAACATGTTCAAAAAATTGAAAAATTTACATGCTATAGTGCATCGTTTTTTTTTCAGGAGGGAAATGAAAAAAACAAAAACAAAAAAACCTTGTACCACTTCTACATCAAATTTAAAACAACATAAAGTGAAAACTGTCAGAATCTTGCACCTCATTTGATCCACTTTTGTTTTGCCAGCTCTGACCTGCTTGCCAAATTTGGTGAGTATGTTCAGGGGGGCTAAAACTTTGATGTCCTGATTGAGGTTTGGACCAGGAGGAATGTTTTGAAACAGAAATGACAATAAGGGAAAAAAATAAGGGCACTGCTGAAACTCACAACTCGTACACGATGATGTCTGGAGACCAGAGTCGCTTCACAGGCAGAGAAATCCTGGTGACACCATCACACTCATCAGGATCCCAAACCAGGAACTCATTGTGCCAAAACTGCAGTGAAAGTATAAAGTACATAAGTACTGAAGTGCACCTTTAGCAGCAATCCTTTGACATTTTCCTGATTTCTGTCTTTCTGAATCCTTCGTTAGATGATGTTATAGACATCATAAGTGACGGAAGCCTGGATTTTTCTTCATGTTACTTACCAGCCGCAGCCACAAGAAGGTCGACAGTATCTGGGTTTTTTCATTCTGAACATCGAGACACAACACAACAATCCGCCTTTTATCATACAATCCAAATGAGTAAAATCAAAGGTTTCATTGAAACAGTACATAAATAGGATAGGATGTGAGGATAGATAGCAAACTTTTTTGGGCTATAATTTTGTCTCGTATCTCCAGTGGAGGCCTGTGAACTCACCACGCCCAGCACAGCGTACAGGGTGAAGGAGATGTTGGTAATGGTGGGGCTGCTCAGGTTAACTGCCGGCCTGAAGGGCTGCAGGTCGAATACAGCCTGCATGGACTCATGGGAAGGCCCGCTGTGGCCTTCCTCACAGGATAGTTTGCAGCAACATAGACATGCTGGTAAAAAATAGTTGTAAAGTTGTGTTTGCATTTTAATTTAGCTTTAACAACAAGAAAATCCTACTTCAAATTTAAATAAAGTCGCATTTCATTTTTAAACAATCTTTAATTTTTTTCCGATCACATATTTAGGCACATTTAAACAAATTATGCCACTTCCGCCTGTAACTTTTACAGCTGCGCTTAATTCGACCGTCTTCAACTTTTGATTGAGTGTGTCTGTAATTTGCTGTCTAACACAGTCATTAACCACATCAATGACAAACACCAAGAGTCTGATGCACGAATCCAAATCTGTTGTATTACCTATACCCTCCACTGTTACTAGCTTTTCTTCCGATAAATTGTTTTAGAAGCAGGATTGACCATTGCATGCTTCTACTGACACTTAATGTCATGACATAATATCTTAGAAACATGAACACCATACACCTGAGAAACATTTCACATGAAAGCTGAATTAACCTAACTTTTTGCTCCTCGTGTTTTGAGAGACGCCTTTGATTTTCCGACATAAACGCACTTCACCCTCGTTCATTCTCATCTATCTACACACAGTCAAGTAGTAAACAGGTCAGCATACCTGATGTGAGCACAAAACCAGTGAGGATGAGCAGTCTCTGCCGAGGTGGACTCATGCTGGATGTCCTGCCAACCCAACGTGCATCCCACTCTCAAGACAAATCCTTTGTGAAGCAAAGGCAACACCGGAGGACTAACAACTCCAGCAACACATGCACATGCGTGCACACACACACACACACACACACACACACACAATAAGAAACTAGACTTGTTTTTCTACACCTCTGGTAACCACTCAAGCATCCATTTTTTTTCTAACACCTGAAGTTTTTTCATTCCACACTGCTAATTGTGGCAAAAACAACGTAATTGTGGCCCCCACAGTGTATTCTTTTTTTAGGCAGTCGTGATAAAACCACACAAAAAAAAACTAAATATAAATGCTGTAAACTAGTATACTTTTCCCCCTCATTCCTAAGACCTTTGTGGGGGTATGAAAGCAACAGATATGACCGTCTTTTCAATGAAAGTTTTATTTCACATTCTGAACTTTAAGGGACACCAGTAAAAATTTCAGTCATAGAAGACAGTAGCATACAGCAGTAAGATATTGTAACACATCTAAGAGGGAACTCAGTAATCACTCAGTTTTGAGATGCCCTGGTGTCCAACCTCTTGACTGTGACAACAGCAAAAAAGACATACATAAGATACATACATACATACATACATACATACATACATACATACATAGAGTTATCTTATCAAATGAATCTGCTCAAGTATGCAAGGACTAAGATGGTGGTGAGGCTGACAGTCAGGAAGATCACATACAGACCAAACAGCAGACGGTCCACAATGGTTGCAATCATTTTCCATTCTTGAGAGACTTTACTTCCCTTTACTTCGTAGTCCATCAGCAGGCGGATGGCCTGGAGGTCTCTGCTCAGCTTTCTGAGTTCCTCCAAGGCATGATCTGCAGGCTTCTCTGGAGGTAGATCACCAAAGACTCTGTGGAGCTCTCTTGAGGAGATGACGCTGACGGTGACTGCTGCTGAGAATCACCAATCCAGTAATTAGTCATCCTGGAAAAGCACGCTGGCCCCTGATAATATTTGTCGCACAAAACCCCACCAATCGGGACAAACGATGATGGTTTAATACCTTGAGCCTGGTCAGGTAGGGACACTGTGACACGGTTGGCTTGCATTGGACGGAGACCAACAAAAACAGCAAGATATTGTAGGACCAGTATGCGGAGCCAGCGAGGCACTGCGCCGTAATGACTGGAGTGGAAGTAGAGGTTGGTGATGAACACCGTCTCCAACAGGTTGGCCACCATCAGGGCCAGGCTGAGGCAGAAGAAAACGTCTACGAGAGAGAATGAATAACACGAAACCTCTCTGAGAGAGCTTGGAGATCTGACTGACAGGAAGATTTGTAGAGAGGTTTCAATTTAGCAAAAAGATCTAGCACTCGCGTCGTGCCCTGTCGAGTTTTCTTACTCAAGAGAGGCGTTTCATGTCCAGTGTCAGGCAGCAGGTCGTTCATGAGGAGCAGAAACACTGTGTAGCCCAGGATGAGGGTCATCTCAAAGGCAGAGCGGTCCACAGACTGGGGGGGCAGCAGGAAGCTGAACAAGTCCAGTGTTACCAGGAAGCAGCTGGGGATCAGCAGGTTCACTATGTAGAGGATCGGCCTACGCCTCAAAATAGTCTTGGGATTGGACACATGTACAACACCTTAAAGTTCCAGTTAGACTTTTATATGTTTGTGTAAAACTTAGCTTTTGTTTATTTTGTTCTGCTTTGTTTTGTGTGTCTGTGTGTCTTTTTAATTTTAAGTTTGAACAAGGACGCTTAGTTTCCCTTCACACTTTTCTACCTTTAGAATTCTGTTTTTGTTTTTTTTGTTTTTTTTAAAGAAGTACTTACATTGAACCTGATCTGAGAGTAGTTCCCAACTGCTATCTGCAAGGTGATTGGAACTATTTCGATGTTTATTAGTTCCCATTCCCCATCTGTCTGTGCCACATCTAACGACTCCCCAAGGACCTCTTCAGGTGTTGTGCTTGGAACCATCCTGATGTCTTTGGCTGGAATTGAGTAAAAAACAAAACAGTTCAAAAAAACGTCACCACGTTCTTCCACTGCGCCTCCTGCACTGAGGGTCGTCGGGTTTTTCCAGATACATCCTGGATAAGGTGCCACTTCATCTCAACCCGACAGAGAGACAACTCTTTGCACTCACACTCACACCTATACGGACCATTTAGAGTAGCCAATTAGCTTAATGTGCATGTCTTTGGACTGTGGGAGGTAGCCGCAGCGCTTGAAGACGAGTCACGCACAACATACAAAAAAAGGCCCCGGGTCTGGGACTACTACTAATATGGTCTGCTTGTATTTCTGAAACACTGACACATTTAAAGTTGACCTGGGTCAGGCTTACCAAAGTGTAAGTACGATCCAAAGGTTAGAGAGCAGTTTTGGAGGTCGAAGGGAAAAGTGTAGATCCCTAACTTGCAGGTGCTGACCACTCGGAGCGGCCTGTCATCGTAGACATGCCCTGTGTTGTACAAGTAGACGTAGGGCGTAATGGGAGATTTATCCTCATCCATACTGAGAAATAATGAAAAAGAGACAAAAAGAAACATATTTTTAAGCCCAAGAAGGAATAAAAAAATCAATAGAAGCATAAAGGATAGGCTAGCATGAAGCCTAAACCGCTGATCTAGAAAGCAGGTGGTGCAGGGCGGGCTGATGGTGGTGCCCGTTGGTTTTTACAGTCAATGTGATGATGTATGATGAAGTCAACTTCCTTACATACTTACAACTCTGAGATGTGGATGTCTGGGTACCACAGCTTTTCCCGTAGAATTGAGACTCTGTTAGTTCCACATTCTTTCTCATCCCAGCTCAGTCCCTCTATATCCCACTCCTGTTGCAAAACACAACAACACCAGCGTGGTGGTGGTGAAGCTGTCATCCTCTTTCAGATTCAGTGTTTTGGTCGTGAGTACTCACCAGAACTTGCCACAGGTATATTATCAGGGATTGTTCTTTTTCTTTCTAAAGATGACACATTGAAGAGGAATACATTTGACTTGGACACCAGCATCATTAATTCGGCATTCTGTCTGACGACATTCAGATATGAAGAGATGTTTGGTAGGTTGGAGGCTTGGTGACTCACCACTCCTAAAATTCCAACCACAGTGACATCGAGCGAAATGACCATTGCCTGCGAGAAGTTTTGCACAGGGGGGTGTGATTTTCTCCAAACCAGCTCCTTCTCGAGCGCATCAAACAAGGACTGAGGAGTCGGACTGGTGCAGTTGAAAGTTGCGACAACCACTGAGATTGTAAAAGGAGAGTTGTAATTAAAAACGCAGACCCACATTTTGTGTTTATTATTTCTCTTTAATTTGTACTGATCAATCTAACTGCTTAATCAAGCCAAAATCAAAATGTAGGGAGAGAACAATTGAAAAAGAACAATTGAATGTACAGTTGTTCTCTTGGAACCTCAGTCAAAACACCTCTCGGCACAATTCCTTAAAGCTCCAGCATGTTAGTCAAACCTTCTATATTTAACAAGTCATTCATTTTAACTCTGCTCCATACAAAACCGCCGCCTCCTTACCCTGTAGCAGTGGAGAGCAGATTGCAATAATCCAAGCTGTGCTGTCCAGTTGCATTGTCCGTTGTAGTTCAGTGCTTTTTTCCTTTTTCGCTCTTGTCCCATCAGGAGCTGAGTAAAATGTCCACAGCCAGCACAAATGACTTGTATGACACTGTTTGTTTAAACAGTGACGTCATAATATTTGAAAAGCAGAGGACAAACCGGTAAGTCTTCTTTTTGTTTGTAAAAAAGTTCCACTTTTCCCCAAGGCTTTTTTTTTAAACTTAGTTTGACTCTGAAAATGTCCTGGTTACTTTTGATTTCAAGGCCAACAGAAGCTAATATGTCCACTTAAACACTAAAGACAATAAACACAACAAAATTATTTTTAAATCATAATATTGGTAGTACTAGAATATTTTTCTCCAAATATTGTCTGTACAACAGAGCATCATTGTTATATTCCAATGCAGTTAATTTCAGGGCCAAAATATCAGTCTCAGGCAATAGCCTATAAAATTTAAAACCAGGCTGAAAAACACTAACTAACTAACTAACCAACTTATCAACAAAATTTTTGGGCCACAATGGCTTCTAAATCTTGACAGAGGGGCCAGAGCTGGAGCAGATGGTTGGAGTGTTTTGGTGGCCCACCTCATAGGAGAAAAAATACATTTTGTATTTTGAAGCCCCACAGTACTTAGCTCTTTATTCTTAGCTCTTTATTGAAATGACTCTTAAAAACTGGCAAAATACAGCTATTTTATGACTTACTTACTATTAATATAATTTCTTCAAGTTCGGTGGGCCGGATTAAAAAGCTAAACGAGGCTGCATTATGGCCCCCGTGCCATAGTTTTCCCATACATAGACAAACAATCCAGTAGGCTTTCCTGTAAATATCATCTGATATTTAAAGCAAATCAAATCAAACTTTATTGAACACCTTTCATACACATAAAAAATGCAACATTTAACAGTTAATGAAAATCCTCAAAAAAAAGCACATAATTCAAAAGAGAAAAAATTGGGATGGAGGATGGAAGCTAATGCTAACAAAGTGAACAATCATGTGCTATATTGCTCACTACATCAAGGGAATGAACAGCTAAAGTGTGTGTGTGTGTGTGTGTGTGTGTGCGTGCGTGCGTGCGTGCGTGCGTGTGCGTGCGCGTGCATGCACGTGTCTTTACAGTATGTGTGAAACAAAAAATAGAGAACAGAGAAGAAATTGTAGAATTCAAGAGAGGAGAGTTTATTTAAATAAATTAAACAACAAAAGGAAAAAAAAAAACAATGTCTAGTTGTTAAAAGATTTGACATAAAAGTTTGTTTGTGTTGGTTGAAAATGATCTAAATCATGCTGTTTTACAGGTGTTTGCCCAGAGGAGGGCGATGGTGATGAAGCTGGTTGATATGAAGAGGATGTAGACGCTGAACAGCAGGCGATCTATCACGCGGCTCACCTGGATCCACTCATCCGAGGTTCGACGGGCCTTCACCTCAGGCCGGAGGTCTCTGAGGACCTGGCTCAGGGATTTCAGCTCCAGCAGGATGTTTGCACCGTCCAGCATTCCCGTCTGTTGTGGAGCCTTGCGATTGTTCGCCTCCACAGCGGAAATGTGACTTTGTGCTGCAGAGGAGAAGAAAACGACAACAACAAAAAAACTTCCACATGACTCTGTTCCAAGTTTATGTAAAACTGTATTTATGTTATTTGGACTCTACCTTGAACGACAGGACCTTTCGTCACGTCAATGGGTTCAGGACGTAGCCCCACCAGGCAGCCCAGGATCTGAAGAACAAGCACTCGGATCCAGCGAGGGACTGGAGAGAGGTGAGCCGAGCTGCACAGGTTGGTGATGAGAATGGTTTCCAGGAGACTCCCCATCATCAGACCAAGGCACAGAGACAGAAAGACGTCTGTTCGGAAGAAAAGTAAGATCACAGCCACTTACAGTGAAGATCTTTTTTGCATGAATAAATATGAAATGCTTTCACAGCTCGTTGCAAGTTTTCAAAATGCTGACTAGCTATTGATGAGCCCTCGTGCGTCTTTTCTAATTTTGGCACAATCACCGTCCTTTGTCTGTTTACCCAGAGCAGTTTCTTTGTTTGTAAATCCAACCACACCCTGGGTCAATATTTAGTTTCTTAATTATTGATATTACTTTTCCACTTTCGTGTTTTCACCTCCTCTTGTTTGTTACTGTTGGCCGTGTTTTAGTTTCGGGCCCGTAAGGTACTATGTGGTTTTATAAAGCTGAATTATTGGATCGAAACATGTCATGTACTGATTCTGGTGTATTGCATCACACTAATACATATTTGTCTAATAATAGCAACAAAAAAACTCTTTTCAAATGTGTATTAATTTGTTTTTTTCCTTCTCACTTTTTGCATTTGCTTTTCTTTTGGTATTTTTAGAATATACACAACTTTTTCTGACACTGTACGTCCGTAAACACTGGGCGACGCAGGTAAACGAGCTGAGATGAGTGTCAGAGTGGGCGTCGATCGCAGGCACTGACTTATGAGAGGCAGGGTGTCTCCCGAGCCGGGCAGCATGTCGTTGGTGTTGAGCAGAAAGAGGGTGTAGCCCAGGATGAGGGTCGTCTTGAGGTAGGAGCGCGTGGGGCTTTTGGCAGGAAGCAGGAAGCTGAAGAGGTCCACCGTGATGAGGAAGCAGCTGGGGACCAGCAGGTTGACCACGTAGACGGTGGAATGGCGTCTAAACGAGACCTGGGCCAGCGTCAAGAGAGTTTCATTTCCGTAACGCCGCTGTCGTTTCCATTCCAGTTGACTTGCAATACAGAATCAACTAACGGCGGCGGCGGCGGCGGCGGCGGCACACGCCATGTCAATTGAGGTGATTAGTGTGAAATGTTTTCTTACAAAGTAGCGAAGCTCGTCGTATAGCTCGCCGTCTGAGGCCAGTAGTACCATTTTCTCTGCCGTCACTCCGTTCAGTTCCCACTCACCCATGGACGTCATCACTTGTTTGGAGTGCAGAAAAATTTCTTCCGCAGATATCTTTTCACCCATCTGTAAAGCCTTAGCTGTATGGAAAGGGAAGCTTCAGAAATGTGTAATAATAATAATGATAATGATAATAATTTTTGGGTCATTTTCGGTTCACCTCGGAGGGAGTAGGAGTTGAATGATAAGGTGCAGTTCTGGATGTCAAATGGAAATGTGTAGACGCTGAGCTCACAGGAGCTCACCACTCTCATCGGCTGTTGATCCACCACCAGGCCATCGGCATACAGATAACTGTACGGGACTGCTGGAACTACGTTCTCCTGCATACTGAGGGACAAGCGACCCAGATCAGTGGTTCAGTCAACAGGTCGGGAGTTTCTGCTCGGTGCCGCCGGGTACGTACAACTCATTAATGACGATGTCGGGTACCCAGAGCAGTTTCTTTGGAACTGAAATCCGCGACGTACCGCACTGTTCTGGGTTCCACCTCACAAATTCATTGTTCCATTCCTAGATTATGAATCAGTAAATAAACAGTAAGTGAATGGGTACCAGATGCTCATGGACAGAAGAATCATTATTGCATTAGGTCGGAAAACAACAACGTAGTATTAAAATAAGAAAGAAATAATTGAGCCGGATATAGTGCACTTACCAAGTGTTGCCAGATAAACAGTGATAGAAGCTGGGCTTTCTCATCCTGAAAAGGGAACCTGGTTTATTGCATGGCAAGACGTCGCAAGAAGCAGAGAGTTGTTCAAGTTTTATTTCTGTATTTCAAAAAGGATTGCACTTTTTCTTCTTACCAGCCCTAAAATTCCAAAGAGGGTGAAATCCATGGTTACGTAAGTCGTGGTTGAAAGGTTCTGTACTGGCCGGATGGAGCTCAGGTTGAAGACGGGTCTGAGGGCCTCCAGCAGGGCAGGGCTGTCAGGTCGAGAGCAGTTCAGCATGGCAGGACTGCATGGTGCTAAAACAGCAAAGACAAGGAGCATGTATGAATGTTTTTCATACATTCAGAGTGGGAAAAGTTTTTTTTTTTTTTAATAATAAAGTTCTCTCGGGTGTTACTCATACAGTAAAACTATGGAGGAAATGTTACACATTAAAACGGGTTTTGAGTTTTGAGTTTCCAAAAATCAGACAGGCATAAGATTGCATCTGCAGAATTAAGATAATTTAATTTCTGAGGTAATGTAACATGGCTTTAGTTGCACATTGTACGGAAATATTTATACTCACCGTGCGCAAGCACAAAGATGGAGATGAAAAGAAGCCTTGAAGGCTTCACACACAGCAGGTGCCGCTAAAAACATCAACATTCGGGTCAAAAGAAGTTGTTCGTTTGTGTGGCATTCATGTCAAAAACTTGTGAATCCCACTGAGTCAAATCCAAGGTTTTTAAATATTATTTCATTATGTGATTTTTTTTTCTTTTTGTTCACCAAGCAAACTATCACACAGTTCAGTTGTTGTTGTTGTTATTGTTGTTTGTTTTTGTTTGTTTTTGAAAACATAAATTACATCTGAATCTACCTAATTAAATATTTTTTTGATTAACGATAATATTGTCTTGTTCGCTTTGAGGTCACCTTCCCAAATTGAGGTTGTCCAAACAAACTCTTTAAATTAAGCGAAGGTAATTTTTTGATTGGTAACTATTTGGGACTATTGATTCAGTGTTTCCTGGTAATGGGAGAGTATGTCATTTTTTTTGCTTAATTCCATTTTTGAAATTTCAAATAAAAAAGAAATTCAAAAAAATTCAAAAGATATACATTGCATGAGAGGAGTCCATCTGTTCACACCACATACTGGACTTCAGTGGATTCTAGTGAGCACCAGGCTCCCTCACTCACACCCAGATTCTCAGGAAGCACAAACAAGTTGACCGACTGCAGGACTCTTGTTTGTGCCACTGCCTCTGTGCAGCCAGTTCACTCTTTATGGGGAAAAAATAACAATCGAAAACTGGATGACTTTTTTGAAATTGCTTTTATTGTCATTCACACCAATTGCCTCCATTTAAATGACATCATTGCACAAAGGTCTTAAATTACATCTATAACGCTTATTTAAAGGGACTATATGCAATATCTTTTCACCACGCAGTGTAACGTGTTGCATGCGTGCAGAATGGGACGGGACCTTGGTATTTGGTTTTCCTATACGTTGCACTTTAGGCTACTATTGCAGCAGGGTTTGGTTATTAACATTAGCGTCGAGTGGTGCCTGTTCTATTTGCTGTTTAATGACACTATCAAGTGCGCGAGGTCGGTCAGCGGTTCTAACGGCAGAGAGGAAGAGGAGATTTACATTAATTGAAATGATGGGCCAACGAAACACACAGGCGACGCGTGACATCACGCTCTACTGTAGATGTCTCAAGTTCTACCTAAAAGAAAATCTCTTTTACCTGCGGCCTATTAAGCCAAACACACACATAGCTCCTTTAATATTAAACAGTGATGGGTTGACTTTGGAGGTGTGGTTTGTAAGTTGCCCAGTTACAGTTATGTTATGTTAATGTTAAAAATAAATACATGTTTTAATATGTATGTCCAAAAGAAATCACACGATAGTTACATTTCTATTATTATTAATACATGATAACTATGAAAACAGCATCTCGAATGAAAATACCAAAATTAAATATTTTTGAAAGCTTTCCAGGATTTGGGTATCGGACAGGATCATTATTATAATTATTATAATCTAAAACACATTGGCAAAACTTCCAACTGCCTCTGCCTCTGCTGTACATTATATATATATAAATAAATGAAGGAGGCTTTTTGCAACAGACAGATCTACTGATGGTACGAGTTGAGCCAGACTATGATGATGGTGACGAAGCTGACAATTATGAAGAAGATGTAGAGGGCGAAGAGCAGGCGGTCTATGATGAAACCCACCTGCATCCACTCCTCTGAGCTCTGGCTGGCACTCAGCTGCTGCTCCACCTTGAGGCGGATGGCCAGGAGGTCCCGACCGAGGCTCCGCAACACCTCCACAGCCTGGCTGTCTGCCTCTGGCTGCAGCTCCTCCATCGCAGGCTTTTTGCCAGCTAATTCCAGCTCTGACACAGCGCTGAGATTCATGTCTGGTTGGTAAAGGTGAACGGCATCTCATCAGTCAGTCAGTCCACAAAATACTTCTGAAGTGCTCAGCGTGAACGTGAACTAGAAACCGTACCCGAGCCCTCTGTTTGTTTCTTCTTTAAAGGCATGCAAACGAGACAACCTAGGAACTGCAGGACAAGCACCCGGATCCAGCGCGGTGCGGGGGAGAATTCACCAGAGCTGCTCAGGAGGTTGGTGATGAAGATGGTCTCCAGCAGGCTGGCGACCATCAGGGCCAGGCAGAGAGAGAAGAAGACATCTGGCAACAAGAGACAGATAAAAGACAGGACAGCCGGACAGTAATCAGTAATGTGTGTTTGTGGAAATTCATCATAAATATAAACCCAGGTTGCCCACAACATCAGTCTGGGAGAAATAACCGGCTAAATATTGACAATATGTCAATACAGCAATATGTCTTTTATTCAGTTTTTAAGCCAGTACTTTTAAGTACTGGCTTAAAAACCAGAAAATTACCAGAATTTTTTTCCCTGTACAATATCAGCCAACCACTTGCTTACAGAAGCACATTGCTATCATAATTTTGTTTTTGTTTTTTAAAAAAAAAGGGGACAATGGGGGGTCTGTAGAATATAATTATGTGATGGTTTCACCTTTTTGCATGAGAGTTTTCCTGTTTTGCAAGATGATTTTGCATTATTTTGTAATAGTCAATGGCTCAGTATCACACAATACTGTGATATAATAATTTTCACGTTACTTCATGATAACTAATTGAAATTGAAGGCAACAAGGTAAGCAGAGGCACTGCATGAAACAGTATTTTCATGCGTCTCCAACAGAACCGGCCTGTGTTCCATTGAGCTTCTGCTACTTCACCATGGCTCAAAAGGTGGCATCACCACTGTCAAGATTAGCCGAAGACTGTCTTCTTCGCATTCAGAAAAATCACAACGATCCCCAGTTCAATAGGTTCAGGATCTCACCATGTCTCAAACCAAGCTTAAAGTAGAGTTTCACTGAATCGTGCAAACGAGGCATCGTTTCACATTTTCATTGATCCAGTAAAAATGTGAAACTTTTCTTTTGTGCAGAGTCAAAAAAAAGACTGACTTATGAGAGGTATTGTGTTTCCGGTGATAGGCAGCAGGTCGTTCATGATGAGCAGAAAGACGGTGTAGCCCAGGATGAGGGTCATCTTGAAGGAGGAGCGGTCCACAGTCAGTGGGGGCAGCAGGAAGCTAAAGAGGTCCACGGTGATGAGGAAGCAGCTGGGGATGAGCAGGTTGACTACGTAGAGCGTCGCACGGCGCCTCACTCTGATCTGCAGTCAAAAAAATAAATTAACATGGGCAGCAACACTTGGTCATGTATTGACTCATTGACCAACGTTTTGACCAACCTACATGAAATATCAGCTCATCGACTTTTTGGCCATTATTAAGTCCAAGGGTCTCTTTGTGGGAGGTGATGTCCAGGAGCTCCCACTCCCCCATGGTTGTCATCAACTTCTTGGAATCGTATGTGATGGCCGCCGCAGACTTCGACAGGAAAATCTTTATGTCGTCGGCTGAGGACCAAAGAGCAATTGTATTATTCCTGAAATAACACCAGCAAATGTGCTCACTGTGAATATCTGAAGGAAAGTATTGGTTGATGAAATACACATTTCCTATTTAGTTTGTTGTGCGATTATGATTGAAAATTCATCGTTTAAAAGTTAAGTGTGTACTATTTGGAGATTTTGAAGACGAAACAACGACATTAAGTGGTTACGTTTCAGATTGCAGCGTCTTTCACTCTCCCTGACCTGCACACCAAAACCTGGATACCTCGTCCACCTTCTTCTTCATTGGTTAATTTGAAAAAGCGTGCAGTCGCCCTAATTCCCAAATGCGCTCTCACATTGGCTGGATTGTCCTCACTGGCTTCCTTAAAAATATGATGGTGCAAGATGCCAGGTGACTGGGAGCAAGACCAAGGATCTATTATAAGAACTGGACACCGGACTGACAATATTCGTTCTGATTGGCTAAATAGATAATGTGAGTTACAGAGCTCACATAATCTCAAGGCCTTGGCTATATGTATATTCTTATATACGTATATTCTTACTTCCTGGGAAGTCCTTTTTATAAATTGGTCAAAAGACAAAACAATGATGGACAAGGACTGGAAATAGTGAAGAAGAAGGTTTTACACTGACATGTGCAGAGATGAAGCTAAAATAGGTAGATAATTGCTCTTGTTTTGTTATTCACACAAGCGAAGACAGGATACTTGAAGAGTTTTACCCTCATGAAGGTAGGAGTTAAAGGTCAAAGTGCAGTCCTGTATGTCGAAAGGAAAGGTGTAGATGTCGAGGTTGCAGGAGCTGACGACTCTGAGTGGTTTGGCGTCGTGCACCCTCCCGGTGTGGTACAGGTAGACGTACGGGACCTGTGGAGCTGTATCTTCATCCATACTGCAAAACATCAAGAAAGCAAAGGATTTAAAGATTTGTGGAGACTCAACGTTATCTTCGACCTCTGATTAACATATTGACGCCAACAAATAATGATTGGAAGAAAGGGAAATAAAGAATAAAAACAGTTTTACTTACAATTCATTGATCACAATGTCAGGAATCCAGAATTTGTCTCTGGGAAGAGAAATTCTGTTTATGCCGCACTGGTCTGGGTCCCAACTGACTAACTCATTGGTCCACCACTGAAGTAAAAACAGCAACAACAACAAAAGAAAAAAAATGCAGTAAATATTATTGTGACAGCCTGTGCACACTGATGTTATGAGTAATTTTAAAATGGAAAGATTTTAATTCTTTACATAATGCATCCAAAGGTATGTGAGTAACAGTTGAGCCTTTTCATTCTGAAAGACAAGAAGAGTGCAAACTGTTTTAAAAGAAAACACAGGAGGAATGGTGAAGTCTGAAAGACTGTTGATGTCAGAACACATTAAAAAATACTTAACATTTCCAAGGTACTAAATTTTATGCATCACTAAAGGTATATTCGAAAAAAGAGGTTCAGGGTGCTCATGCACAGCATGCAGTAAAGATGCACACTGTATACATGCATTGGTGCTATTCAGTGAACTTACCACTCCTAGAATACCATACAAAGTAAAGTATGTGCTGACATTGGTGCAAGTGCTCATGTTCAAGACTGGTCGTATGGCGCTCATGTTGAAGACTGGAGTCAAAGCTTTCAGCAGCGCTGGCTGGGTCGGCTCGGAGCAGTTCACCTCAATGGCACCGGACAGAACTGGCCACACAGACGTCAAAGGTTGGACACGTTTTACGAGTCATGTTCTTATATTTTGTTCTTTTCTCGCTTAAAAGCTGACTGTATTTAGCTCAACCGTTAGTCAGGATTTAATGGATCATGTCAAAAAATCGTACATGCAGGAGAAGTGCAACAGATAGTTTCCATACTGGCCGTAAAGTTTATGTTGCAGGCCTTGATCATATGTTAGTAATATATGAGCTCAGGCTCAAAATATATAATCGTTTTCAAAAGGTTTACCTGGCATACTGATCAGAAATGTTACCAGAACGGGTGTGAGATCCTACGAACAGTGGGGAAAATGTGAGTAAGTGATTCATTTCTTTTGTAATGGAATGATACATAATGTTATAGTGACCATTTACCATGAGAGGATAACGTATCTTCAGTGCAGCATTTAGAGAATGCATGATGTCAGAGTCCGCTCTCTACCCATCTGCAGAAAGCAGGTTCATTGCTATCATAACAGTTTTATTATCACGATGCAATACAGGAACATTTCATTTTCTAAGCTGTGTCCAATATTGATCTTGTAGATGAAAATATAAAGATAGATAAAATTGTAGATCAAAATCGTAAATAAATCTACAGGTAACAGTTACTACCCAACAAAGTCCACTTACCTGGTGATGTATCTCATGCAAGACTGAAATCAGCAGCAGTGGCCAAGATATACACATCGCCCCTGTAAACCGAGCGTGATGTGCACTAACCCTGAGCAAATGATGTGGTAAAATGGAAAACATGTCAAAGCAGCTACTTTCCCTGCAAGACATTGCATACAAAACAGAGATAACCCACACTTGATGATTCACCGCAATGTGTGACTTGCAGCTGACCAGATTGACCAGAGCAGCATCGCTGTCACATCTGCTGCTGGTCAAAGGCAAATGCACTGTGTTTGGCCTGCCACAAACTGTGCTATTTTTATTATTATTTAAGGTACAAACTTAAACGTGGATTTATTGATGTGAATCTGAATTTGAATATGTATATTGTAGTTAAAGTCACAAAAAATGTCATATAAAGTGTGTGTTACATAAAGAGTGACTCTACTTGTTTGAAGGTGACCATATTGCACCAACACAGCAGATATAATGCAAATAAGATGTGAAACCAAGTGAAACATCAGAAAACAGGAAATAACATAGACACTGTGAAAATTATCACACAAAAATATCACGTAATAACGTGACACTGAGCCCTGTTTTTTTATTTATTTATTTATTTATTTATTTATTTAATATTATTATTAATATTTATATAGTTAGTTTGTTTTTGCTTTTTTCCTGGGATGGCAGCAATGCACTTCCTTACGTCAAAACTCCACACTTCCAGGCGGCTCCGTTTATGTCCTCCAGGCCACCAGGCGTCACTGCATTTCACCAGTTTCATCCGGGGTCTTCTTGTGAGTGACGAAGAATCACCGAGTCGTTCGCACACGTGAGTAGACATCCAAAAACAGACAGTTGTCCCACGATGGACTTTACGGAGGTACCAGTGAGCGAGCACCCCGAGAGTAGCAAGAAAAAGAAGAGCAAATTTTCAAAGCGGAAGAGCGATGAACAGGAGAGAAGTGAAAAAGACGGAGGAGTTGAGAAAAAGGAGGCGAAGATGGAGCCAGCGGCAGCACCAGCATTCCCCCCAACGTTTAGTGTGTCCGAGATCAAGAACAAACAGCGACGACACTTCATGTTCATGAAACTCAAGCAGGAAAAAAGAAAGGTAAAGACAGAATAACAATTAATAGACAGAACTGTCAAATACGGGCCAGGTTAGCCACTATCCATTTGCTAGCTTTCAATAACACCGTCAATGGATTGCTTTCCATTGGCCATGTTTGAAGCCACATGACAGGCATTTGTTTTTGCCGTTCTGAAACTGCAGTGACGAATTGTTGTTGTGTCGTGTTTCAGCAAAAGATGCAGCTGAGGAAAAAGAGGAAAAAGGAAAGACAGGCTTTGGGTGACAAGGTGAGTTTGTTTTTCCTCTCCGATACATCTCTAGGAAGAAATGGCATGATTTGAAATGGTGGAATTTTGTTTCTGTTGCTTTTCACTTGAAGGCACCACCCAAAGAGGTCCCAAAGACAATAGAAAACCAGAGAGTATACGATGAGACAACAGTTGACCCAGGAGATGAAGAGGTACCCACTCTGTCCAGCTGGCTTTGTTTAAACTGTGTCAGGTTTTATTTGCCTTTAATCTATGGACGTTTCTTCTTTCTCAGGTCACATTTGATGAAGCCACGGATGAGTTTTCTGCCTATTTCAACAAACTGACAAACCCTAAAGTTCTCATCACAACGTCAGACCGACCCAGAGGGGTAAGTAGCTTCAGCTGCATATGTTGGGATGGCACTGTTTGCTTTTGTCTTTCAGCCGATATGAGTGTTGCACTGATTGTTATCGTAAACTAGAATGCACATTGAAGGTCTAAGAGTTCTCATTCCTTGAAAAGGTCATGACACGCATGTGTTCAGCATCAACACAGGGCACTGATGCACCTATTCTCACTGAGGCTTCCCTTCCTCATTTCATTTTTTTTTTTTTTTTAGTTGGGAATTGGAGAGGGAGGGGTGCATCTATTGTTTAAAACAGGGGTGTCAAGCTCAAAACACACAGTGGGGCAAACATTTTAAACTTTAGAACTAAGTCACGGGCCTGCATTGATATTTATTGAAAAAACATCTTCCTCCAGATATGACAGTGAACCTTTTTAGATGGACCCAAGTTTTGCTTCAACCTGAATATGGAACATAAAAATCGTATTCCATATTTAAAAAAAAAAAAAAACTTAAAATAAATAAATTGTATTCCTCTTTTTATTTGTAGCCATCCATCCATCCATCTTCCATACCCACTTCTTCCTGAGCTCCTGATTAACATGCCAAAGTGCCAGCAGAGCATTCTGGGATTTGTAGTATTAGCAGTGTACGTGCTAAATGATACCAGCGGGCCAGTTCTAGCAGTGGTTTGGTATCGCCCGCGATCCAGAGTTTGATACCTATGGCTTAAAACTCCCAGACAGCAAACACAGTGTCTTTTAACCGTAACATCTTTTGAGCAACGTGTGTTTGTTTGTCACCTGTGTTTTCTTATTCATCAAATGAATCTTTCTCTTCCACGTCTTGCAGAGAATGGTGAAGTTTTGTGAACAGCTGGCCACCGTCATCCCAAATGCCCATGTGTATTACAGAAGAGGCTTGGCCCTGAAGAGGGTCATCCCTCAGTGTATTGCCAGGGACTTCACTTACTTGATGGTCCTCAATGAGGATCGCCAAGTGCCCAGTATCCTCAAGGACAGCTGTGTCGTCCGGGCATAGAGTTTTGATAACTTTGCTTCTACCAAAAAGATTTTTCCCCTTGTGTGAATAACTTTAATTAGACCACGATACACAGTGCAATCCTTAACTTTGATGTTAAGATGGTATGGTTCTCTGCCATTTACCCAATGGGCCAACTGCTCACTTCAAGGTCAGCAATGTTCGACTTCGCAAGGAAATGAAGGCAAGTTCAAGAATGTTGTTTTTTTTGGTTAATTTCCTCAACTTAAAGCTTTGTTGGAATTGAACAAATGGCACCTTTTCACCTAAGATTTAGCTTGTTATGTTTGGGTTACCTTTTGTTTAACCATAGTAAAGTGAACTCTACCTCATAAATCTCGTTCAACATTTCCAAGCGTAGCAATGTGTGACCGAGTGTGTTTCTGCAGAGACGGGGCAAAAATCCAACTGAACACTATCCAGAGGTGATTTTGAACAACTTCTCCACACGTCTGGGCCACAGCATCGGACGACTGTTCGCTGCCCTTTTCCCACAAGACCCACAGTTTTTGGGTCGACAGGTGGTCACCTTCCACAACCAGAGAGACTTCGTTTTTTTCCGGTTCCACAGGTGAGGCTGTGGACTGTGAACTCTTGAGATGAGTTTCACCTCATTTGAAAACACGTGACACAATTCTGGCTCGTCAAATGTAGTTCCAAAAAGGGGTCCTTTAAAAGGTGTGTAGCAGAATCAGCATTACACAACCCTGTGTTCAGGTACATCTTCAAGAATGAGAAGAAAGTTGGTATTCAGGAGCTGGGACCTCGCTTCACTCTCAAACTGCGCTCGCTACAAAAAGGAACCTTTGACTCGAAGTTTGGAGAGTATGAGTGGGTGCTGAAGGTGAGTCACTCAAAATTGGGGTTGTTGTCCTCTCATTTTCCCGTTATTATGGTTGCTAACAAGTTGATTTTTGAGATTAATTACTTTTTTTTAAATGTCATGCAATTTCTTGAAGTGGAGCATCAAATATTTTGAGTAAATGTATTAAACTACTTATAGTAGTCAGAAACATCTTTATGTAGAATGGCTGTGCTAATTGATGAATTGTGCTGATTTTTTCCCTATCTAATTATTGCCTTTCTCTGTTTCCAGCGGCACGAGATGGATGCTTGCAGACGGAAATTCCAGCTTTAAATACAAAACAGTTTTAGTTTTGTTTTGAAACAGAACTTTTTAACCCACTGCCAATATTTTTTTAGTGGGTGGCCATCTTCTCTGTGGAGCATCAGCAGTCATCTGTCTTTTTTTTAACCTGAAAGAAGTTGCAAAGATCTACGAAGTGGAAGGAGGAATTTCCCATTGGCTCATCAATACAGTGCATTGTACCCTCTAGGGAAATGTTTGGTTGGTTTAACACAAATTCAATGGAATTGGTAAAATGCTCCTAGTATATTCTAAAATAAATTCAGTCCCACTTGAAAAAGAGCCGTGTACGGTGTGCAACAATTAGGCTGTACAGATATCTAAATTTTGTGCTTAATCTTAAGAGTTTCACAGATGTCCCATTATGTGTATACTTTAATAAAACAAAGATTTCAAAATTTCTACATAAATCATTTATTCATTCTTAAAACCAAGCATGAAAAAAAATTACAATTCAAAAGGCACCATGCGTGAGTTGTGTAGACAAGGTTTCGCTACTCCTACGCAATAAAGTTAAGACATTATTGGTTATACACAAAAACTTGGAAATGTAGAGGCTAATATGAAAATTAAAAAAAAAGTTGTTCATTTGCTTGTCCCAAATTTCTGAACACTCCTGAGGCAATTCTATCCACAGCGAAGGTTCTGCATCCAAGTTCCACCAAGGCACAAAGAAGTCTGAAACCTGCAGAAAAGCGACATGCATCAGCCAGAACAGTGGAATTATTACAGTTTGTTCTGAAACGACCATTGCCAAGTTACAAATAACAAGGTCACATTTGGGATTTTCCAGTTGTTACCACATACCAGTTGCATCAAGGATATTGGGGGCAAATACAAAAATAAATAAAAGATAGTGCTCTTGGCACCACGGTATATAAACTAATGTGCAATAGCTGGAAGGAAACGTCACCTTATACTTGCTAGCGAGTATTTGAACGTGTTCAACATGTTTAGCATCTGTGAAGTGAGTTAAGCCTGAGACGTTCATATTCCAGGGTCTTCCTTTAGCCAACCCTGGTAAACATTGTCTCGGTTTGGAAACCAGCTGACATGAATAGGGGATATGACGCACAGGGGTACTCACGGCGGCGTGTCGGTGCTATAGGAAGGAGCAGACTTTCTGCGGTCTGAACGGATTGTTGCTGGACGACATGCCGGTGAGCAGCGGGTCCTGCTGGGCGTGCTGGAGGCAGAACTTCTGCAGGTCCGCCGCGGCCTGGGACACCTGTTGAAAATAAAATCCAACCAAAGCGCATAAAAACAACTACAATCAAGTAAAACCTGTAAAACAATGAAATATATAAATAGATGAGGCAGCGTTACGGGGAATCGGGCAATTCTGAAGCGCACACAGCTACAAATACAAAATAACACGCCCTGTCTCAGCATTACGACCTCGAACAAAAATGCACCTTCACTCTGTTGATCCCTGCTTCAAGGCGAAGTTGTTGGACGACTTTCTTCATCGCTACGATGTTGGATGACCCCGACATGTTGACTTACTTTCGTTTAAAAAGTAAAAAAGTGCGGCCTGAGAAACGAGAAAGACTGAGAACTCAAAAGAAAAGCAGTCGTTCGTAGCTTACTTGCTAACAGCCGTGTTCTCATGAGAGACTTTTAGCGTCCGCCCTTTGTTGCCTTCATGGGATCAACCAACGTCCACGGGATCAACAACATTTAGGAATATTTGAAAAAATATGGGTAAAAAAAAAAACACAAACCTTTTTATCTGTTAAATATGCTTGGTGTGTGGATTTGATTTTATGTTACACCACATTTATGTGGGAGAAAAAAAACGACAAAGATGGACATATTTAAGTGAGATACATGCTCGAGGGAAAGTTTAAACAAAGTTCTGGTCTCTGGTTAATTTTTCAAAAGTATATTCTAGCATTCCTGGTTATCTGTTTTCGGGTTGTTTAAACTGCGATTTCTGGTATTTTTAACTCAACAAAACAAGGGGAAACAGCCTGTTCGATTTAGATTTTGGAATTTCCACAGTTTTTTTATGTACTCGAATGCCGCATCAACACTGTGTAGCCTCTAGTGGCGAAAAGGCGTCATGGCAACCGATTATATGAAGTGAACATCCAAATATGTCGTGATGTTTTGAATTAAAAACAAATGAATAATTCATGTTTCGGTAAGCGTAACTTGTTGACAAAATGAAGTGAACCACAGTGTGACTGGCTCCTCCTCAGCCACGCCCCGTCTTCTTAACGCGCACACAGCTCCAGAGGTGGGCCAGTGATGGATCTGTCCTGGGACTCGTTGAGATTTCCTCAAGACACAAGACCGGCAAGCTGCAAGGTAAGAGCCGAGAATCAATGCGCACACATAGAAGCTCTTTGTAAGCCACTGAAACGTGTGTTTCTGTTGTGCACTTAGTTTGTGGAGCTGCATGTTCTCTATGTGCCAGATGACTACTGGGATGTGAAACTCCATAAAGTCCCCGCTGAAGCCATAGAACGCTTCATATCCGCCGGCTTCATCAGGTACACCTGCCCTTGTGCTGTATGTACCGTGTTTAAAAGAAAGAAAGCTGCTCGTGTTGAAAATATTACGAAGTTGGACATTTGTAAATGGCACTTATATTTGCAATTTGCTTTTGTACCTTCAAACACTGCCAAGTCTCACACGTAGGCCCTTAAAATATGGGTACAAAATGTAAGCATTATACATTTCTATCAAGTAAAAGTATAATGCAATATTCAAAATGGTTTTTTTTTTTTATGTAAAAGGTTTAATCTGCTTTTCGAAAAACAGCTATTGTTGGGTTTTTTTTGTTTTTTTTTTTGTTTTTTTTAAACTGTTAGTTGCCATAAAGCCACCTTTTACTTTACCCTTTGAACTTTCACCATGTTTAAAACTTGGAACCAAAATACCTATTATCACAACAATAACTGACAAAATTGATGTGAAAACAAATTGTGTTTTATAGACAAATTTGTGTTTTGCTCCTCTCCCCATTCTTCAAATGATGCCAGAGTTGATCCCGATATCACCCTGAAAACTCTGAGGAGCGAGTTGGGAGGTCTTCTTGGCGCCGAGAGGAGGATCAACAAATTCTCCTTCCTGAAATGTGTTGGTCGTAGTCTGGCACTGGTAAGCGCAGCTGACAGTTTATAGGTCTGTTCGCTTTAAAGACCAACAATAGAGACACTTTGTTCAACAAGTGCACTATTCACAATGCTGCTCTGCAGAATGTTAAAGACGTGTGTGTGCGCATGTGCGTGCGTGTTCTTTTTATGAGAACTCTGTTCCTTTGTGTTACAGGTCAAGAAGAGCCAGGAGAGTGGTCTGAAAGTAAAAACATTTGCACCACCTTATGTATGTAATGACTTTATACGTTCTTAACATTTTTCACTGGGACATTGTGAGAAAACACTAAGAATTCTGTGTGTACTGGGCTGGATGCAAGAGCAGTTTTACCGATACACGTTATTGTTGTTGATGTTGGTGGTGGTGTTTTTTGTATTTATTTAAAAAAAAAAAAAAAATAAAAAAGTTAATACAACCCTAAAGATTTTCAAAAAATCTTCCGGAGTAATACACTCACGCACTTGTTAAGTTTGTTCTCCCCTGGTTCCAGGCCCCACAGCCAGAGCTGTACCTGCTGCCCACCGTGGAGAACGACGGCAGCGTTTGCTCCCAGTCTTTCACTCCAGACACCAGCAGCAGCTCCCCAGACCGCCAGACTTATTACCTCCCGCCCAGGTCCTGCATCCTGCCAGCAGGAACAAAAGAGTCCACTAAATTCCAGCTCGCCCCCCAGCGTTCCCATCAGTCACTCCCTTGCCAGTTACTAGAGGAGGTGGAGGAGGAGGAGGAGGAGAAGGAAGATAAAAGTTTTAGCTCCCCGGGAGAAGAAGAAGAAGACGACCATGGGGCAGATGGCCTGTCTTCCGGCAAGTCAGAGTGGGCAGAGCTGGGATGTTGGCCAAGGCAGCGCTCTTTACAGGAGAATGGTAAAAAGAAAAAAAAATACATCTAGAATTAAATATACAAAATTGAATGTTGTGGCTGACTGTTGCAAACACAATATTCCTCATCATCAGTCACATGTATTTCTAGCCTGTCGATGAACTCACTTATAATAACTCACTTCTTTGACTCACTCTGCATTTTGAGAAGAGTGCATTAAAATCATTATCGTGCTCTTGGATGGTCATACCTCTCCCAGGCTAGTGACAACTCGTCCAGCAAGGTGTTTTTTCACCAAAACCATGACTTTTTACAAGAGGCTATGAGCAATTAAAAAAAAAATCCTGTTGCCGGAAAGTTTACCAGGAAGCATAAGTGAGGATGTTTTCTGCAGCTGCGCAGCGGTGTGAAGGCGATGCAGCTCTGCTGAAGGAGTTGTCAGAGAAATCCGGAGCCTCCAGCAGGAACATTCAGTATCGCAGACAGAACACAGAGTCGGGAGCGCATCCATTTCTGGATGACGGAGATCCAGGCTTTTCCTGCACAGGCAGGTACGGACAGGCAACTGTGGGGCGCGTGTGTGCTCATGATGAGCACTACTACTGTTACTACTGCTGCCACTGGGTGTATGATCACTGTGTCTGTTTCAGGCCTCTGAAGCCCAGAGACACGAACCCACTGAGGTCCGTTGAGCACGGCTCATCAAAAAGGGTAACGTATTGCTTCACGTACAGCCCGTGTGTTGCATTGTGAAGCACTCAAGCCGGGACTTTAGTGAAGCTTAGAGAAACAAAAAAAACAAATGGGAAGTGCCCCAACCTGTTATATCCGTCTGTAGTCCAGCAAGGAAACAAAAATGATGCGAGATCCACTACGTCGACAAAAACAAGCAGAGAGGAGGAGGAGGAGCCGTGTACGTAACTACAAACCTAAAATAAAATATAAAATGGATTGATTAAGGCCCTTACGTAATGTACTAGCATGAGTCGGTTGAAGAACCACTCCAAGCTTACAGTGCTTGCAAAGTATAAGGAGGAACAATTCGAAGCCAGTGTCTGATGATGTCAATGTGTATTAGTACATACTACGTTGGAGTGTATGTTATGTATTAAGTATTGTGTATCTATTATTTATCAATTTATAATTGCAATGTGGTTTACATATACTTGAGCAAAGACTTTAAACAATGAAATAGATACAAACAACCTGTCAACTCTTATTTTTTTGCATATTCTCGTATTTTTCATCTATGATTAGTCAATACTACAATATAAATACATAAAGTGAACACGTGTAGGATCGAATAAGCTCTGCTTCTTCCTTTTGGAACATTCAGATTGTGAAATTGAAAGATGTGATGTCCTAACGTATCCAACATGCTCGTTCGAGGTAAACTAAACCCTCACCATAAAAAGCTGTAAAAAGAGAAGTCCATGGCAGTCAGCTGGGACAAAGACTCATGCTGCTGACTTTCACGCTCCCACAGAATCCAGTGGTGTCGCTCCAGCCTGTTGGCTGTGTCTCTCCCTGTCCAGTTACACACTCGGTCTCGACTGCCCACAGAACAGCAACAGCCACGACTCCCATTCAGCACAAAATTCGTAAATGTCAAGCCCTTCTACCACA
The DNA here is from genome assembly GCA_009823395.1 of Thamnaconus septentrionalis. Taxonomy (NCBI): domain Eukaryota; kingdom Metazoa; phylum Chordata; class Actinopteri; order Tetraodontiformes; family Monacanthidae; genus Thamnaconus; species Thamnaconus septentrionalis. The sequence goes on along the minus strand of CM020508.1, from coordinate 11,683,206 downwards.
CGTCATACTCATTTGTTTTCAGTATCACTATTAATTGCCTTGTTTTAGTATGGCTGAAATTTCTTTGCTTTCCTGTAAGTAGAAGAATTAGTGGAAGAACTCAAGCAGGCGAGAGATCAGAGGAAGCAGCTGGAGTGGAAGAGGCAAGAGTTGCTTCGGAAGGGGAAAGACTTATTGTCTCAGAACAGACACCGCAGGAACCAAGGTGAGCAGAAAAACAGCGTTTCATAAAGCGTTTTTCCCCATGTTCATTCATGGCTATGAATAAACATGGGGGGAAAAAACATTTGCATAAGGTCATTACGATAGTGCCAGCTTGGTCGTAAGATGAATACATGGAAAGTTTAAGGTTTTTCTGGTATCGTTAATAGCTCGTGACAGCTGGAAGAAGAAATATTTTGAAACCAAAAAGGCCACTGCGGCGCTTGAGGAAAGACTCAAGAACTTACAACAGGAGTTGGAAGCAACTTACAACAAACTCTTGCACCAACTGCAAGCCAGAGACAACAGAGGGAAACCAAAACGTCAAGGGAGATCCTCCGTGAAGGTTACGCAGAAATCCTACAAAACTGCCATATAACAGCCAACATCTACCCATATATTGAGTGGGAGGGGAAATGTATTTGCTAAGCAGGTTTTTATTCAGGCTAACATTCACAGGTAGAAATTGACTTTGTCTGTTACAAAATTAAAATGCTTACAATAGTATGTATCTTTTCAAGACACAAACCTCATTCAGTTAGACATTGACAATTGGAACGTTGGTGTTGCGTTCTCTGCCGGGCTGCATCTAATCGTCACTGCTGTAACAAGAGTGTGTCATTTCAGAATGAGCTCATCATTCAGATCATGACAGAGAGCCATGAGATTGACAGTCTGAAGAGGAAGATAGAGGACGCCAAGATGAAGCTGATAACGGAAATAAAGGTGCAAGATTTTCTATGAATTTTGTCAAACTGTTTGTCAAACCAATCAAGGAAAAAAACACTATGCAACTTCTGGCATACTTACAATTGAAGTTCTGTTGTCTTTGATTGTCCATGCGTGTCACCATGTGCCCACTATGGAAATATTCCTGTAGCCTATGCAGTTTCTTCTTAAAAGTCATATGAGCTATGTGTTAAGGCACACAGAGCTAAGACCCTGTTATATCAATGTACTATTTATGAAGACAAACTGTATGCAATTCATAATCTATTTTTATGAACACGATTTGAAGCTGAGGAAACAGGCTGCCACGGAGCTGAAGGACCTGAAAGCAGAGCTTGTCCAAAAGAGGAACCAGTCATCTGGAACCACAGCCTCTCTGGGTTTGGGGACTAATCTGTGGGACAAGCCATAGATCCAACAGAGGCCTTAACTAGTCAGTTTCTGGAATTTTTTACTTTTTGCTCAACTTATTTTTCTTCTCCACCAGTCATAGTTGAAAAATAAAGCTTCTTCTCTAATATGGTGAACCTCACTCGTCTATTTGTTCACAGTGATGGTAGAGAAAGCTACCGGCTCACACTTTTAGTGATTCCATAATTTTAGTGAAGAGACTCGGGTTCATTCAAATTTGTTTTATTAAACGGAGTGCATGTGAGTCAGTAAGCTTGGCTTTAGTAATCAAAAGTGCTGTCACAATCCTGTTATTGGTACTCGGGCAACTCAGGCCGACTGGCAGAGCTGTTGATCCAGAGGAATGCCTTGGACATTCAGCTACATTCAATAAGAGCAGAAAAAAAAACAACAACAGTAAAAGTGAAGAGCAAGGATGAATTGCTGAACACGGAGTCAAACAAGAATGTACTGGCTTAGTGTGCTCTGTGGTGATACAGCCTTCATGTCTACAAGGGGAGGAAACTAGCATCCTAACAGTGCATTCCACATTGCTGCGGTCTGCTGCCGGGCCACCGGTTCATCGCTGTAGTTCAAGATGTTGCCGTTCCACATGCCAATGCCCCTCAAACCAGCTTTTTTCACATAGGCAGCTTTGGGACAAATGCTTTGCGGGTCATCATACCAGACCTGATGAATCTGTCCATTTGGGGCCTGAGTGGGAAAAAAGACAAAGGCAGATAGCTGAGTTTGTGGGCCCATCGTGTGAAGACCTGACACATTTCATCAGCAGAAACGTTTCACGGCCGTGTGTAATTGTGTTATGTTGAAAAAGTGGGAAAGTGATAGTTTAGTTTGACGCTGGCACAGACATCATGTTTGTTGCAGAAAGATAATTATTCAAAGGCAACAATTCTTTCTTTGCTGGCAAAATGTTTTTTTGGCAAGTGATTGTTTTGGAGTTTTAAGCACATCCAAAACCCCACATAAATTGCATAAATGTTAAAATAAAGACTAAATACCTTATAATTGAAGTAGGGGGCTTTCTGGTTGTCGTCCCAAAGCCTGCCTGTCATTGAGCCATTGACTTGCTGCATGATCCACTTGTAGGCTTTCTGTTTACCAGCTGCATCACTGCAAGGAGCTCCACGGAAAGGAACTTTCTCTATGGTGCAGACGCCCTCCTGGTGGCAGAATAGTGGGTTGGGATATTTCTTTAATTCTAGAAAGTCTAAGAAAAATACATGACGACAAAATGACCTGGCGACGCACACAGTTTCTACATCGGTGCAGGAAAGAGGTCTGCCTGGAAAATGTACATTAATGCCTTAAGCAGAAATGTTGATTAATGTGAACACACACACACACACACACAAAACAACATTTTAAGTGAGTAGATAAAATGAGCAGGTTACCTCAGAGAGGCTGAGACATGGATAGTCGTAGCCATACCACGGTAATCCCATCACAAGTTTTTTATGATCAATCGACAGATTCAGATAGAGGTCATATGCTAAGAAGAAAAAACACAAAAAAAGGTACTTTACATGCTTTCAGTAATATTTTTTTTTCTTTTTGCAATTTCTCCACAAACAAAATGGACACGTACCGTCAAGAGTTTGAGATAACGGGGCATTTGCCATTGCGACGCAGTCCCCCATGATCTGGCTCTGTTCATCATACGACATCACAAACACCAGGTCGGAGAATTCGGCAATGGTCACATAATCGTAGCAGCGCTTGTCGACGCATTTTGGCGACCAGGCAACATCGAACGAGACCTGGCCAGGGGGAGAATGGGTGGGACGACACCGGAGGAGGATTAGCAAAGCCCACTCAGTCATTTGTGTTTTTCACAGTGCAGTGGAGGGGGAGCGGGGGGGTCCTAAATCATCTGTAAATAAAAATGAGCCAAAATTCAGTATGTTATTCGCAGTCTTGTCATTTGAGCACCTCTCTCGTTCAGGATAATGCTGCAAATTACGTTGCATTTACAAGAAAGAGGGGACCCAGGACATCAGAGACGGAGCACACCTGCTGGAAGGAACAGGAGGGGGGAAAAGCATTGATATTTTCTGCCAGACTCAAATAAAATGTATTGTCCAGCTCTTGATGCTAAAATGACAACCAGCCCAGAGTCCTCTAGCATTTGCTTAACTTAGGAATCTGCCTAAAACTTGACCTAAAATGCAGCTTAAAAAAACAAACTTTCAGCTATCTGTTCACCTGTGAACCTGGTATCTCCTTGTGGAAGGCCTCTGCCGTCTCCTTGACCAGGTCTGTCAGAGCGTAGTATTCTGGCGAGTCTCTCTCCACCATTTGTTCGATGTCAATGTTGATCCCATCCATGAACTGAGACTTTGCTAAATTGACCTTCTCTGTTATCCATGCTGTCCTCTGTTTTTGGTCCACAATGCTTGACAGGAGAACATCACCTTCATTAAATCATAAAGAATAGCGGCGATTAGCTTCCCTACAGGAAGAGAAGATGGCAAAAGGTTCAAAATAATAATAAAATAAAAGGTCAGGAAATGGTTGCGTGTTGATTGATAGACTTTCTGAAACTGCAACAAAGTGTGAACTCACACCAAGACAAACTCCTGAAAAAGGAGAACATTTCTGTACCTTTGAGAACAACACGTGCTCCTTTGGAATGAGCATAGCACATAAGTTCCGGGTCATATTTTCCAAACATTGCCAATGTTGTCACCATTGTCCAGTTGTAGAACATCCATGTCTTTCCTCCCACATCAAACACAAAAACCTGAAAACGGACACACAGATAAATATCCATATTTATTTAAATATGGATGGGTAATGATTGTAACAGTCTGCCCAAAAGTTTTCACGTATTTTAATGGAATAGATTCCAGCTCCCAGGGTCTCCTACCACCACTGTTTGCAATCATTATTTCAGGAAAATATGCCCCCCCCCTTTATTTTTAAAGGAAATTTTCAAGGTGGGATTACTTGATAACTTTACTCGAACTGAGAGTGGCACTTAGATGTTTTTTATTATATAATTTGTCCAGCTTATTGCGTCTTTAAGTCATTTCTTTCTTTTTTTTAAGTAAAAATAAATAAATACATAAATTAATTAGTTCCGAAGTTCAGATGTGTCAACCTCTTTCAAATATTACCGTAACTCATGGTTCTGTCACGTTGTCAGGTTCGGTTGTCCAACCATGACGATTGTAAAGTAGGGGAAATGTCATTTTTGTATCATCATGCACCGCAGAGAGGAGTTCACAAATAACGTCGAGGATTGCTTCTTTTTTTTCTAAGTCACATGCGTGTTTGTTAATTAACCATCAGCCTATGACGCAAAGCACATAATACGGGGTTGTTGTTTTTTTGTTTTTTTCGTACGTCCGAAAATCATGGAATAAGCTTGCTCAGCGAACGCTAGTTTACTTAGGTAAATGCGTACTTCACGGCAGTAATTCGCTGTCAATACTAGCATCTGAATTCTAATACTCTGTCAGTTATGAACTGTGTGATTTAGGGCATATTATTTCCATATTTAAGTAGTAAGGAAATATGTTTAAGGTATGCAACTGTGATACCTTTGATATTTTACGCTGAAAAATATAACAACTGTGTCACTGAGAAATGTTGTATGTGTCATTATTTTAATACATGTGCATAAAAACGTATGCTGTCAGAGTACAACAGATAACACAGGTGTGTAGATAAGTTGTAAGACAATTAGGTTAAACAGAAGTCCAAAATAGGTGGTGAAAAATAAAGAAGATAATCGCGACCAATAGCCTAATGGAAAAAGCAATCGACAGATTAGTCGACAACAAAAATAATCTTTAGTTGCAGCCCGACAAACAACGTCCGTGTGCAATCCGATAACATTTGTAGACGCGACTTGTGAGCACAGGCGTTACTTCCTCATCGACTATCAGCAGCTAAAATCACAACAAGATTGTAGCTGCTGAGTTCGAATGATGAGTATTAAATGTGATGAGAACTTCTACAGTGCCAAGTGGCCGCTGCTGTCGGTGGAAGAAAACAAAGAAACTGAGATGAGATGTTGGTTGAAACTACCTCAAAGTCTCTTTCTTTGCGGATCTGTTGACAGAGCTCGGGTCTCGCACACGGACAAACCGCAGCTCTGCACACCAAAAAACTCGACGACAAAATGAGCAGAGACCATAACATGTTGGAAAGAAAGGTGAGGTGAGGACGAACAGGTTTGATTCAGCGTGACATCGATGAAGTTTGACATGGACCACCGTGTCACGGATATGTCGTATCCGGTCATGTTTATTCTACGGCAAGTGTCAAGGCTCAAAGTAAGGGAACTTTTTTCCCGGCACTTTTTTGTTTTGATACGTACAACCAGTTTTACTTTACATACAAAGGATTCCTTTTCAAATTACTACAGAAGCATCTGTCCTGAAACTGAGTCCATACTGTACGGTTGTACTTTCAAAAGACTATTGAAAATTTAGCATTAGAGCAGTGGCTACAACTATCCTATCGTTGATTGTTGCACTGCCGTCTGTCCTCTCCCGCCCTTTCTGTCCACTGAATCCCCTCTTGCTGTAAAATCACGTTTAAACTTAATCGTTTCTGTCCTTTTTGTTGTGTTGCAGTTTTCTGTTATTATTTTCTTCTCTAGGTTTTTGGTTGTGTAACACAGATATCAATCATCATGACAATAATAACAATTATAATGATCAACGCAATAAACAGTGGTTGAATCACATAAAAAGAAAACAGGTAATCATCATTAACGTGACAAACGGCTTCCTTTTCGTTGACTGTATTCCAGTGACATGACTTTCGAGCACTGTGACATTTAAAGCAAATATACTTTGGATTGATGCCTTTGGAGGTCAGCAGTATTTGGATCAAGATGACATGACTGTGTCATGCCACTGTGACATTTTATTGAAAGATAGGGCAGCCTGTAAATCATGTTGAAAACACCTTTGTGATATTGTATTTTACTATGTTGTTGTTCTTAAATCTGTAAAAGTATCTGTAGATTGTCTTCATCAATATTTATTGCATTTTTATAATTAATGTACAAATTACACCTGTTGACTCCATTTGAAACTTTTTTTTTTTTTTTTTTTAGCAATATGTGGTTCATAAAATAATAACTTGTATTTCATTTAGCCATGATTATGACAGCATATTGTAATGGGAGATGGCAAAGAAAAAGAATTAGATTAAAACGATATGTAAAAATTATGAAAGACATTTTTTTAATTTGACTGTATGACTTGCTGCAGACAGTATGCAGATGTTATGGGACAAGTTAGAACACACACACACACACACATATACTGTACATATATATACGTATATATATATATATATATATATATATATATACACACACAGATGTGTGTGCTCATGCACGTGTGTGGGGTGTGTCTTTATACATATGTGCGCGCGTGCGTGCATGCATGCGTGTGTGTGCGTAATATCAATTTTAGTCATTTTAGTTGTTAATGCGAATAAATGTTTTGTTAATTTAATTAAAATACTTCAATTACAGACTAATTTTGAAATATGAGTCTATGTTGGCTGCCAGAATGATCTCAGGTTTGTTTTAGGTTAGTGTTTATTCTCTAAGGTCAGGGCATACTAATATTGTCTTAAAGGACAGCAGACATTTAGTTAATAATACATGTTGATGGGCAGACAGCCAAGCCAAAGACGGCTTTAAAAGGGCATGTCTGACTCCCATTGTCCACATCCACCAGCCATGAGGTTGCTTCTACTTGCTCTTGCTGTGACTCTCACAGGTGAGTATGGAATTATTCATTTAGATCTAATCAGGAATTTATTCATGACATTAGATACATTTGTGGGGGAAAATATTGATAAAAGACACAATGATAAAAGTTGTTGAAGATTCACAAGTTAATCTGGGACGTCTTCAAAGATAATGTAATTAATTAAATATAGCAAATAAAATGATCATTTTGATTCTAAGTAATAGTTCAATTCAATAATTGAAATATATAGTATATAGCTTACAAGAGAATATTTCTTAGTTTTCATTCATACAGAAACACACAGTTTCAGGGATATATAGCATACAGACCAACAGTTACATTTTCTTCAGTTTATTTCTTATTTATATTTTCTTTTTGTTTTTTAAAATTCTGTTTTTTTTATTTCTACTTTTTATTTTTGAAAATAAAATAACATTTATGTTTTATTCTGCAGCTGGGATCAGTAACAGCCGTGGTAAGTTACTGTCATTGCAAAAAGGTTATCATACAAAACAAATATCTGCAGCAAAAGTTAAAAAGTCCAAAAAGTTTGATCTTTTCCTCTGTCAATGTCTTCAAATGTTATTGAAGCATGTTTATTTGTTTTTCTCTGTTTTTTTAGCTCCACAATTTGACAAAGGCCACATCTATCATTACAACTATCAAGTAGTCGTCGAAACAAGCAAATATGGGTTTCAGCCAAAAGCTGCAATAAAAATAGTTTGTGAAGTTCTGGTCAGTGCTCCCAGTGCAGACGCAATCACCATGAAGGTAAAACTGATAGAATGTTTTTCTATTTCTTCTCAGTATAAGTAATGAGTGAACTGATTATCATTAAACATATGAAACACATTCTTATAGCTTAAAGATGTGGTCATCTCTCAAGCCAATGACCATATGAACAATTTCACCAAAGCTGATCAGCTCTTGGCAGGCCTGGCTGCTGATTTCAAGAAGAGCATCAAGTTTGAGTATAGAAATGGCTCCATTGGTCGTATAATTGCGGCACTTCATAGCTCTCCATTTGTGTTGAACATCCAGAAGTCAATTGCCAATATTTTCCAGCTGACCATAAAAGATTTGCCACAGTATTCGCTGCAAGAGGTACTGATCAACCATTTTCATCAGTGTTTACAAGCAAAGAGGCGTGGCACGTTTGCTGTGTTTTTGACTTAATTGTTTCCCATTCCAGGCAGGTTCACAGGGAACTTGCTTTACCCGTTACCTTGTGAAGGGTGACGACCATTATTTGAGACTGACCAAGACTAAGGACCTGAACAACTGCCGGAAGAGAGTTATCAAGAGCACCGGTTTGTCCTACACAGAGGCCTGCGATGAGTGTGTTGCTGTAAGTGCCTCCGTTTCCCTTTTAATTTTATAGACTTCTGGAAAATGCCACTTATTTTTTTCCTTTGTTTTTTGGTTTATTACAGACGAGGAAGATCATTATATCGTCTGATTCCTACCATTATTCCCTGAAGAAAGTGGGAGATGGTCTTCTCTTCGAAAGTGCGACGTCAACTGAACAGACTGAATTCAGACCTTTCAACTCCCTGGCAGATGGCATCCTCATGATGTCTAAGTATGTAGTTTATAAATCAAGAGGATGAGTGTCACTTTACTCAGCTTGAGGTGACACAAGTTTGACTGACATAATGCTTTTGGGTGTTTGCAGACAAAGGATAACTTATAAAGACCGTGTAACTGGTGAAGTGCCTCCTCCTCGAATCCCACATCAGAAGATCCCCCAGGAGTACGAATTTACTGATGAGGGTGATTACTTTCCCTTCATGTTAAGCGATCTCAGCAATGCTAACGCTCAGGTAGCAAGTTTCTCCTTATACCAAGTTTTGCTGAACCACACATTCTGAAAAAAAATATTCAAACAACGGCAAAACAAAATATTTCTCCCAAAAAGGCAACCGAACTACTTGAACATCTGGTGAACAACAATAACAAAAGTGTTGACGAGAAAGCCCCAGTGGAATTTCTGAAGCTTGCCAAAATACTGCGTGCGGCACCCAGTGAAGTGATGAATAGTCTATGGGATCAACACCGCAGCTTTTCACAATACAGGTGAGTAACAAATTATCCAGAAAACATGCCACAGATTATACAATGGTGTCTGTCTTCACAGGAAAGTGCTGAGGGAAGTTATTCCCTACGATGCAACTCACAAGTCTTTGATTTTCATCAAGCAGAAATTTGTTGAAGGACAGTTATCTCCTTCTGAAGCTGCGGAAATGTTTTTAATCAGTTTGCAAATAGTAAAGACTGATGAAGAGGCTATGAAAATTGCTAAGGCAAGTCTGCCCTAAAATCTGTGTTGTTTTTTGGTTATGATACTGGAACTGTGATACTCACACAGATTTCTTTTTAACTCTCTTAGACACTGCTTGAGGAACAGAGCATCATTAAAAATGATCTTGTACGAAAAGTTACTACACTAGGAGTTGGTTCCATGACTAAAAGGTGGTACGTCAACACGAAAAGCAGAGACCTACCTGTCACACTAAAAGTATGTATCACGCTTAGATGTGATGTTTCAACTTTTTTGTAAATAATGTGATACCCCAACGCACCATTTCCCCATCTCCCAATTATTCCTTCTGCAGGTGTTACATGATATGTTTAACATATCCCTCCTTAATGAGGACACTAAAACACTCACTCTTGCTATAAAAGCACTGGGTAATGCTGCACATCCTAGCAGCGTGAAGCAAATCCAGAGAATCCTGCCCAGAACTAGCCACGTTTGTGGTATTCTGGAACCACACGTTATTTTCGACGCTGTCATGGCCCTGAGGAAATTTGCCAGAGTCGTTCCTGCAAAGGCGAGAGATGACATATTTCAGTTTTCTGTTTCAAGAAAAACTTCTTTTTTTTTCAATTTTCAATGTGCAGTTTCATTAACAATGTCATTATTTACAAATTAGATAAAGGAGATTGCTTCACCACTGGTGATTGACTCACATCAACCCCCAGACCTCCGTATGGCTGCTGTTATTGTACTGTTTGACACCATCCCAGACATGACTACAGTAAATAATGTGGCTAATTTCATGAAGTCAGAGAGGAATATGCAGGTTCTACACTTTGTAGTGACTGTCTTGGACAGTCTTTCAAAGAACCCGATGCCTGACCGCCGCGAACTGTAAGAACCTTAAAAATGCATGTGTAATTTAACCTTGTTTGAACATTCAAGTTCACATTATTCAATGTTGTTCTTTTAGCGCTCAGGCTTGTAGACAGGCTTTAAGGACAATCGTGAGAGCTTTTCCAAGGATTACTCAACAATTGCTTTTGAGCAGAGCTATTGCCCACAGTGTCTACAAATGTAAGTACAGCAAAGAAAAAATTGAGTTTCAGTTTCAGTTTCAGGTTAAAACATTTAATTGAGGTAAAATGTCTACTGTGTGTTTGCTGCTCTTTTGCAGATGAAACCAGGATCGGTGGTTCCATTATTGGTTATGGTATAAGAAACAACCTCTCGCCTTACGTCAACACTTTAATACTCGGGACAGAGGCCTTGTTGACAGGAATTAGAAGTTCACCTTTTGAGGTATTGTGATTATTTTACACTGCAAGTTGAAGCTTTGTTTATGCTTTAGTGTTCAAAATTGGAATATTAAAACGATAGCTTGTTCCCAATGACATGATGTCTTGCAGATAGGAATCAGCGTTGATGGATTGATGGAGTCCATGATGAAAATAATCAATAAAGACATTTCGAGAATTGACAAGATCAAGGAAATAGCAAGGACTGTAAGATGAATCTTAATGCATTTTAACACTATGTTATACTATTTGCTTAATGGGATTACACTGTTAAGAAAAAGAAGTATTAATGTGGTCATCGTTTTCTTCCCTGCAAAGCTTTCCAGTTCGGATCCGAAACTCCTGAGGCAGCTACGGTCTGAGCTGTATTTAGATATACAGGGCCAAACTCTGTTCTTCATGGACCTTGCCGCAGCACTACTTGATCGTACAGCTCAGGTAAATTGTCCTCTCTTGCATTGGTGAGCTGGTGTTTTTTCATGATGAAGTGGATCTCTAATTTTCTCTTTTGCTAATTTTTCCCCCACAGCTCCCTGCTGGATCAGAGCTCGTCAGGCAAGCTTTGAGGGAAGTCATTCCTGATTTTTCCGGGAGTATTCTCAAAGCAATGGTGCCTTTTGACATTAATTACATGCTGGCCACCAGTAGTGGTTTGCCATATTGCATCAACATCATCACTTCTGTGGTCTCTGGTGCTTATCTTCATGGTAATATTGCCGTCCAAATTTTCTGTCACTTTAGTCAAAAATACACACACAATCATACTAAAAAGCAGTGTTTTCATAGTGAAAGCTGGAACATCACCACCTCGGACAGATGACCGCCAGCTTCTGAAGTCCAACATTAGTTTGAAGGCTCATGCACTTTTAAGGTAAGGCAATTACTGTTACATCAGAATCAGAATACTTTATTAATCCTGCAGCGACTGCTGGTCAATAAGTCCATGCTTCATATTGATGTCAATAAGGTGCATTTATTTCATTTAAACAGCTTGATGAAATTCCAGTGAACAGTGAAAACTAGGTTAAAAAATAAAGGTTTTAATGAATACTTATGACAGACAGCAGAGTTAGACAACATATATATATATATGTGTATATATATATGCATATATATATATATATATATATATATATATATATATATATATATACATATATATATATGACAGTGGCGGTCCTGTCACTATGCCTCCAATTGATCATGCGCCGTGGCTACTTGGCCAAAGGGATATCCCTTTGGCCGAATGGTTAAGCGCACACGACTATTACCGGGGAGTCTGGGGTTGGAAGCCCGCCCGGGTACATATATATATATCCCTCAATATAAATGTATGTAAGTAAACCGGAAATATATAAATGTAATCATTTACAAATCCCCTTTGGAAATTTTTAGTTTTGCCTTACAGTAGTTGTGCAGAATGCATAGTATGCATAGTAAAGCATAAATTACAAATGAGTGTAAAAAATATTGTATTATACTTGTTATGTGCAAAATACACAAGCAATTTAAACCAAAGGTACTTCGATAGCACCAGGTGCAATAGTGCAATTTAAAACTTTTAACCTTTAAGTGTGCACTTGTAATGTGTAATATCTTGCATCTATCTGTTGTACTTTCTTGCTACTAGCTCCAACTGTCACCCTCAAGTTGAAATGTTTTTCTCTTTACAGCGCCGTTGCTCATGGCATGGTTGCTGTTGGAGTAAATACAAACCAGATTCAAGCTCAATTAAGGACCCACTCAAAAGTTGTTGTAAACATTCCAATATCAGTCGAAGCAAAAGTTGAAATGAGCAAGAAGAGGTTGAGCCTCGTTCTAAAACAAGTTGGGGAACGCGACGTCCTCTCTGCAGAGTAAGTCCATTTTGTATTCCAATGACGTGCCTTACCCATCTTTAAAGTTAATTGGTCTAAAATGTGTTTCTTTGTTCTGCAACAGAAGTAAAAGTGTGGCATTGGTAAGAAACCAACGGGATAAGGAGGAAAAGACTAACTTGCTCTTCCCAGTGGTAGAGCAGTCTTTAGTGTCACCCTCATCAGCCGAGGACATTGTATGTTTGATTCTATCTTTTTATTTCCACATAAAAAAAAGAATAACCCTTTATGAAGTGAAAGTTGTGACCTCTGTTTTTGGCATTGCAGTCTGCCTCATCTGAATCAATCGTTCTTGCTGACATGCCGGCTACAGCTGAGAAAGATTTGAGTTTCTCCAGCCATGATGAAAAACTCTTTATTCAGTGATTGGCGGAAATCTTGTAGCACGCAGGTCTAAAAATGTACGCAGTGATTGGTTGAACTGTATCCTAACGGGGCCATGTCAAGCATCTCTTGCCATTGTACCAGGCAAGTTGTTGTTTTTTTGTGAAAAATATAAGCAGCAATATGGATATTTTTGGATTAAGGTGCTGTGTATCCATTTTTGTTTGTTACCTTTTTCTGTTTGGTTCCAGCTAACAACAGCATAACGGAAGTTGAAGTCAACATTGCATCTGGAGCAGCGAATCTCATGACAGTGATCAACCAAAATGAGGAAGAGGAAATTCTTGAGGACAGAAATGTGCTGATGAAACTCAAGAAGATCTTGTCCCCTGGTCTGAAAAATCAGACATCCTCCTCCAGCAGCTCCGAGAGCTCCAGCAGCGATGCTTCTTTTAAATCCAGCAGTTCTTCCCGAAGGAGCAGTTCCATGAGCCAGAGCAGCAGTTCCAGCGAGAGCTCAGACAGGGAATCTAGCAGCTCCTCCAGCCAGTCTTCCAGCTCAAGTTCCTCTGAGAGCAGCCATCAGACCCTGGTGAGTGGAAGCTTCTTCAAATATGCAACAACAATGAAGAATCAAAAAGTATGGGAAAGGAAATTCATGTGCTCACTTATCTGTAACCGCAGGCCTATGAAACCGGCATGGAAAGTGACTGCTCTGAGATCTACAGGGTGAGTTCAAAGAGCTACCAAATTCTACTGGTGAAAACACAAAAAGTTCTAAAAATGACAAAAAATAAACATTTCTGATTTGCTTTTTCAGACCAAATACTCTACTTCTAAACAAAATGTCTCCATGTGGTCCTTGGGCGTCAAAATCATGAAAGGGAATAGAGTCTCGAGGCGTCTTGCGGCAACAATTCAACTGAATGAAGCTCTTTGGGAAATGCAGGTGGTTATTGCGAGCCTGTTTGAGGAGCATTCCTGGGGAATGTGTATTAGAGGTTTAATTGTGAGGGGACGGAGGCTTGTGGTTTAAAAAAAAGTTATTTGGTGACAAGTCTTACACAAAATTTAACATGCATTGCATAATTTACTGCTTTAAATCATTCTCAGGGCAAGATCGGCTGGGGGAGAACGTGTCATGAGTACCGTCTTGATGTCACAGCTGAGAAGATTCCCATGGGAGGTCGCGCTATTTTACTGTGGCAAAAACTTCCACGTTATTTAGTAAACCTTGGAAAGCGGTAATGCCTTTGAATTTATTGTGGCTGCAATATATATATAAGGTTATATTTGGTTATTATATGTAACGTTTTTGTCTTTGACTAACCTGACCTATATGTCCAAATAGAATTTCCAATTACATTACCGCAAATGCTCAAGCTTGGGGGTTTTCGTTGGACGAGGTCCGAAATCCTCCCAATAGGGCTGAACTTCTTAGTGTCTTCGATAAAGATACAGTGATGATCAAACTCTCTGCCCCAGAGGTGAGTTTTATTGCTTTAGCATACAGACAGTAATCTTTAGTTACTTTTTAAACAGGATTACAAATCTAAGATCTATTTTTTTCAATTGACAGTGGAATGTATCAAGCTCGAAATTGTTTATTGCATCTGAACTGGAGGCCTCCCAGGACAACTTGGGTGACAGGATGTTGCACATTATCAACAATATTAATGCGGGTGAGCGTATTGAAAGGAACAGGTTTTACCGATCAGGAAGGATCACCAGAGCATCAGAGTTACTCAATTCTTTCTGTACATTCCAGCCAAGTGCACCGTGGCCCAAGACACTGTGGTCACATTTAACAACAAGCGGTACAGGAGTGAGATGCCGCACATTTGCAACCAGGTTTTGGCTCAGGATTGCACGTCAGAACATAAGTTCCTGGTGCTGCTGAAGAGGGACCTGATTCTGAATCAAAACGACATCAACGTGCTGGTCGCTGACCTGTAAGACAATCAGCATTGGTCTCGACTGTGGGAAATAACAGATATAACACTATAACACTATATGTACTCTGTGGTGTTTTTTTTTTTTATCATTTACAGTGATGTTGGCATTTATCAAAGAAGGAATGTCGTTGGGGTGACGGTGAATGGAGTGGAAATCCCTGTCAGCAGTCTACCATATGAGCATCCCACAGGTTTTTTTCCCCCCCAAACGTCAACATCATTTCCATGAATTCATGAATTCTGAATGATGAATTCCTTATAGTTTGAACTGAAAATACGGTGCCAACCCAAGCTTTATACATTTCAGGTACCGTTCGCATCACACGAAAGGACCAGGGCATTTCTTTGTTTGCTGCCAGCCACGGTTTGAATGAGGTCTTCCTTGATTTGAATGGATTGCAGGTAATGCAGGGAAGCTCAAGGTAGTTTTGCATGTGACAGAGAAATCCTCATCTTGGTAAGAGCGCCAAAACTCGCTGCTGTCTCCCCCAGATTAAGATTCCAGACTGGATGAGAGGATATACTTGTGGAATGTGCGGACTGGGTGATGGAGAATACATGGAGGAGTATCGCACACCCAACGGACGTGTGGCCACTAATGCACTTAGTTTCACCCAATCCTGGGTCATCCCTGGAACAGGCTGCAGAGATATTTCCAGTAATTCTTTCTTTTGCTTCAAGTATTTCTGTTACACTGGGTATTAATTAATGGAGTCACAATTTGCTTTTCGCCAGTAAGTGTGAATATTAACAAGGCTTCCTTCCTTTGGTCACCATTTATCAGAGTGCTACCTGGCGACTGAATCTGTGAAGTTGGACAGGCAGATCTCTCTCAACGGCCAGGACTCCAAATGCTACTCTGTGGAGCCTGTGCTGCGCTGCCAGCCTGGCTGCGCTCCAGTGAGGACCACCTCTGTCAACGTTGGCTTCCACTGTGTGCCTGCTGGTGAGTGAAACAAAAAGACATCACGTGGCCAAGCTCGAATGCTTCCTCTCTCAGTCCGTTCCTTAATCGCACCATCTCCACCGCTGCAGAGTCCAGCGTGAACCGCGCAGAGAGTCTGAGCCGCATCTTCCAGAAGAGTGTGGACGTGACAGAAAAGGCAGTGGCTCACCTGGCCTGCCGCTGCAACCCTCAATGTGCCTAATTTCACTGCTTTTGGCCAAGCTATGTTTAATTTTTCATGTCCTCACATTCTCATTAATCATCTCTGAACTGCAAATGCAAATAAACATCTGAAGCAAACAAAACACATCTGGACTAAAATTGCTTGCAGCAGTGCCTCATAAACAATGATAACAAAAGGTCAGTCCTTGCTTGACTGAATCCGGAAGGTTTCTTGAGACTTTTGAGGACTCCAACTCATCTGACTAATCGAAAAAAACAAAAACAAAACATTTAGTCGATCAAATTTTCATCGATCAAAATCAAAAACTCAATTTATCAATAAGAGCAAATAGAGCATAAACAAAGGACTGCTACTCCTTCTGCAGTCCCCCCGACAGAGCAGCAAAGACTCAATCATAAATATCCATTATTTAAGTAAATGGCCAACTACATCAATAAATTGGAGATACAACAAAACAAACTAACTTGAGGAAAACAATGGTCAGTAAAAGTTCTATTTGTTTGATTTCGACTGCAAGTTTTTGCAATCTAGGACGAAGAAACAAACACCTGGCCAAGAATGTTGTCACTAAGCCTGCAAAATGTGTCAATCACTCAAAAGTGCCCTTCGTGACATTAGAATGGAGTTACCAACAGCACTAGTTTCAACGTAACCTTGTGTAATGAGCTTGACACTGACAACTTCATGACTCTGGACTTAACAATAAAGATTTCTAAAGTTTTTTGTTTTTTTTCTTAAATGCAAACAAAAACATAATTCCACTATGCTACACAGTACAAACAAAAATCCCTCTCAAGGAAGAAAAAAAAAAACGTTGTCTAGGTTGATCCAAGAATAATTACAAAAAAGAACTAATAACAATGAAACAGGTGTACACACAGAGGGAAGTTAGGGTCAGACACGAGAGGAAGAGAGGAAGTAGAAAATAAAACAGGAAGTGAAGACAAAACATGAAACATGGAACATTAACATGACACAAAACTTGACTAATCTCAGTCCGTAACACCTTGAATGATAGCGTTACAATATCATTATCAATACGGAGATTTTGATGTGTGCATTTCCTTCTGCCTTGATGGCCTCTCCTTCTGCTTAAGCAGCAGCAGCAGAAGGATCATTAACTCATGACTCTGCCGCTTAAACTACACTCCAACTGTATATTCGATAGCTTGGCGCAGGTGGGCCCTCTGTCATGCAGACACGTTAAATCATCCTGTCATCAAGTGGCCGCGAGTGGATGCTACCTGTGTCACCTTTGCACTGGTGGACTTGGACACCGCTTCCACCGCAGGTGTGGAGTACTAAGACAGCACATAATTATTACACCAGAATCAAAACAATACACAATTATTGTTTGTATGTAACAAAATTATTATAAACATATACTGGTAAAAACATGTGCTGGAGTCGCACACCTACATAAGCAGCTAATTTCCAGGATGACAAATGAGTTCATTTTGCCATTTTGCATGGGCTCAGCATTCAGTCCACTGTTTTTGGGGGTTTTTTTTTCAGTTTCATGTAGGGCTGTACTTTCCCACCCACTCCTCACACAGTGTGTGTCCCCTGCAGTCCTGACACTCATCCAACCGTTGACTCTGGACACGAGCGAGTCCGTTAGAACACACACTTGATTCTTCGGCGTGTTCCGTCTTTGATTCAGTGCTGCTGAAAGATATTTGACCGAGAGTCAGAGATAATCATGGTGGCACAGCATAGCAAGGCAAGGCCAAGAAAATTAGTGGCGTCACAGTTTTACCTGTGTGCGGGGATGAGGCACGGAGTCCAACGCGCTGCAGCTGTTGATGAAGCTGTGAGTGAAGCACATTCGGCTGAAGGGCGTCTTGACTCCGACGTGCATTCAAGGATGTTTTTTGGGGCCAGCTTTGTTGTGGCATTGGTTTCAGCTGCAGAGAATAGAAATAGCGTGACAAAAGTCACATTTCGAAATTCAGTCAGGACCACGGAATCAACTTTATTACAGCTGCAAATTTGAATTTTGGCAGCGTGGCTCTTTTCTTGGACCCCCTCTGCCTTTCCAACAGCCCGCTTGGCAGCAGCAAGAGGCAGGGGCCTGAAGAACCCACTGATGTGGGCCTGATCGACATGGCCTGCCAACGTCAGCTGACGAGCAGGAGCCCAGCGTGGCTTGATTACGTGGCCTGCATGAAGTAACGCTATACTGTAAGAAAGTGTGCCGTAGAGACTTACTGATCAAGAAGGCACTTTTAGACTTTGACAGCGGGGGTTTCTGTAAGTCCGCAACCGGAGCCAAGTTCAAAAACTGGTCTTTGAGCCACACGGCCCGGTCCTCCTCGAAGGCCTTCCTCTGCAAAAACAAGCCACAGCCAGAGTGAGTTGCGTCGGACGTTGTTTTTTGTTTCAAACGTCACTTCTAACTCATTGACATGAAGCGCGAGCGTCACCTCTTCCCCGAGTCTTATCGCTGCCTCTGTGAACTTCCTCCTCTCCCTCTCAAAGAGGCTCCTCTGCTCCTCCAGCCGCCTCCACTCCTGCCCGAGGCGTTCCTTCTCCTGCAGAATGACGCAGTTGCTCAGCACGGGCGCCGTCTCCTCGTCGCACTGGCAGCTCAGCTGTTGCTACAAGAAAGACGACGACATTGGGGTTTTGTTTTTTTTTTCTGAAAGTGACAGACGAGCGACGGTTGGAGTCATGGGGACTTGATGACGTGTTGAAAAGGCAAACATCACATCAGAAAAAACCTGAAGCAATTATCAATGTAAGACAACTCACCTGGAGGAGTTGTTGCTGCGTTTGAATAAAGTCCTTGCAATGTTGGAGCTCAAGCTTAAGTGTGTCCATCTCCTCTTCACAGGGGTCCTTCAAAACGGAGTCAGGGGTCTTACTTTGCACCATCCGAGCCGACGATACTGTGTGTGTGTGTGGGGAGGGTTGGGTTCAGAAAACGTGCATTTTTAATTTTTGCAATCAATAATGTTTGCACACTGGGATATTTATGTGATAATTCACGTCAACAGCGTCACATTACGCATGTAGATAAATATCCAACAAATAGCTGGGATGAAAGCTGCACCTTACAGCATTGGAACTGATGTTGGGATATGGGGAATGAAAAAGTAGAATTTTTTTTTCTTTTTCTTTTTTAAATCTTGATACAAGTCTTTGTAACAGGACCTACATTCGCTTGGCAATATAATCTACATATAAAATTATTGGTGACAGCTGATGAAAGATACCTTCGCTGTCCAGTCGCTCAACGTGGCTCTTGAGTTGCCGCCACTTCAGGCAAATGCTGTTGGTCAGCTCCTCGCAGGAACCAACACAAAACAGTTCAACTCGTTCTTTGCTGCACTCCGAAGCCTCCTTGCTCTCCCCTGAGTCCGGCTGAAAGGGTAAAACAGTGCTTTTGAAAATTGTTTCGAAAACGTCTTCTCAGACGTCAGTTCAACTGTATTTCGAGCCATTAGCGTGCTCCTTTAACATGACCTTGTTGACCTTGTTTTAAAGGCAAAGGCAACATAGAATGTAAATGTGGTTCATTATTAAAATAAATACAGGGGCCGCTATTAAAGAGCAGCAGCTATTCTTTGGACTACACTTTAAGTAAGAAAAAGGAGGACAGCTGCTTAGAATACCTGTGTGCTGTCTTCATCATGACTGGCATCTTTCAGTTTCGCTTTCTTGGAACGTAAAATAAACACCATGTCCTTTTTCATCTGCTGTAATATTCTGTTAAATTCCGCGTTCTCCTGCAGCAGCTCCTTCTGTCGGCTCTCATAGTCACTTAGGAGAGTCTTGTACATTTCACCCTCGTGCCTTCGAGTGAGAAAGATGAGTGTTTATGCAGTTGAAGGTTAATATGTGATTTAGTTAAAAGTTAATGCAACACCAGATGATTTAGTAGAGAATCCACTGTGATGACTTTTTAAAATGAAGTTATCACATGTAGTGCTTTGTGATTAACATTTGACTTATCAGTGCAATGCAAACCTACTTTGCCTCTGTCTTCTCAGTTTTCCACAAGCTTCTCTTGCCATTAGCTCTCCCAATGCTGTTTAACACATCTATAGCTGTAAAAAAAAAAAAAAAAAAATACATATATACATACATCTAAAAACAAAGAACTATGAGTCTCTAAACATGTTTAAAGAAGATTCTGACCAGACTTCAATGTGTAATTGTGAGGCCACACAAAAATAATCGTTTTCAACCTTGTTTCTTGTCCTTCCTGTCAACTAGAAGTTGATTTAAGCGCTCCTTCAGTTTGTTAAATTCTCTTTCTTTCCTCCTCATCTCATGGTTGTACTGACTGGCCCGGTTAGCAATTATGCTCTGAAGTCTGTGCACCTGACAGGGCGAAACAAAAAAACATATTTTTTTACTGCAGAGCTCATCAGGCTGCGAGGAAAAAAAGGCAACTAGCTTCAAGAAAAAAAAATTACCTCTTCTTTTTCATTTTTTAGGGCATTTTGCAGACTCTTCACCTGCTGCAGGAGCCCTCGTTCCCTCTCAAGAAGTCCAGTGTTTTCTCTTTTAGATACCTCAAGTTGCTCCTGCATTTGCAGAATGTGATAAGACGTTCACCTGACCCATTTACATTCTTATCATTTTCAGACAACAACATGTTAGCAGTGATCGCCGCTATCAAACTAACACAGGCTGTCATGTTGCTGACCTTCAGTCGAGTTCTAATGAGCTGCAGGGAGTCCATGTTGCTGCTTGACCTTAGATTCTCCACCTCCAAGTTTTCCAGGCTCCGCAGGCTCTTGTGGTGGAGCTGAATCAGGTCATATGTGCAATTTAGGAGGGACACAACATTAATCTCGTGCCACCACCAGAGGCTGTCCAAACAGGCTGGAGGCCAAGAGATGACACCTCCTGCAAGAACAAGGGGAAACACTAAAACTTAGAACGCTGTGGTCTTGCGCTCAACTTCCTGAGCCATCAGTCACGTGCATTTAGCTCGAATGGGAAAAGACACCGACCTGGCTGAGGTGCAAAAGACATTCTTGCACATTGTGTTCTGTGCAGAAGGTGCTCTGAATGAAGGATCGTCTGTGCATCAACAGCGATGATTGGCTGAACTGCGTCAAGGGGGCTGCTCTACATTCTAAAGAGGTGCCGCACGTACCCTTGACATCTGGGAAGAAAATTGAGTCAAGCATGAAGCGACTGCACTTTTAAACGTAACCGATCTGAAACTCAACTCAAAAGGCCCCTGTTATGTCCAATTGACTTTGCCCATATTTCTCTGACAGAGCTACGTGCAAAACTTGTTTCTATTTTGGTTTGACACAGAAAAGACAGTGAAGTTCCAACCTACTTAGCAGAGCCGAACTGTTCAACATGTCGCATCTCGTTGACATTACACATTTATTGGTTGACTGGGATGAAAAGCATGAACTCACCCAGAGAAGACTCAGGCATGGTTGCAGTGCAGTCTCTAGGCTACGTGTCTGGGGGATCTTCTACATTCGGATGGCACACTAAATTCACAACGCAATCCACCGACACACTCCTGAAATAGAGGATCAGATTAGCACAGCCAATGCAAATCAGTGTGGATTAAAAGGTAACGGAAGTGCAGGCACAAGAAGCAAGCAAGTCATATTAGCTATTACTGGCTGCGTCACCATTTGACATTCTTCATCATTTCTTTTGTTATTTTGTATTTTATAAAATTAATTATCAGTGATCTTTTTGATGCTTTGTGCAGTTGTACATTTTAACAGGTTGGTGCAGGACAAACATCTTATCTCAATGCTCTTATCATCAGCTGACCAGACTAATCCCAGACACGCAGGACGGTGGCGATTTGTCTACAGAATCGTGCATGCGCTCTCTGTCTCTCTCTCTCTCTCACACACACACACACACACACACACACACACACACACACACACACACACACACACACACACACACAAAGAGAAATATATGATTGTCGACAGAAGATCATGGACACCAGAATCTAGAATTGCAACTTTTTTTGGCTGTTGGCAAATAGATTTTAGGAAGTGTTGTGTGGTGTGTAACTCAGTCAGACCTTGGTTTTAGTCAATCAAACCGAGGGGACAGACGGCACCAATTAAGCATCAGGGCTTAACATGACTACACCAGAGCTGGAACAATTCATTGATTAATCAACTCTAATTGATTTAAAAAAAATAAAAAAAAACACATCGTCATCATCAAACATAACACTTACACATTTTTTTTATTAAAAAAAAAATGCTTGTTTGAATATTCCTTCATTTGAATCAAAGACAATAATCAACAGATTAGATTAAACATTACCAAAAAAAAATCAATAGCAGCAACCATATGAGCTATATACAGTTTTACACTGGTAAAGTCCTAGAAAACGAGAGATGTTTTTCATTTATTTGATTCTTAGTGGTGACATAAATGCAACCCTTCATTACAGCTATTCTGCCTTATTTTGTTTGGAGTAAGAAGAGTTAAACACAGTCATCACAAAGTACCCATTAAATAGTTGAGTATTTGGCCAGTTGAAGTGCGAGAACGAGGCGAGAACATTAACCAGACAGGAGAACGTTAACCAGATTAGGTTACAAAAATAGTAATATGATCTTTCTAAATAATAATAATAAAAAAAAGAGTTGCATACACTTTTTTTATTTTGATTTTTCATTTTTCCTCCTTTGTTTTTTTTTTTTTTTTTTTTTTTTTTTTTTTAACTAAAATGAGTTACATGTTCCTGTCACAGACTTGCTTCTTGCCCATGTACCTCGTCTGTGAGTGGCTCTCTAACGGGGTCAAAAGACGGAGTTGGGCGAAACAGTGGCCACTGACAATGACGCTGGACACTTGCTAACCCTTCGCATAATAAGTGGGCTACTTACAGAGCTCTTCTGACATGTTCACCTGTCGACGAGCGTCCGAAAGAAAACAAAAATGACCTCCGACCTTCAGTTCTGTCTTTTCATTTCACGGTCGTAGCTGTCCCGGTGTTGCCGCAGAAGCTCATCCAAATTAAATCACTCGCTGTTGCACGCTCACTAAGACGGACGCCGATTGGCCGAATCGTTGTCTAGCAACCAAACACTGCTCAGTGTGATTGGCTGGAGGGGCCGCAGACGGATAGACAGATATTGAAAAGCGACAACTTCAAATGCGGTGAATGATACTTGAAGAAACAAGACGAACGCAACACAATTCACAATCAATACATATATCACTTCTCTACAAGACATAAATGAAGAGAAAAGTATTTGTATTTTCTAAAGTCATTAATGCAGCACTGCTTTTTAACTACCACAGGGGCTATGTAAAATTCTAACCACTTAACACTTAATATGCAAAACATTCCACTTTTGGATCAGGTTTAGGAGTATTTAGTCCTCTTATATTGTTTGAGTACACATTCAACACCACAAAAGTCACATTATGTTTACACCATCTATTTTACAGTGGCTATCTACAGGCAGAGGGACCTCTGAGGCCAACTGTTCTGAGCAGTGGGTCATCCTTCTTTTCTTCAAGCCACCATGTTGTCATGTCGCCTTTCCCCTAAAGCATTAAAACAGAGACAACCATGAATGAGAGAAAATGAAGACATCATAGTGGATATACCCCATGAATTTATAATGAAGCCACTGGGGTTTGATGGGGGCAGAGAGCAGCTGCTGAGGCCACTGTTTAGCAAGACAAGACCTTTGGGATTTAAAAGTAAACCCCTCCCCCATGGCCACATTGGCACCACCCAAAAAGGCATCTTGGGTTTCCTCAATAGGTGTGTAGTAGGTACACCCTGATGATTCAATACTCTGCTGAAAAATAGAGACACGCCTTAGCTTTTGAATTTGACACGATCTTCTCAAATCCCAGCTTGCTTTGTGTTATTTAAGATAGTTGTAGTTAGGCCATGTCATTTGTTCAAGAGTATCACTTACCTACCACAGCTAAACCAACCCCCCACTCATCTTGTCCAGAGAATTAGGAAAAGCCTCGTAATTTATCCAAACAAGTGTGATCTCACTGAAAGAAGTCTTATCTGCCTCAGCAAATTCCCATGACATTTTACTGCTCCCAGTAAACTAACCACATTATGTTTCACTGCTCTATTCAGTGCTTCCAGCACAATAAACATTCCAATCTATTATATAAAAGACCTTGACGACCTTGACAAAGAACAAAAATGTCTCTCTTCTGCGTAGAAGAGAACTAATCAATATGCCATGACTTTGTACCTTGACGTTGAGAGTTCCTCTGCATGTCAGAACATAACCTCTGAGTGTATGCAGCAAGTCAGCTGTGGCCCCGCTCACCTGGATCTTCAGAGCTATTAAAGAGGAGTGCATATTAGAGCTTGATAAAACTGTATTGTGGAAACTAATATATGAGTTTTATTTTATTAAAAATCTGTAACTGGCCTCTGCAGTATTTCTCTTGTTTTAAAAATCCCTTTTGCATGCCACAAGTTGATGGAAAAAGTAAACTCCTGTTTCCCACTCCGGAGACAAGTTCTTAGTCCATGTTAAGACAGCTTTGTGCAGCTCTTCTTTTTCTTTATTTCAACCTTCATTTCTTTTCTTTTTTTTCTTAACCTTGACTTAGCCTGGCAAAGCAAATTTTGAAGAAATACTTTTTTTCAACTGTGGCCTGACAAGACGTAAGGCCTATTGAGGGGAAGGGGGTAGAAAGGCACAAATACAAAAAGGAGGCTTTATAATAATATGCAGTTCGTCCACTCAGAGTTACCATCACTCGTTGATTCCATCCTTGAAGCTGTGTTTACAGTGTCCCCAAACAGACAGTAGCGGGGCATTTTGGTTCCAACCACTCCAGCTACAACAGGTCCTGACAAACACACAAAAAGTTCTGGACGATACTTCAAAAGTGTTGACATTATGACATGAATGTCATGAAGCAATCCGTTTATTTTCTTTCGCCATTTATCATACACTCATGCTTGTCTGCAGGGTTTGAGCCTGTTCTGGTTGACTTGGACAAATTGCCCAGGATTTATTGCAGGTACAGAAAAGGGAGACAAACATCCACACTCACAAACAACTTGAAGTTGCCAGTCTGCCTAACTGACTTGTCTTTGTATTGTCGGAGGAAGGTATCAGGTATCCATGCAGAACATGCAAACTCTGAATTTGTTGATATGACACGTAATTGTTAACTACTGCTCCATCATGCTTTCTATCCTGTCAGTCAATTTAAAGGATCGTGCAAAATTGTACATGTTGTGTGACACTAACAAATAAAATGTGACCAGACTATAATCGAATTGGGACAAATGAAAATGTCAGGCTGCTGAGGGTTAGTTATTACCACGCCAAAAAGGAAAGACTAAAAATATAAAATCATTTGGGTAACAGTACCAGAGTGGATGCCAGCACGTATCTTGAGCTGTGTGTTTGGTTTATGGGGGATCTTGAAAGTATGGCAGACGCTGACAAGATCAAGTGCCATGCTGGCTATCTCTCCAGCATGATTGATGCCATTTTCTTGTGGGACCCCAGAGACCACCATGTCTGGCGCATCAATTATTCAGTGAAATGAGACAAAGGAGGAAAAGCAAAAGTCACAATGAATTGTACGTATACATCTACATACATTCAGGCCAAAAAATGATATACTCCCAATTTGTCGTGTAGGTCATACTCACAAGCGTCACCGATGGTCTCTACTTTGTAGACATCATAGTTGTCAATAATGTCATCGAATGTGGTGTAGAGCTGGTTGAGGAAGTCCACCACCTGGTGAGGGGTGCTGGCACCAGACAGCTGCGTGAAGCCTACGATGTCACTGTCACCGGAAAGATACGAATAATCATAACATGTTCAGACATGTGCAAAAGAGTCTGAAAGCCAACAATGTTTTTAAGTGAATTCCTGTTCCACACACCTGAAGTACACAGTGGCGTTGGCAAAGCTTTGGGCCTCAGCCACCCGACCCTGACGAAGATCATCAGCCACAGGTTTTGGTAACATACCTAAACAGGATGTCATGACTTGAAACGTGTCTGCAAGCTCCGTATAGAGGAGCGTCGGAGCTGCTGTATTTCTTTTTTTCTACCGCTAGGTGGGAGTGGTTGCACTTCAAAATTTAGACTAAATTGAACCGTCCATCCATTTTTCTGTCACTGCATATCTCACACTGTCTCAGATTTAAGGCAGTGTGACACAGATGACACAGATGCAGGCCATTTAGAATTTCCATTTGGTCTGATGTGTGTGTCTTTGGACTCTGGCAGGAGGCCAGAATGCAATATGCTAACTATTATGTCAACTCTTCACAGAATAGCCAGGCCAGGAATCAAACCCAGGCAGGCCTAACCACTGACACCTGCGTGCTGCCCATCATTTTTTGTTCTTTTCTTAATATGCCTCTAGTGCGACGCACTGTATAGCAACCGGTCTGTCTTCTGTTTCTCTTGAAGAAGGTCCTGAGTCCTCTCGGCCACGATGGACTCCAAATGTTTGCTGTATTTCTCCATCTGCAGCAAAAGACACAGTTGTTTAAATCACAATTTCAAACAGATGCACTGTAAATATGACAATCAATCTTCTCTGGTTAAGTTTATGCAATAAAATATATGTCCTCATTGTATTTTGATTTAATGCACGGAGCTGTTACCAGGTTCATCATCATGTCCACGGGGCTGACTTTGTGTGGGTTCATTTTGTCCAGCATCTTCTTCACCTGCTCAAACGTCGGCCTCATCGTGACATTTTGACACCAACACTTCTTAATTAGCTGAACAGAGGGAAAATGTTTGACCAGAGATGACACTTTTAATTACTGTTCTTAGGGTCTGAAGCTATGGTGCCCACAAGCACCAGGTAGGCCCCCAAGGACCACACGAGCAGCCTCCAGGCCTGTTCTAAAAATAGCACAACTCCTTGAGCTGCAGTTAAAATTTTATTTTATCCAAACTTAAGTTGTTAATATTAATATACATGATAATTGTTGACTATTATTTAGAATTCCATTTACGTGATCACTGTCTTCACATAGATCAGTATTATGAATAATCACAAAAAAACTCAAGGCAAACTGAGAAAATGTGTCTTTCCAGTAGAGTGTAACAAAGTGTTGACTCAGTACCAACGAAATAGCTCCGAGGTTCAAAAATATTTAGTGACCCTGGTCTTAAGTTATGCAAAGTAGTCTTCTCTAACACTATCAAATGGAACGGACCTCGCAGTAGTCTCCCTGGCTGGGACAGTCTGTGTCTGCTTTTCCAGCTGTGATCTCAGGCAGAGGGGGGCGCCACATGACGTCCATTCTGATGCCCTCAGTGTGGCCCTGTTTGAAAAGACCCTTGGTTAACAACAAAAAAGCAAAGACCAAACGAAAGAGGGCAACCTCCTTAACCAGTTACTGCACTCACTGCACTGATGTAAGAGCGAGTGGCAATCTCAACCAGAATCATGGAGTAGCTGAGGGGAGAAGAAGAGGAGAGGATAGTTATTACCAAAGGTACACTTAGAAATTAAAAACACTTTCTGCACCGACATGATTAAGTTTCCAGATTTTTTTTTTATATAAGTGCGTCTGTCAAAAAAAGCCAAGAGGAATGATAAACTCCATCACACCTGTAGACATCTGCTGCCGGCGTCATGTTAGAGCTGCTTCCCAGCATCACCTCTGGTGCAATATACACACGATTTATGTCCCCATAGTTGAAGTCGTGACTGCCACCTCCAAACTCCTCCTTCCGGTAGAATGCCAGCCCATAATCTAAAACCAAAAGTCAGAGAGTGGGCCACAGGGTCCCTGGATGCACTTTTCCACCTTGTCGTTTCCAGAGGGCAGTAATGTGTCAAGCCAAGTCTGGCCAGGAGGTTCATAGGAGCCATGCTTGTCCAGTGACGTGTCGCCGTTGTCGGCAAATTGTTACCTGAGATTTTGCACACCCAGCGGTCATCGATGATGCAGTTCCTGGAGTGAAGTCGACCATGAAACAACTTGTGCTGGTGGAGGTATGACATTCCGCGGGCAACATCAGTGGCAAAGGACAACCTGCACCAGAGAAGAGCACAGTCCAGTCCGTGGATAAACACTCAGGGTCCCTTAAAAAGCTCACATTTAAATATATATTAATGGCATTCACTTAAAGTCTGCTCAGCACTGTGGGCTGAATGCACCAATGTCATGTCTGTAGATTATAAATTGTTAAGGTGAATGAAATGTTGCAACATGCGTGTTATCTTTTTTTTGTCTTGCCTGAAACCCCAGTTGATGGGAATGTCGTCATTCAGCAGTACATCCGACAGGCTCCCCTTGGGGCAGTGCTCTGTGATGATACTGACGTACGGTACTTCGATGGAGCCACCAATGAATTTGCAGAGATTGGGATGATCCAGTTGCCTGGGTACAAAATGATTATCAGCACTTTAATTGGTCTTGCCAGTTAGGCTCGATTATGTCACCAGTTTCCAGTATTTCTATTGTCCTCTTCTGGGTAGCTCTCACCGCACTTCCTTCACCTCCTTCCTAATGTTCTTTGAAAGGGTGAAATGTCGGTTTTGGATGTGTTTCACCGCCACCATCCTTCCATCACTGCAACACAGACGAGATGCCTAAGTGCTCTGTAATGCCCAGAAGTAATTATGATCATAATAGTCTTAGGATTTTCAGTTCTTTCTCTGTGCAGAAAATAATACAGTTAAACAGAATAATGTCACTGTGTCTCTCACTAGATTCCCGGCTGGATGAAGCCTTGTTTGAAGGAGGTGTTGACTCTGTTGCACATGATGACATCTTCAGTGTGACTGATGGTGGAGGTGCTCTTGATATGCTGCAGGCTAGCAACACTGTCAGTACCCATGCCACAGTGTTTGCCTACAGACAACAGACACAAAGTGCCAAGCATGTCTATACAAGGTATATATACTGTAAGGCGTAGTTTCCCAATTTGGGATAAGTAAAGTACACATTTTCTATCCTATTGTATTCTATTCTATTCTATCCGATGTCTCGTCTTGTCTTGGTCTTGAGTAAAGGGGTTCTCGTGAAGCGTCACTATATGCTCCCTTCTGCCAATGCTAATAAGAGTCACCCCCTGCCTGTGTGAGCTCTCAATGACGAGGATCTGCAGATAAAGTAGTGGAGCCAGTACATAAAATGCCAGCAAATTTAGCGGTCAAATTCATCAAATTCAAAGATTAGAAATAGCTGTACCAATGTGGTGCTGTGGTCAAGGCAGTCTTGACTACATCACTACTTTCACAGCTACAAGGTTCAGATGTTTTACCAAATATTATGTCCTTGTAGTTGATGATCCAGCTTTCATCCCAAAACATCCTCTGTTTCTGGTACTGGAGCCACTGCAGGATCAGATAGACATCAGCACATGAGACGTGTGTGTGTGTGTGTGTGTGTGTGTGTGTGTGTGTGTGTGTGTGTGTGTGTGTGTGATACACAAACTGACCACCATGGTCAAGATGAAGCCAGTGCTGAAGAGGGCGACTGGGAGCCCGATGGCCACTTTGATGGTGATGGACATGGGGCAAATGCCACAGTCAGCAGGACAGTTGAGACAGTTCTCTTCAAGTTCACAGACGTCATCGCCACACACTGAAACACAGATTGTCAAAGTCTATCATATTACATTTAGTGTTATAATATAGTACTTGGTTTAAGTTTAAAATAAACTTGCTGGTATTGTCTTTTAAGAAAAGTGTAAATTAAATTATCACTAATTTAAATTCAAATTTAGATAACATTGACTATTATAATGCTACAATGCAGTATAACAGAATAGTATTGATAATAAATTGTTTGCTTATTATGCTTGTCAAGACATATTTTTTACCACTAAATTGACCAAATTTATTTTCTTCATTTCAAAAATGTCCCAGGGATCTTAAATGTTTTCCCTTATTACAGAAGTTAATTATTTCATCCTATTTTGAGCATGAATAACAAAATAAGTTCATCGCAAATGCTAAGCAGTTGGTTTTTGTGTGAAGTTGTTGTAATGTAAGGCTTCATGTTTTTGTCTCATCAGCTAAATCTTCTATTTTTTTGCTGAGCAGCTCAGTCGCATACGTGCTGTTCAAAGTAATTTGCGGCAGAGACAGAACTCTGCACCTCCTGTTGACTTTGCAAATCGCTGACACATTCAAGATGCACGTTAGCAGACTGGCCTTGAGCGCTGACAACGAGCACTTTGGACTCCAGTGCCGCATGCATCTGTCCTATTTTGATATGAGCAATGACGGAGGTGACTCCCACATGGATCAACACCACCTGCAGAAGAAGACATGAATCATAATCACATGGCTTTTAAGCTAGCAAAAACTTGTAAGAAAATAAACCTACCACTTCACAGACGATAATGTGTTTGAGACTTTAATGTCTGAGCTGGTTGTAAAATGAATCATCAAGAGTCACAAAATGAAGCATCTGCTGCTCAAAGCTTTTCTTAAGAAGCACCATTAGGATTTGTTGAATAGCAGTTAATCATATTCAACATATTTAATTCTTAAATAACCCTTATATCACTCAAATTCAATACATGTAATAAATACTCCCATCTTGTCTGGGGGGATTTGTTCCAGCCAGCTCACCTTTGAAGTCCAGAATTTCTGTGTCATTTTTCCGGCTTTGGACACAGTGTGAGTCACGATTTTGCCATCGTCAGGAATCCAGGGGCCACAGATCCCACCTTCTTTCTGTTAGTACATACAACAAGTTTGCCATAGATTTATTTTGTTGCCCAAAAAGGTTCATAGAGTTCATAGATACGCTCGTATTAAAAATCTCCTTGGGTTCAACAAGATGTGTTCGAATAAACACCGCCGCTGTCTCGCTGCTCTTTCAGGCACTGTTGAAAGAGTGCTTCATTAGCCTGGAAGGACAATTGTGATTGAATCTGTATTTTAAAAGACAACAGTTCAAAGCTTAGGTGCCAAACCCTGGCCTATATTTGGTCAGCAAGCTAATAAAAAATCACGACCTAGAGCTGCCGCCGGTATTATACGGCACATGCACTGCTAATATTACAAATCTCAGAATGCTCTGCTGCTCTTCTGGCAGACTTTAACAGACTATAAGTAATGGTAATAAAGGTTGCACGTTCATTGAAGGATATTAAATTATTAGTTAATTGTTGGTTTATTGTTGCTATTTTATATTTAAATATATATATATATACTATATTTATATAGATTATAGTATGCATGTATAGTATTGTTAGCCAATGGAAAAAAGCTTACTGGTAATTTAAAAAGAGGAAGAGACATATATATTTTATTTATATTTTATTTATTTCAGTGGTTTTTTTGTTTATTTGAAAATCGATTTTGCATGTGCAACGTTATTTATTTTATAGTATTAAGCTTTGCTTTTCCATATTCAGGTTGAAGCAAAACTCGTTTGGGTCCACATGGAAAGGTTTATTGTTATATCCAAAGGATAATTTTTTTCAATAAATATCAATGTTGGCCCGCGACTTTGTCTCAGTTTTAAATCTTGGCCTACTGTGTATTTTGACTTTCACACCCCTGTTTTAAAGAGTTAGAGTGATTTTTTTTAAACTGGATTAAAAAAGGAATGAAGCTCTGTGTTCTTCTACACGTTTCCCTTCTGCCCCTACTGTTGGTTGGTTTGTTTGCGCGTACCCACCATGAGACCAAGAGGACAGGAGTGGATATTGGCGTGATACACACAGCAGTTCATTTCATTGGCACTGTTCCAGTTCGCGGGGCACTCGTGTTCGTGACAGAACCGCCGCGCTTCTGATGCATTTCTACGAGGAAACGCAGAGAGACCAGTGATCGGAAATGACAAACGCCTCACAGAGTCAAACCAAACAAACCCTGCTTGTTTAATCAAGCAGCCTTATTCATTTTTTTCTTCAGTTGCATTCACGCTAATGCATTCTGTATATTTTTCCATTTGTTATAAAGTTGCCATATGGGCCATTTTGAGTGTCATTTGACGAGCTGGCCACCGACATGCAGGCGTGTTTGTGTTGTGGGCATGGCAGACGCTGAAGATTCCAGGTGTTTATGTAATTCACTCACCCGAACTGGAAGATCCTGTTCCTGACGGCGTAGTCGTAAAAAGAATCCAAGGCCGTCACAGTGTACGAGACATTGAACTCCTCCCCGTTGGTAACTTTGTCTGGAGGACGCTGCACCCAGGCCATTTCCAGACCTGCAACAGCACCAGGTTCACCCGACCGTCCGCACTCAACTAACTGCTGCGCACACTTGCACAAACAGCAGCTTCAGACAATCGGAATTCCACCCCAACCTTCAGCCGTGGGAGAAAAAGACCCAAACCAACCAACGACAAACTCACCGCCACAGCTGATCATGTTGTAATCGTTTGGACTGTTGATGGGCCAACAGTCGTACTCAGTGTTGTCCAGATCGTGCCAACAGGTGACCTCCTGCAGCCAGGCAGAGAGGGTGGGTGGTTGAGGACTGGACTGGACTGGACTGGTTGAGGCAGCAGCATTTTTGTGTACAAATGGCCAAAACATTTTTATTTTCTTGAGAAACAGAAATGTCCTTTGGTGGTAACCAAGCCAAGTCCGTTTCTTTAATCACTCAGTGATGACATTTTTGCGAATCAGCAGGAGCCAACATCGCATCAACAAGCCAAACAAGACCAGAGAGGAGATGATAACGGAGTAAGAATTGTGATTACAGGAAATTTTGGAGTCAAGGCATGCGCTAAATTGTCAGCCGAAGGAGAACTCACCAGCAGTAGGCTCAAGCAAAGCAGGGATGCCGCCGTCCACAGAGACATGGCGAGGCTCACTGATGAGGTCCGACCCACTGGACTGACAGACTGGACGTCAAGTCTAGGTCCACACTCACTCACTCTCTCATTCTGAATCGCACAACCACCCTCCCACCAAATAGCTTGTTCCCCCTTCAGTAGATTAGTCTAATCAGCAGGAGAGGCTCTCCAATCACAGTTCCTTCAAGTCCGCACTCACAAGCTGCTTCGACTAACCTTCACCATCCGGACACCGCCAGCCTCCCAAATCTTGATCTAGTTTAGGTCGAGCAATAAGGCTTGTCCATGATCTCCGTTCATCCTTGAAGCCTTTAATCAGCTCGCAGCTATATAAAGAAAATGTATTCTACTGTTGGTACTTCAGAGGTCCAATTGTACAACCAAGTAAAAGAGCCTCAACAACTGAAAGCTGAGCTGTGGCCACTGACATGAGATGCAACTGGGACAGTGTCATGGACAGTGTACTGACAAACAACCAAGTTGAGTGTTTTATTCTTCGCACTTTCCTCACAAAGTTGCCAACAACAATAAAGGTGACTTCAGCAAATGGGAGGAAAGACATGTTGATGAAGCCTCTGTTGGAATGAGTGTTTTTAAGCATAGCCGCCTGTGAAATCAAGAAAGGCAATAAATTCGTTTAAAAAGAAAAAAAACAGACTAAAAAAAACTTTTCCATACCCCAAGAAAGTGTTCAGGGATGTGGATGAAATACAACGGGCGGGGATAACCTCCAATATGATGTAGATTACTGTTCTCATTTTGCACAGGGGTTAATTATGGAACATATCTAAGTACTGGGTAACATGTTCTTCATTACTGCCTTCATATCGTTGCTCTGAGATTTAAACAAGACCAAACCATGCCATCCATTTCTGAAACCTAAAAGACTTTGTTTGAAATGGATGATCTCAGCAGAGCTGCCACCACTCGACAGGACCTGCAGGAGGAGGCTTGCAGAAGGCTCCGGTGAACACGGTACAGTAGCTGCAATAACTGGGCAGTTTCTTAACAAAGATCACACGAGTGCAGTACCGAGTTTGGACTTTGGTTCGAAAGACCACAGTGGGATAATATGGCGTCTGGCTCGTACGCAGAATAAAAAGAATCGGGCATCAGATCAGGACAGTGCTATAAAGCAAGCTGCGCAGAGAGTAAGAGGGCTGTGCCTGAAAGGAAGAAAAAGTTGGTGCTTGCATTTCAAGCATGTTTACTTGAGCAAATTAAAGAGCACGGTTGGTGTGCACCGCATGACTGACTCAAAGAAGAAACCAATGGATGCGGCGCGTGCATTTCACCCTTCCTCCAGCTCCTTCAGTTTCAGAGCAGCAATTTATATTGTTTTGCTGCTTTACAGGCCAGGGGACGGGGGGGGTGTGTGTGTGTGGGTGTGTGTGTGGTGGGGGTGCTTCTTCTGGCACAAGAGCCAATCTTGTGTTTTCCCGCCAGTCTTGAGTGCAGTGAAGGAAATTACCCTCATCAGCAACTGGTCAGGTAAGTCACAAGTGGCAACTCCTGGTAATCTCAAGCCGATTTATTACGATTACAATTACCGACTGCCGCAGCACAAGTCACAATAGGGCACGGGAAAAATGTTTTGTGTGCCTCAACACACGCACGCACAAGCATTAGCAGGTATTATTTTAGCAACGGTTATTTTAATTAGCGCACAGTGTGACTGTTTAAACAGGTATAAGATAACTTGGTGTGTGCGGGGGCAGGAAGAATGCTCGCCGCCTCTTTCACCCTGCAAACAAACGCAAACAAGCAGACGGTGACAGTGTCTGTCAAGAACGATGACAAGTCTATGTTTTTGCAAAGTTAACACATTCTAATCTACTGGAATGTTTATCTCGGTGTGTTATTTTGACGAGCAACGGCTCACGCAAGATAAAAGAGGCCCAGTAAAAAAAGGTCATTACGTAGGGCGACCATATTTTGATGGGAGAAAACCAGGACGCTTGTCCCCGGCAATGGGATACTCAAATGATACTCAGATTTTACTCAAAAATGCCTTAGAACTGAGAAAGTTTGCTTTCGCTTTTGAAAACAGCAAAAATAAGGACATTTTCATCCCTTTATAAAAACAAAAATAAAGAAATAAAGAAAATAAAAGACATGATGTGAAAACAGGACATGTCCAGGGGAAACAGGACTTTTGGTCACCCTAATTTAGGACTAGAGCATCGCAGAGAGTGCTGGCATGACGCCAAGCAAATCCATCCAGAAGATAAAGGTTCAACTCAGTATACAATATGCCTGAGATTTCTTAGTAGTTCCCATTATTTATAACTGAGTTATCAATCGAGTACCTACACTTGGCTTCTTGCCCATACATTACCCATAAACACGTATTATTGCTGGATATTTTCATGTCAACTATTTTTACCAGTAAGTTTATTTTTTCCCCGATTCACTTTAGCCATTTGACCTTGCTGTTTTATTTCATTTTAGTGTAAACAGACAATCAGGCGGCTGGTACTATGCAAAGACAGCTTTATGATATTCAAAGTCCAAAGACAGGTCACACAGGAATATCCATAAATAATCTCAGTTCAGTTATGAAACAAACACTTAAGCATTCAAGCTCATGTGACTTAACTCTGCTCCCAAGATGATAAAAAAAAAGAAAGACGTAATCTTCTGTTTACAGCAGGAGCGGCATAAATACTGTACAGCGGGATGAGGAAGAGTCATGAACCCTGTGAATTAGTCAACAATGAAGTCGTCGCACCAGCCTGAGGGGGGGGGTATTGTCGCGTGCGGGCGTTTTCCGCCTGTTCAGTCGTAAAGTCTCGGGTCCATCCGGGTTCTTTCTTTTCAGTGTAACGCATCTTGCGGCAGGAATCCAGTGTGTTGCAACCACTTTTTACAACCCCCGTCTTGTGTCAGGTGAACAGCTGTTTCATCACAGCAGCTCCCCGATGAGCCGACACGGATGTATGTAAAGCAAGCACAAGTTGGTTGCGGGAAGGACGGTCACTATGTTCAAACAGACGGAAGAAAGACAGACGGTAACCCCTGAATTGTAAAAAGAAAGCGGACACTGAACAGTTTGAAAGTTCTAGTTTAAAATTTCCTTTGTCCCTCTTGAGCGGCTTCAAACAGGATGTACAAGTAGACTTTATAGCACAGTAGTTAACAGAATCCAGTTGTTTAGTAAAAAAAAAAAAAAAAAAAGACTAATTAAAAACTTACACAACCTACCCAAGCAAACTTACAGTTTATGGTACATGGCTCTCAACAATTAAAGTTTCTCAACTGGAACCCGAAAATGCAGCCCCTGCTTCTTTAAAAGCGGCAAGAGAAGCAAACGCGCACGATAAAGAATTCCACGGTATGCAAATGTATCTTAACCCAAGCCAATCTCTGCATTGTATTACCCTGTTTGTCAGAGAGAAGGTAAAACAGGAAATGTACTGCAGTTGTTGAGACTGGGACCTCTCTCAGACGTTAGAGAGCGGGAGTAACAGAGGTTCAATACAGGACTGGGATGAGGAAGACAAAATGGCGAAGGAAACAAAAAAAACAACGAAACGTGTGAGAAATACAAACATTGGTGTGGCTCGTCTTTACCTCACCACACCTTCTAAGCGCACACTTGGACGCGAGGGGCCACCCGCAAGCGACGAGGTCTGTCCAAGTTTCCGAGTCCGCTCCAAGAGCGCATCGCTCTCAGTCTCAGGGTCCCTGTGGGCGCAAGACCAAAGTTCTGTGACGCGCCTCGAGAGGCTCCGTCTTCAGGTCTTCAGTATGTCCGAGTCGTTTTTCACCTCCTCCGAGGGGACCTGGCTGTTGCCGGTGTCCTGGGCCGAGCTCAGCGGCCTGGTGTTGGCCTTGGTCGAGCGCTGCCGCCGCGTCCCGTTGCCGATGCAGCACATCAGATTCTTGATGGTCGCCCACATCTCCTCGTCCTTGTAGGAGTAGATGCAGGGGTTCATGACCGAGTTGAGCACGGCCAGCAGCAGCAGCCAGCGCTTCAGCTTGGTCACGTGGCACTTGGTGCAGTGGAGGCCGTCCATCAGCAGGATGACCAGGCCGGGAGTCCAACACACCACGAAGGCCCCTGCAACACAGCACACGGTTCAATTCAGGTTTTAAATGACTTTTTTGCGATTGGAGTTCCCCGCGGAGGTCAAAGGGTCAAGGACCCACTGATGGTCACGTCCCAAAAGGATGTTGTGATGGAAATTTACTTATGTGCACAATAATCATGTACAAGCAGTGTTGGCAAGTCTTCTATTACTAAGTAATTCACTACTGTAATTAAACTACTTTTTAAGTAATGGAGCAATGTAACGGGATTACTGTGGCAAAACTGGTAATTATATAATAATTACTTTCTCAAGTAACAATTCCATTACTTTTATGAAATACTTTGAAAGCTAAAAATGTCTTATTATCCACAAAATATCTGAAATTTAGAAAAACAACCGAAAACAATTATGTCGCAGATTGATGATGCAGCCGTGCTGCACGAAAGGGTGCACTGGGTTTCCATCTACGCTTCCATTCCCACAGAATGAGTAGAGTGAGTGTGAGTAGCTGCATTTCCATTAGAATTGCACGAAACCTAAATATCGCGATAAAAAACTGGTCATGGAAACACCTAAACTTGGAAAAACCTCTCAAATATGGCTAAAAGGTTTTGACTCACATGAGGTGGTTTTTTCAGACAAATCGATATAGAGGTATATCACAAAAGTGTCATGGAAACACTTTTTTGCATTTACAAGTCACGGGATGTGACGTAAGGGGTCACGGACCAGTTCTGGTGAACCAGACCAAGACTGAAAAGGTCCTGCGTTCCGTCCCAAGCTTGGTCCCGCCAATAACACAGCCACAAGGAGGCCACAAACTATACAACTATTGCATTCAGTTTGTCACTTGTTCACACATCTGCTTCCACCTTGACTCAATTAGCCGACCAAAATTTCTGGAGCCGTGTACTGATGTAAAGCGCGATAACGTTGGTTAAAGAAGCCTTTGGAAATGTTTTATGAATAATAGAGATAAAACTGAGCCAACACCACCTGATCACAGCTCCTGTGGCAATGGCAGGCTGGGCGTGTTCGAACACAGCTACATTTGTTAGGCACGAGAAGGTGACAGGTGTCTGCGGCTTGGTACTTGCTTAACACACCAGAGACGAGTACAAATCTTATCTCAGCATGACAGTAGCTGCGTTTCGATTACCGCTAGAATTGCGCAAAACCTAAATATCGCAATAAAAAACTGGTAATGGAAACACCCAAACTTTGAAACAACAAATTGCAATTGTACTTTGACGAAATTTAAGAAATATCAATTTTATTTTTCAAAAAAAACTGCAATGGAAACACAGCTACTCTGTGTTTAGTTTTGCAGGCAAAGTTTCAATTAAAAATATTTTATTTTAACTTGAAAATGGGAGTAATGCACGGCTGATTTGGCCGGCCTGTGAGCTGTTTAAGAGCCACAGAGGTTCCTAAAGGGCAGGTTAAATCAGGAATATGACCAAAGACTATAATGACCATGGATTTATCTGACTCTAAATGTTGTTTGACGGCCAGCGCATAAAATCAAACACATAAAATCTAGAGTTACGGCAAACCATTGCATCAAAAAATTAAAAAAAAATAGAAACAAAATGAAAAGATTGTGGAATAATAGATGACGAATGAAAGTTTCAGTGACTAACTCCTCATTGTTCAGACCGACGTCAAACCATCAAACAAGCAGCTGCAGGTCAAGCGCAGGTTTCTGTTATTGCGTTAAACGTGCTTAATGTTGTATGTTTGGTAAACAGTACAGTTTAGTCACTAGGCCGCGGAAGCAGCTCCTCCAAACATGCCGGGGCACAAAGAAGAGCGGCCGACGGAGTTGTGTGTGTCGTCAGAGCGGTACAACAAGCAGCGACTTGTCTGCCTGCAGCGGCGGTGCCTCCGACAGCAAAACTACAGCTCTCGCTAGCGTGCCTACCGACAAAAAAAACGCTCTATAAGCTGTGCACACACGGGCACATGCACGCACGCAATCAGATATATTTTTTTCCCTCCCTTCTCTTCCTGTTCTGTTGTGCATTGAACCTGTAAAGTCAAAACATTTGCTCCACCTGCTCGGTACAATGTCTTTATGTTCCACTTTTCATTGTCTATGAAAAAATAAGTATTTTCCTCCATTAGCATTTTTTGAAGTCGATGCCTGCTACGCTTATATATTTACTTTTTGGTTGAAATTCATAGAGCAAAAATGAATTTCTCCTTATGCGTTTTGATTTATCAGATGGTCTTGGGGCGAGTAAAAGATTGAAAACAAAACCTGAGTAACCAAAACCTGAGTACTACAGTTTGAAGATTTACCTCAAAATAGACCCAAACACTTACAGGAGTAATAAGATAAACTGAGCGCTGCTTGTTTTCTTTCACTTCTGGGTAATTAACCTAGTGTTGAACACTCTATGTACTCAGTACTACTGGCTACTCATCAGGAGGTCTCCTTTCCAATGAAGACAAACCCAGCTGCGGTGATGGGCAAATAAATGGAGCAGCAATTTATTTAACCAGCATGCAAAACATGACCCTGTTAAGTAAAAAGTCTCTAAACTGATTTTCCCAGTTGAGACTTTCACTCAGTTCACTGTTTTTAAATAAAAAATTAAAAAGAATCGAGCCCTATATATCTAATACCCAGCCTTATGTATGTCCCAAGAATCATTTCTTTTAGGCACTGCTGCTGTGTCATAAACACAAGCGGTGGCAAGCGCAAGTCGGGCAAAAGTATACAGTCTTTGCAGGGAACATAATGACAGTTGTGCACTTTATGTCCAGGGGAAACTCAGCAGAGGGCTGAGGACTTGTGTCCTTTCAGGCAGCGATAATTACACAGCAGTCTGAATAAAGTGTTCGCAGAGGCAGAGCGATCCCACGCTGCATAATGTATCGTGGCATCTGGCAAAC
This sequence comes from Thamnaconus septentrionalis, assembly GCA_009823395.1. NCBI lineage: Eukaryota > Metazoa > Chordata > Actinopteri > Tetraodontiformes > Monacanthidae > Thamnaconus > Thamnaconus septentrionalis. Next base: position 11,643,644 of record CM020508.1, on the reverse strand, counting down.
AAAAGTTCCCAGAGAGACCAAGAATAACAAAAGACACTTATTCTGCAGAATTACTATTACGACATCTTGCGGGAAACTCCATGTGGAGGACTGCATGAGACCAGAAACTACGCTAGCTCACCTTGAGGATGAACCGAGTTGAAACGCAGCGCAATCCAATGTATGATTTCTTGGTATAAGCACCTGTTATATTCATTCAGCACCTGGTTTTTAGAATGGTGCACACACAAGTATTGTTGCTTTCGCACTCGCAGAGGGACAATGCGAGTCCTGTGTCTCTGTTGGAATGTATCCTGTTGCAACACCTCAGCATAGAGAGCCATCATATCTTGACACCTCATCTAGGATGAGGGTCCAAAAGACTCATGCTGCTTTTGGGGGAGCCCCTTGTGCTTTGGGAGTTGTGGTCTTATTTACTTTATAAAATGAATTTAGTTTACAAAAGTTTTTTTTTTTCTCCATGAAAAACACATGGAAATTTGATTATTTCAGTGAAGTAACAGTAGAGATTTTTCTTCTTGCTGTTAAAATGTGTAATTATATGTGAATTAAGGCACACTTGTCCCTTTTGTACAGCAAAAAAAAAAAAAAACATTCAACCAAGCAAATATAAATGACATATCAAGCACTTATGGACACAAAAATGAAAGATTACAACTTAATAGTTTACACAGTTATTAAAATGCAAGGGTTTTTAGGTTATTAGGTTGACCACTATTTTTTTTATCTCTTTTTTATGATCAAGCCAGTACAAATTACAATCTGGCGTGTTCAGTGGTGACTCAGTAAACTCTAATGACCTGCGAATCCCTGAATAAATGTGCACTGCTGTCCCTGAGCGCAAGTTAACAAATATCACAAGATAAAGATCCTGACTCACCACCGCACCAGACGTGACCAAATATTAGGTGAAGACTCAGGACAAAGCGCTTACCAAGAACCACCATGACCGTCTTGATGAGCTTGATGGGCGTCCTCTTGCGGTTCATTGAGCCGCTGGTGTGCGGCGACAGCATGGAGGTCTTCCTCTTGACGTACAAATAAATCCGTATGTAAATGGCAACCATCACGAGAAACACCACCAGGTTGGACACCGACCAGAAGATCAGGTAACTCCTGCTGAAGATGGGCGCAAGCTGAGAGCAGTCGCTCAGGTTGCAGATGCAGTTCCAGCCCAGGCTGGGCACGGCGCCCATCAAGATGGAGATGGCCCACACCAGCACGATCAGCAGGGTCACCCGCCTCTTGGTCAGGTTGCTGTGGACCTTCCAGTTCATGACCGATATGTAGCGCTCCAGAGCGATGACCAGCAGGTTAGAGAGGGAGGCCGAGAGACTGACGTCCAGGAGACCCTGACGGATGAAGTATCCCTTCACCGTGAGCGTCCGCGACACCTCGCCCGTGTTGAACATGAGGTACACGTAAGCGATCCCTGCCAGGAAGTCCGAGGCGGCGAGGTTGGCCAGCAGGTAGTAGAAGGGGTAGTGAAACCTCTTGTTGGTGATGACGGCAGCTATGACCATGGAATTGGAGACCAGGATGAAACAGCAGAAGACGGAGCCCACGACCTGCACCAGGATGAGCTGCGTCTTGTCCCATTTATCTTCAGCGCCACTTTTGTTGTAGAAGAAGGCCATCGGCTCATCATAGTGACAGCTGAGGTTTCGTAGGGCCATCTTGGAACCTGCTGCAAAAAAAGAAGATAAGAGGAGGAACTCATCAATGAGTAGGAGGCGCTGGGGCAAGAGACAATCAATTATTAACGGAGGAGGAATGCTAAACATTCCACTTTAGGCGTTTCGAGAAAACATACAATTGAATTAAATGTGGAAATAATTAAACATTATTCATATACAGTATTAAACATTTCTACAGGGAAAAGGGTGAATCAGTGATAGAATTTGATAAATGAAGGTCCAAAAAAAAAAACACATTTTCGGGGGAAATAACAATACATTCAACATAATATTAGTATTTTTTAAAAATAGATTACGGAACTATAATGGCGTGGCTTTTCTCACAGGTTTGCCATCATAATGTAAATTTGAGAGGACTATTCGTTAAAAGACACGTCATTATCGCCGCACCTGCAGCGATGAGATAAAAGTTTTAGTCGAGGCAGTTGGGAAATGAGTCTCTTCACAGTGAGTGAACGCAGCAGACTTGACTACATTCCAGTGGCGACAGACCGCCACACCGAGCGCACATGAGAACATTCACTTACCGGAAGAAGCTACATTGGATTCATCAAACATTAAAAAATAAAAATCGGAGTTCCATTTAAGTAAACTCAAGACTTACAGCGGGTGTTCTGCCGGAACGGCCATACCGGTCAAGAACTACAAAAATGCTGCAAGACCAGAACTCACAGTTGTAGTTTTTTTCCTCCTTCCTTCCCTCCTTTATTATGCAATTAAGTCCACAAAAACCTGTCCGACAACAGACAACCAATCGGGAGTCGCCTGACAAACAGCAAGAACATTGAGAAAGCAGCGTAAGGGGAAAAGAAAAACAAATGTAGTCCCGAAACGAATGGCTGACAGGGGAAACGTGCGGAAGCAGACAGGTCCAGGTAGGGGTTACCTGAGGCAGTCCGTCAGTGCGCTCCGAGGTGTGACAGAGCCGGCGCTGAGCTGACCATGGCTTCCCCGACGAGAGGAGGGAGGTGCCGCGTCGCCAAAGTGGGGCGCCGGGAGACGAGAGTCTTGGTTTTGAGGCTCGATCTCGGTGACGTAGAAGGCGTGGCCCGTCGCGCACGTGAATTCCTCCGCTTTAACAGGGCGCGCGCGGCACAAAAGGAGCTGAGCTGCGCCGCGCCGCGCTGCATCCATCGGCGCACTTGTGTTTTGTACTTCCGCGCCATCGTTGCACACGTTGTCTCATACTGCTGCAGAAGTGCTGGAGTCACCAAGAAGTGGCTCGTCTGAGGGTGCAGCGTTTTGGGTTTCGTTCCAATTACTTTTCGGTCTCTTTGTGTATTGACTGTGGTCTTGCTGTTGAATGTGACTTACATCTGTCCCTTATTGCTACAGATTAATTTCCCTACCAGTAGAATATGCTTCAACTAGCAGGTGACCCATTAACTAGGTGCTGAAAAGGGAAAAGAACATATCTATGTATACACACCTGGAGCACTTTAAGCGTCAGTGCCTTGCTCCAGGCCGCCTTGTCAGTGTGTTAGAGGTAGAATGGCCTCCAACATCCAGAAAATAAAAGTACATAATTATCATGCAATTCATTCCACACATGTCAATCATAATCACACATTTGAGGTTTTGCTTTCATCCTCCCAACAAAAGCTCTTTTGTAAGGCAGTCAAGCAGCAGTCTTTCGCTAAAAGTAGAGCTGAAAAATGAAAAATATGTTTTTTACAATTCAAAGTATAGTATTTTGCAATTCTGATTAATGTTGTTATTAATTCAACATTAGGATTAACTATATTAATCCCCTCAGGGATATTAATATATAATATTTTTATAGAGAGAGAGACAGAAAGAGTAGTGTTGTGTACTTTCACCTGGTTGTTTTTTTCTGAATATTGATCATAGAGGTGCTCAACAAATTTCGGCCCCTGCTGCAATTCTTTCAGCACGTTTCACAGACAGGTTGTCCTTAACAATAACCTGGACATCTTTTGTTTTCTTTTGTCACACACCATTGACTACACGTGTTTTTTGAAGAGGATATCAGTGAGGGCTGCCGGTCTTTCAAACAGGAAACCTGATTTTCATCCTCTCTTGCCCGTTTATTTATAGGTACATTTTGTCCTCCATCTCCATCTAATCAAAAGCTCTGTAGAGGAAAAGGAAGCAGTTCTGGTATGATCTGGCTGACTGGAAGGGCTGTGACAAGGAAAAGTATCATGGCCAATGTGGTGTTGGCCATGTCCCAAGATAAAATAATCTCAGCCAAGGGATGTGTTTCAGGGTCAAAAGGTTTGAAGGATTATTACTGCTATTAGAGGTTTAACAGAATTCCAATTATAACCACATCAGAAGCTGAATACTGTGCCAGAATTCACAGAATTTGTTTTATTCACCTCATCATCATTTTTTTTTCATTGTTAAATTGTAAATCGTTTAGTTCTTCAATTAAGTCATAAGTAATTAATTTTCCTGCTGGAAGAAGTTAAGAATTTTCTCTTGTCATATTGTGCATTTGTTGTTCGTGAACCCCATTAATCCGGTGACCAGATAAGGAAAATATTTAAAAGCTCAATGTGTAACAATACTTACCTGAAAATGGCAACAAAAAAGACATAGAATAGAATCCATACATATGTATATTTGATGAAAAGCTGGTGACAGATATGTGAAATTAAGCAGGATATCAGTATTATGCAGGACAGGTCATCTCAATAAATGTAGTATTTCCTTGCTTTTTAAGCAACAATCGTCCCAATAAATCTTGTCTGTATTGTACAACTTCAAGAGGACAACGAATATCACAATGTCCAGTGATTTTGAGACATATCACGTAAAAAAATACAAATATTTGGTAAATACAATAAATGTGATAAATTTGCCTTAGGAATTTCCCCAACGTTGCTATGAGGCCACACATGCTGTAAGTACTGGCATAAAGAAACTCTGCCAAAGAGAGCAAATATAGTACAAACATTTAAATGACTCATTTAGAAAAAAAACTCATTGTTGGTGGACAACCCCAAAATGAGTCATGAGTCAAATGCCACTTATGTTGCACAGGTGCATTGCAGACCAATGCAGAAAGAGTCTGTTTTTTAGTCTAAGAGAAGCCTCACAAAAGCCTCATTGTTTTCAGTTCCTGGAGCCCTGGTCGCATTTTTCAAGAGAAGGGAACCTGTGTAGTGTTTCGTATTGCACCTCACAGACTCGGTCTCCAGGAATCGAAACTGTCCACCAGGAGAATCTGCCAGCGGATCCTTTGCTCTCAAAGCCTGTATGAGGCGTGTGAGATCCTGGTGGCAGCCTCGCCCTCCTCCCCTCCTCAGCCCAATCAGTCATCATCCGCATCAGGAGCTCTGCAACAACAGGTGCCAGAAAAAGAGGATTCAGACAACTGATGCTTCGACAGACAGCCCATTAATAAGGCAACACGGCTGCCAATAAGATATTTCACCAAGAAGCTATATTTTCTTCCAAGCAGGGATGAAAACAAAACAGAAGATCTTGTAGCCCTGCCTGCCACAACACACATCTTGTTTATCCTTTTTTGGTGGTTGATGCGAGAAACAGGCAGTCACACGTGATCCAAATGCATCAGCTGTTGATGTGAGTGTTTCACTGCGAGACACACCCAAGACTCTCCGCTACACAAAGTGTTGAAACTGTAAAGGAATATGTGTCACTTTCGCACACTCTTAAACGAGTGCATACATCCCTAAATACATTTAAATCGCTGACATGTCAGCGGCCTTATTATAGACTCGCGTGTCAATCAGAATCAGAATAGTCAAATAATCCCCAGGGGAAATGTACTTTACAGCACGCCATTCAGGTTAGAAAATAAAGAAAATACGACAGGCAACCAAAACTAAAGTCGAGTTTAAAAAAAAAAAGGGAGGGGGCTGTGGACTAAAATGGAAAAAAGGACTAAAAAAAAAACGTAACAGAGTTACAAATTACAATCTTAAACTTAACAAACTTAACATATTGACCTCAAGCCTGAAGACCCAGGCCAGCAAGAGTGATTCTCCCACAAACACTTGATGTTAAACGCAAGACTTCCCGACTGCGACGCAAGGAGACATCCGGAGGAAGCCATTCGTATGTAGATGTAATTTCACCCAGTCAAACATTAACATGTTTACTGAGAAAACCGATCCGATTTCTCGAGAGCCTAATATGACAAATGAAATTTGGACATTTCAGAGACCCCAAATGATGGCCACTAAAGCGTCCATGAGACTTGACAAGAAGCCCCGTAATGGCAAAATGTCGCCGGCTAAAGGCCAAGGCCGCACTCCAGCTCCGCAGAGGGATGCATGTTCCACGGCCAGCGTTGTATTATGTTTCACCATCACGCGTGAATACGGAAAATGGCCTCTGTAAGTGGGCGCGCTAAACCTCCTCAAGACGTTCACAGCATGAAAACAAGATGGGAGTGTTTTAGATGAGGGCCATGGAACTAAGAGGTTGATTGTGTTACTCTAGAGGGCTCTGACATACTTTTCTACTTCATTAAAAATAGAAATAAAATATATTTCAAAATGAAAACATCTAGGGAGAGTCGTATTGAGAAATAAAATGTGACCATCACTGTTGAATTGACAGGGTCAAGTGAGGAAAGAACGTACATCAAAGTGCGAGTCGGGAGGAAGTCCCTCTTTGGTTTTCCTGTAAACTTAGGCAACCAGTTTTGCAGGTTGTGTTAGCATTAGCGTCGAGTGGTGTTTGTTGTTCTGACCAAGTGTGGGTGAGGGGCCATGAAAGCCAGAGAGGACGACGACCTCTGCATGCGCTGACATGGCTCGTGCCACAGGACGGTCCAGTAGATGAGGACCAGGAGGAGAGCAGCACCTTCAACTCCACAACTCACTCTCTGCTGTGCACTGCGACGGCTAGTTTTGCACGTAGCAAAATGAGTTTTTCCTGCAGTCCAATGAGCTGATGATGATGTTGATGATGCACACTGGTAAGGTGATGCCTTGAATGCCGTTTTGGAACAACTTGAAAATGACGGAATCTGACGGTGACACTGTGTCAAGCATCAACTTTTGGTAAGAGCCAAATTTAGTTACTTTAGGTACAGCCAAATGATGTGCAGAAAAAGAGAGAAAAAATACCATGTGCACGTGTAATGCATTTCATGTGTGTGAAAGAAGTGTAACACATGCAACACGCTAAACAAAACTATACATATAGATTTAAGAAAAGAAAACATCTTGAGAGTGCTCGACCAAATCTGAATCAAACTCATTCCGAGTCGCCTTGATGGCTCAACAGACCTCCAGCTTGACTGGCTTTGTTTTAGCTGGTCTGTTTGTAGGGGGGGGAAAGGGGGGGTTGAGTGGGTGGAGGTGGTGTTTCTTCCTAGCGCACAGCCTCAGTTCCTCTGTAATCAGGTCCATCACTGGGTGTGTCCCCATAGCTCCCCACCACTAATTTCACTGCACTCTGACCACGCAGGGGCAAGCCAGACCGCAGCATGGAGGAAACTCCACCGCAAAACGGCTGATGATAGAGATTGGCTCATCCAGAAGGAATGAGCAGAAAACGGGAAAGTATGGACGGAGCCGACGCGTCGCTGCAGCAGCAGCAGCTCACTGGCTGCCGTGGGACAGCGTGCGGCGCTGCGTCTTTTTCATGTTGCTGACCTACTGCATGCAGACTGTTTGACGCGGCACTCTGTCTTGCATGCTAAAACAAATTCTCCGCTGCTCTGAAGCTGCTTTGAAAGCTTGATCCGCTCTGTTGCTTCAATCACAAAGTATGACAGTCAGCAGAGGAGCAGCAGCAGCAGCAGCGCACGTTTAAACTGAAGGTGAACATCAAGACTAAGGAAGTGGAGGAGGAGGAGGAGAGCTTGAAAGACCATCAAAGCAAAGAAAACCTTTTCATCACAGAGATACATTCTCCTTGAGAGCACCAAGGAAAATAATATTACAGGCTCGGTTTATAACAAACGCACAAATATTTACACGTGCGTCACGATTAGGACCCGTTGACGTGCTCGATCATCGCTCGATCATCGATGTTCAGCTGATGAGCTGGTGAGAGGGACTGTTAGCACGACTGTTAACGTACCGCTGGCAGCAGCTGAACAGGGAGCAGCCGACAGGGACGTAGACGTGACCTTTCTCCGTGGCAGCAGGAAGCCCGCTGGGCTCCCTCAGGAACTTTTGCAGAGCCGTTGTTGGCTCATCCCACTGAGTGTTCTGAGGAGCAGAGGGAAGCAAGTTTAACCCGACAACAGGCCGCAGCCGTGGAGCCTGGACGCGAGGAGTTTTCTTTACTGCACCTTGACCATCTCGTAGGAGCCGGTGATGAGGGCGATGAAGAGCGACAGCACCATGTAGATGAACAAGGAGATGAAGGAGTAGAGGTAGGCCCGGCTGAAGTACCACACCAAGCTGTTCTTGTCTTTGAGCTGCGCGAAGGTGGCGAACATGTCGTCGCCGTTCAGCAGCGAGAACAGACACTCGGACACGCGGTTCAGCTGCTCGAACTGGAGCGGAGCGAAGTCGTTGAAAGAGAAGAAATTCAACCATGAGCTCTCAGCCTCAAGTTTAATGCAATAATACAATTTATTATTGTTGATCACAGTTGAACCAGTTTGGAAACCACAGTGGGGTGTTCACACTTTCAAGCTGTTTTTCCCTTTTCTTACTCTTCCAAAAAAAAAAAAAAAAAAGATCAGCTATGATTGTAAACAACCATAAACAACCAATTTGACACCATGGTAGCCCATCAAATTGATATGGGAGATGTTTGGTTTCAAAGGGAGTAGATCCGTTACAAATGTATCATGTTATTTATTTGATGTTAAATTCATAGGCAAAGCGTCTTTTAAGACCACATGGGCTGAGCTTCCTCAGCATCAATGATGATGTAAAAAAAACAAAAAAAAAACACAGTTGTTCATGCAGATGATGATTTTGAATGCACTGCTCTGATCACTATGAGTCCACGAAAATAAGTGAAGATGTACCTCACAAGCATGGGAACATTTCAGTGTTTCATGAAAACCATTTCCACTGTCTAATTTAAAGTGATTGAGAGAATTCCAAGTGCGCAAAATTATGTGTGAACACACCAAAAGTAGGTTGAGCCTAAAATATAAACCAGGAAGCCTTGTTCACTCTCTTATGGTTAGTTACACACAACTAAATGTGATGATAATACAAAGCTTTGTTTTAGAAATGTTTACTTTACTTTTTACTTTACTTTTTTTTTTTAGAGCAATTTTAAGCATTCAACTTCCCTAATGATGATTGCATATTGCACACTTGATATTGAAATTCAATTAGAAATTCAGGGCAACAACTCTCAAAGCCATCCCATAATGTTTTCAGCACCTTTACTGATTTTCGAGTGCAAGCGAAGTTCTTGGAGCATGCCAGTAGATTATGTCATGAAGCTGGTCATAATGGAGTTCAATGCAGAATGAGTCAATGACTCCAAACTTTTGAACGTGTGTGTATATATATATAAATATATACATAAAAATAAAAAATATAAATATAAATAAAAGGAAAAAGACACACGCATTGACTGCCATGAATGTATTTCATTTAGTAAGAGCCGATACAGCTCTGTTTGCTCTTCGCTGCATGTACGACGAGACAGCTGGCCACGCGGCCGCGCACGCAGAGGGTTTCTTCTTTCCCTCTAAAGCGTTTTGCCCAGAATGTGATAGCATCTTAACACAACATCCCACTGCCTATGGATCGGGGCCAGAGCACTTGTAGACGTGTGGGATGGCAAGTCCGTGGACATCCTCTGTTTACTCCTTCTGTAAATACACGGAGGAGCCCGGGAGGGCAGACAAGCAAAGTAGAGGGGACACCCCCCCCAACCCCCACTCTTCCACCGCCGCCACAACTCAAACGCTGTCAACAGCACTGACACTATTTATCCGTCAATGAGCAGACAAGGAACCGGGACTCGTTTTATGGCAAGTACAGATGCAGGAGCGCCTGCGGTCACTTTCACTTCCACTGACGAAAGAGGAAAAGTCTCGACATCCCTCTCACTGCATGTCTTTGCCATTGAGGTGTAGGTGACTTCGCTTCTCTTATTGAAAGACATCACCTTTACGAGAGGGAATTATCAGGAAGCGTTAGCTTAATCATCAGGCCACAAAGAAAAAGCCGTGCCGTCTGTTGTCGGAAGTTGTGCTGACAAACACCGCAAATCAGGCCTCGGCATATTTAGGGGACCGACTCCTCTTTGGTTTTATATCATCAACAATCTCCCATCTGGTCCCTGACACATCACTTTGACTCATCTCCCATCTGCATCTTCCACCGCACGAGCGCGGCCTCGTTCACATGTCCGGCACGCTTGCACTTCCGTAAACAATTTATCTTAGGCCCAAATATTTTCCCTTGGCTGCAGTGGAAATGTTCACCACTGTGTCACTGGAGAGCACGGCCTCACACGAATGCCTTACTTCCACTTCCTCTTTTTTGTTCCTACATTAAAGAAAAGGGGTGGGGGCAGATAATGCAACAGTGGCAGTTTTTGACGAGAAGGAAGACAATGTCAACTTCACACCTACATTCCTTGAATCATAACGTTCCCCATCTGCCCTGCAGGGGGAGCTATGCAAGAGGGAGGCAGGCCTCTCAATATGGCGACATATATTAATGTCAAAAATAATGCAGAATGGCATTCACACTCCAGTTCTGACTAATGTTAAGTTGGTGAGTCAAGCAGAAACTGCTGACTTTAATCAGCGACAAGGCTGTGAGTGGGGCTTTGAAGACAAAGGCTTTGTTTTAGCAGCACTTTTCATTGGAAGAACAGATACTGACATCTAGTGGTTATATATTCAAAGTGTAAACACAGCCGAACTTGACCTTCCACTACTACACTTGGCAGCTGAAACCAATTCAAGTACATGGAAACGTCATTAAAACTTCCCAAAAGCCAAAAGCCAAAAGCAGGCACTTTTGAACAATGAATCAGAGGTTCTCTTATCTTTAACAAATGTTTCGACTTTCTTACCTTCTCGTGGTACGGCCCAAGCACAATCCAGCCACAGAAGGTGTAGCCCATGTAGATCATGCCGGCGCAGCAGCAGAAACGCAGGACTTTGGGGAAGGCCACCCTCATGGTTAAAATCAGCACCTACACACACGCACAAGGAAAAATGCAAGTGTTTTTACAATGCAACTTGTGAGTGTGGTAGCAGTGCTTCAACAACAACACGTGTTATTTAATTGCCCCAGGTGATGTTATGTTATGCGCGTGAATGTACCTTTTGCAGACTGAAAGATCTGACTAAACATGTGCCAACAGTCCCAGTTAGCTCTGAACAAGGGTTTGGCCAATTAGATGTTTAACTGATGGTGCGGTGAGACTAATGATGAAGACAGATTTTCACACTCACATTGTATTTCTCAAAGTATCCCAGGTACCGGATGACACTAACCCACACCAGCAGTGTTGCCGTTCCCAAGAAGATACTGCACACATCATAGCTGGTCACGCTCTGCAAAAAGAGCAGAACAAAGAAGAAGCACAGAGTCAAAAATAAACAAACACATCTTTTACTAAACCCTGTTAAACAAGCAAATATTTAGAGTCCAAAGCCCATCTGACGCAGAAATCCTCTCTGCAAAGATCCCCCAGGCAGTGGCTGCATAGATAATGTGAGGTTAGCGTTTGCAAGTTAGCAACTATGTGATCAAAATTTACCTTTGCTTGTATTTCAATTTTCAGAATTGATCCAACTATGGCCATGAGGTCGCTGACAATAACCAGCAGATACCAGCCGTTCAGGAACTCCTTCTGGTCATCCTCACACACTTTTTGACCAGAGGCCTCCTGCAGATATCTGGAGAATCTCTGAAATTAAAAGTAATAATAATTAAAAACCATCAGGTCAGGTTCAGGAAAAATTACAGTGTTTATAGGTTTATAAAAACATGTTCACTGAGATAAGCATTTTTCGTTTTTCAATTTCTGAGATTAAATCTGGCTGTTATATGAGGGTGCGAAATTTCTGTTGCGACAGAGGAGAACAAATCCATAAAGAAAAATTATATTTGTATAAATTGGCAAGAGACATTTTCCCAGCCAATCTAAGAAACTTAAACATGGACAAAAGACGAAGCCTAAAAATGAAAAAAAAAAAAAAAAAAAAAAACAAGAAAGTAGCAGTAAAAAACAAAAAAAGATGATAATGTGTGACAGAGCAGGTGACCTGGAGCAGCCTGAGGGCCAGTATTATGGAGCGGGCGCAAAGCACGGCCGATGTGAGGCAAACAATGATGACGAGGCTGTCAAACACCAGCAAATAGTGCGTGTTCTTCTGAGCTGAAACACACATTACATGACTATAAAGAAGTTGCATAAGGAAAATGCCTTTGCATATACAGTAGCGTTTTGAAATGTAAGCATTTGTTTTACTTTTACTTTTTTCCATCCACACTCATTTGTTATTTAATGGGCCTTACCTGTGCCTGATATCTTCCAGGATTTACAGGCAAAACTGTAAGTATCCATATCCAGGGTTATTTTCAACTTTCCACTGTGAAACTGGTTGTCAAATAATATCTGTAGGTAAAGTGAGCATAGAGAGATTGAGAATTTCTGTGAGATTTAATACCCATTCTTGTCTCTTGTACCAGTTTTTCTTTTATTATTGATGAGCAAGAACATCCAGATTCTTAGAAAACATTTAGCTCTCCATTTTCTGCTCAGTTTAATCTTGTTCCTGAAACTGATGCTTTGTTGAGCCTTTCACAGGTTTGGAAGGCGACAAAAAACAAACAAAAAAAGCAAACAGGTAACATCTTTACATCTCTACTTTTTTGTCTGAACAAAAGAAAGTAAGTGTAATCAATCAATGAGGACAAAATGAACATTTTAGTCTTAAAAAAAAAACAAAAACAAAAAAAAACAAGGCCTTCTCAGAGGGCAGAACAAACTTCTGACATTTCATCACTGCTTGTTTATTTTCAGCCATTTAATTAGAACACACCTTGCAAGTTCAGTAATTAGGTTCTGTATCTTGATGTTGGCTGATCAACATTTTCTCCTCCATGCTTTCTAATCACAGTCAACAAGGCAGAAGCTTACCATTATAAAGAAGGAGTAGCAGTCAGGCAACTCCCGGTATCTGACTGTCTGTAAGTTGATACTCTTAAGCTGGAAGGTAACCTTGATGTCGACAAGCCTGAAAGGAAAATGGAGGGATTGAACGTGAAAGCAGTCAAGTCCATAAAGCAGCAATGGTAAAAGATGGATTCATGTCTACCTGGAGAAGTCAAGGTCAAAAAAGGATGCATTGTGGGTTTTCCAATGTTCTGCCATCTTTGGATCAAATGTCAAGCAAACTACAACAGAGATATAAAACATAATAATGATGATTTTCTGGGGTATTGTTCATATGTACACAGGTGTTTTTCTTTAATGTTCTGTAGCTCTACGTAGTTTGGCCAGACACACGTTATAAAGTCAACTGAATCTCAACTATTGGAAAACTCTGCTTTACCGTTTGCCTGGTCAACATCATCTTTTGCATGTGATGATTGATTGGCCAAATTTCACCCCGTTAAGCCACAGAAGAAAGGTTAAAAACACAACCAGAATTGTGCTAACGTAAAGCATTCTGGCAGTCATCCTCCTGACTGGATTAACATATTAATTTAGTCTCCCACTGCAGTAAGGACAAGGGGTGGACAGGGCCGTGAGTTCAATAATTGCGTACTTTCTTACCTGTCTCTACCTCAGAGTCAATGTCATAGGTCTTGCCAAATGGCTCCACACTGCTTTTTCTGTACTGCTCTTTACACAACACCAGAGGCAGCAGATTTCCATCTGCGTCATCGGCGTAGGTGATAGGACCCACAGAGAGCTTGCCCAACTGGCTGTACTGTAATTAGATGGTAAAAATGTTAACGGACAGTACTTCTATTGCATTTTTCTTTACTTTATCTGCACCTTAACAGCGTCCGACATGCTTTACCAAGGCTTCTCATTCATCCACTCGCACACACATTTGCACACCGATGGACTGCTGCCGCCATGCAAGGCTCTGCCAGGCAGTGACACTGGGACTGCATCCACAGTCCCCCATAATCAGATACTTTATGTAAAAAACACAAATTCCAAAGCAACTGATCTGAGCCAAAGGGTGTTAACACTGAAAAATAACCACATGGCCAAGAGGAGCACAAGATGGCAGAGTGTGCCCGTACCTGATCCAGAACAAAGGACAGACTTTGGTATAAATCCTGCTGGGTGTACACAGCGGTGGAGTAGTCGTCTTCGTCCACCCGCTGTAGCCCCTGACAAAGAGATGTTTCAGGGCCATCATGTTCTCCTCCTTGTAAGCAACCACCAGCTGATTGTTGAGGCCGAACATGATGAGCTGTGGGCCGAACAAGAGGGGGAGAGAGAGAGAGAGAGAGAGATCATTTATTAGTTCTTGAAGTTTAAACATGGCATCAATTCCATTGTCATTATAAAGCACAGCAAAAATGTAGGCTGTATTGTGGCTTCTCTGTCAGAGCTGCCATAATGCAGAAAGAAAAACAACATGAGACAGACTGTTGTCTGCGATACTTTATCTGTAGACATGGAGACATATATATTTAAGTACGTTCCCTTGGTTGTTTCATGTGAAAGTGTGAAATACTCTTCTTCTTGTCCAACTTAAGGAGGAAGCAACTACAGATTCCTCGTAGTGTGGGCGGGTTATAAGGACTGTTATTGAGAAACAGCACAAAAATGTTGAATAGTCAGCATATTTCACAAATTTTCATATGAAAATTCTGGAAAGTTTCATTTCATTTTTGTTAGAGAAAGAAAGATGCTTTTACATTGTATCCCGTGATATGCTTAAAGATGCTTTTATATTTTATCTCACGATATGTTATAAATGATATACTTATAAATGCTGCAAATAAAATATAATAGCCACAGCTTTGGAGCTGACATGAGGAACGTGGGAGAAGAAGATGATGTAGCAAAACAGGACACGGCCGGTACCTGTTTTTGCCAGGCTCAGCTCTACAGCAGAATCCACATTTTTTGATACTAACGTATGTCTTATCATCCAACCTTATACTAACCCAACCCATGTAACCAGAAACCGCCCTAATGGTTACGGAGGCACTTCAGAGTGGCGTGGATGGACAGTAACTGATGCCCTCCGTCACTGCTCTCCTCGCGAGAAAGATATACTGACTCCTGTGTGTTTCTTTGATACTTTGTAGGTTTGAACCTGACAATTTTCATGAAAGAAAAAAAAAATTCCCTTTCGATGAGCAAGTTCCAAGTCCTCCAAACAAACATGATTTGATCATCGTCCAAAAATAGCCACAAATTCTGTCATTTTGTGATTTATTAAAGGGCAAACAAATAAATGCACTAAAAATAATGTTGTTTTTTGTCGTGGACCCCCTGAAAGGTCGATTACAACCACATCTCTGAGTACCTACTCACAGACTGATCACATCATATCTATTGCAGTTGCTCTCAACAGAAACACGCTTCATACCTGTGCGGTGATCATAACGATCTTGAGGATTTGCACCCCGAGTTTCCAGGGTATGTGCTGCCGGGCCTGGTACTTCTCACACGGGTTCATGAAGTAGAATTTGAGGTCATCTCTCAGGCTCTGATCCTTCACGACGTCCTGACTCGAAGCCGAACTGGAACAGAAACGCAACCACATCGTGCACAGTCCTCGAAACATGATTATTCAAGGTCCTTTTAAAAATAAATACAGAAATAAATCCCGGTGTGGAACAGCAGAAGACGGAGATATTTCTTTCGCGCGAACTGGGTTGAAAAATAATTCTGTTTTTCACCGTAGAAAGGTAGGTGAACGTAAGGTGGGGGACCTGTCTGCCTGGGTTTACAAAGAGTGATTCACGTCGGTACTTTCAATATTTTATCAGTACGTAGCCAAAAGGCTTCTTCCATTTAAATTCAAACTTACGTACATAAACTTGGCTAAAGGGTAAATAAAAAAAAGAAAAAGAAAAAAAAAGTCGGGGGGGGGGGATTTAATTTAAAAAACGAACAAACTGAGAAGCCACCTGACTGAGCTGCTCCTGTCCAGGTACCGGACCAGTAGCTCCATGACTGCAGCCGCCTGGCTCGTCCTGACACTGACAGCAGCAGCACACACACTCACACACATACACGCAAGAGCAGCTTCCAGCCAGCAAATTAGGAAATGAGTAACAGGCGGCGTGCGGGTTACCAACCTACGGCCCGAGTTCCCGCGAGGGACGCGATGGACAGATTCAAGATTGTCTATTTGTCATTGTGTGTCCATAACGAAATTTCCTTTCGAGGTTGTTCTCGGCTAAAAACAACAACAACACTGGGGACAATAACCATAATACACTCATAATAGAGAAAAAACACTCAAGAGTGTGTGTGTTCAAAGACAGAAAATGTTCCAATGTGCAAATGAATCACACAGCTTTGCCGCCATGTCCTTCTTTGTAAACACAAATTAGACACAGTACCAAAAATATGATGCTTTGGTGTTCACCTTTTTGTTTTTCTTGTCTTGTTTATTCATTATCTACTTGTTTTGTTAATTAGCAAATCCCTTGGGCTGTTTTTTTCTAACCTCGGGCGCCATGTTAAAATATGGCAACAAGTTTTAAGGTTATAAATGTGAAAAAACAAAACACCTCATTGGTTTGTTGAAGCCCGTTCCCAGAGGAGCCAAGAGTCGAGGGAAGGTCAAAAATACCTGACTCCTAGACCACCAACTACTACTATTACTTGTCTAACGTCACGTAGCACCGTCAAAATCACACTGAACTCGTGAAATTCATGTTGAGGTTTTTATAATGTTTTGTCTGATAAATCTTATTCATTTTGTGGGGAAATAATATGAACCAGCTGAGGTAAAATGTATGATGTATGATTGTAAAATGTCAAATGTCTCCTCCTCAGCCAAATGAACCCTCTAACACATTTATCAAGAGCCTAGAACAGGCATGGGCCTCGAATACGGCCTGGAGGCCAAATGCAGCCTGTTAAGCTTTGTAATCCGGCCCGCCAAACCAGAAAATGTATTAATAGAAAGTAAGTCATAAAATAGCTGGATTTCATCAGTTTGTTTTCAGTGTTTTAACAGTCATTTCCAAGAAGAGCTAAACAAAGTAGGGCTTCAAAGACACATATTTTGCAGTAACTTTGCTTTTGTTAATTCCCAGTTGGCATTAAAGCACGTTTTCTACATATCCCATGATGTTTTTTTCTCCTATGAGGTGGTTCACCAAAACACTCAATCCATCTGCCCCTGCTCCGGCACCCCATTGTAGCCCACCAGTCAAAAAGTTTGCCCATCCCTCGACTAGAAAAACCATCAAAGCATCAGGCACTGCTTCCACTTGTCCATTCCCTGAAAAGGGCACAGTGCTTTTTTGACAGCATGACTGAATGACTTGGAAAACTATTATTAAATGAAGCCATCTTTATTACTCTTACCTTCAGAGTATAAACTTTTGTAAGAAAGCATGAGTAAAACTGTACTGTTGCGCTGAATAACTCGGTGCGTATCTGGATTCTACAATAGCCCATGGCTGTAGAAAGGGTAGTGGACATATGGTCACCTCACCACCCATGCACGGGAAATCATGTGCCATCTGAAGCAGAAGTTTGTCTTTAAAGTGCGAGTTTTCCTAGTGAAGGACCACGGGTATATAACTTGGGATTTTAGTCAAAATTGGTGATCACATGTTGAAAAAAAGCAAACAAACCCCTAGCCAGGCACAGAGCGAAGAGAACTAAAGCTTTATTTGTAAAACAAATAATGTTCCTGCCAAGAACATTTTTTGTGCCTTCATAACATGTAAAACTTAAAAAATCAGTCATTGATATACACTTCCAGTTTATATTAGAATAATTCCTAGTATCATAAATTCACTCTTCTGGTTAAAAATGGCAAGTAATCAACTGTAAACAAAAAGTACTTCAGAAAACGCGCTTATCTTAATTTCAATTTTTAAAAAAAGCTTCAAAAAGGGTAGAAACATTTAACTCTTTAAAAAAGTGCATTGCATCCTAATTATATTTACAGTATTATCATGTGCAAATTTGATTGAGACCAAATTAAGTCTTGCAGCACACAAACACACACACACTCTCTGTCTGTCTGTCTGTCTCTCTGTAACAGTGGCTGCAGTAGTGTGACCAACATATTTACCAACAATAACCCACAGTTTCACAATTCGTATGAGTGTAAGAGGGAGGACAAAAAAACACAATCCAAAACAATCTGGGGTCTGTCAAATTGCTGAGCTTTGCATTATGTTTCTCAGTTCCTCAATCAGTAGCAAGAACATTGGGGAAACCACTTGCTGCTGACATAAAGACTTAATGCTCTCATTGTAAAAGCTGTAACTGCCCATTGCCGGACTTAGATCACAGCCAAGTGAAGATAGTGACAGTGGCAGGTCTGCAAGGCCTCATGGGCGCTGAAAGGGGCGTCACGCTGCAGCAACCTACAGAGTTTTGGGGACAGGGGAGAATTGTTTCTTTAGAAAAAAAAAAAATCCAACAAATTTCAACCTAAAAGTTTTACACTGTACAACAAGGCACATTTGTTTGGAACACTTGGAAGCAAGACAAAAGTCAGCAGTCAGAGAGGCTTCATGGCTGTTTCACCTCCCCAACCCGTCCCTGAAGTGTTTCTGTCCTACGATGCTGCCGACGACTCCTGGACAGGAACACCAAGAGTTTCAATGTGTGCGTGTGAGTCAGAGGATGTCCTGTCTTTGGCTGAGACTTTTACTTCCTGTAGAGTTAGAGAGAGAGAGAGGGGGAGAGAGGGAGAGGGATGGGTTATGTTATGTAATGTCAATATGCTGACATGTTCAATATGAAATTGTTCTGTCTCAAATACCCTGACAACCACAAACCTAAACAATAGAGGGATATTAAAACACAGCACACACACACACAGATAAATGACTGAATCATTTACTGCATTTCCTAATATGACGTGATTAATCACATTAGGAAAGAGGTAAAGGTTTGTTTACACAGAAGAAACCATGACTTCTAGGAAGGATGGAGGACTATGGACTACACAAAACACAGGGATTGATACATTGGTCAATTAAATAATCAATTTTCATGTAAATATGAGCTCATTACTTGACTGAAACCAATTTATAAATGCCTGTTTTTAATTGTACAATGTGTCATTCATTTCTGAAATGCTTCATTATCATTTCTGTGACCCTTGTGGTCCCCCATACTGATGATCAGGGGCGGTTCTACATAAATAAACACATAAAATAGGGCTAGCGTCAAAATAGAAAACCTACACACAAACAAACAAGTTGTGTGGATATACACTCAATTACCAGTTTATGTTGTTCATCAATATCCTTCAACCCAGAAGCAGATGTGCCATTCTGAAGCTGTGTAGCAAACAGGGGGCCTTTAAAATGTTTAACCAAAGTAAAGTTGCACACTTTACTATCTCAAGATGTAAATTCTGATTGAGTTTTTTATGCATTCTAAGAAAAGCTCACCTGGACGTCCGCCTGAGCAGATTGCCCTTCCACCAGAGACTCCAGTGTGCCTCCTGTTCTGCTCCGTTCATCTTTAGCAGGGCTTTTTTTCACTTTCTGTTGTTTACTCTCTGAATGATCTGAATCAGATTTAGCAGCTTTAGTGTTCGTCTGGGCTGTGGGAGCCGGAGTGTCCTGAACACGTGCTCCTGCAGGCTCCTCCAGCGTCTCCTCCTGGTTTTCTGGATCTGAAACGCCGGATAGGTTCTGCTCCGTATCGGGCCGCACAGAATCCATCTCGTCATCCGTGTAAGGACGGTCGGCTCTGCGCAGAGTCTCAACAACAAACGGAGCCGCCGCCTCCCTTTGTGCATTTGGTCGTCTCCTGTAAACCCTGTTCTTGTGTTGCTGCCTGCCTGCAGCCTGATGCCCGAAGCCGTCGCCTCCAGCTAAATGGTCGCTGTCCTCGATTTCGTGGAACTGGCGCGGTGGTTGCTGCAACTGCGGGGGCGGTGGGTCCCGTGGTGGGCGCCGAAAAGGAGCCAAAACACCATACTGGAAGGCTCCGTGCACGCTGGTGTACACCAAAATCTGTAGAAGAATCAAATCAACACATTGCTCATAACAAAGAGGTCAGTTTTACACAATTAAAAAGTTGCTAATCTCAGGTCTTTACCACAAGGAGGAAGGCCCCAAGGACAAAAACTGGGAGCTGAAGTGTAAATGGCAGATCTTTCAAGAGGGCTCGGATAAAATCACTGATCCCTTCTCCGACGTGTTTCATCGGCTCCGTAATGAACGTTACAATAGTAACCGAGATGGCCTTGAAGAAAATGGTAAGAGCATAGTCAGAAATTATCGTGAAGACAAACATGTCAATCACGGCTGAGGATAAAAAAAGATATGAAAAGGTTAAAGAACAAAACATGAATGAATGAACTGCTTTATGTCGCTTCATTCATAAATTTCTTGCATTCTCACGTAAAATTATGAACTTTACACGCGGCATCATTTAACAAAGAGGTCATCGAGGAGAGCTACCTTGGTAGGAGGTACCAGCAGAAGTGGGTTAACGAAGAGGACCTCGTAGTATTGTTGACATGGGTCATCCTGAAGTGTCCATGTGCGCCTGAACCACTCTGCATGAGACAAGAGCAAAAAGAGTGCTTGCGTGGGTAAGTTTATGTGCGTGTGTTACACAACTGTTCATGATAAGGAGGCATATGGAGACAGTATTGCGAAATGCACAACACCATTTGGAGAATGACCTGCACACAAAGTAACAACAGGCAAGACTGATAGCAATGAACACAATGTTACTTTTAGCCAAGAACAGTTGAGTTGAGTTGAATGTAATTAGGTTAAAAGAAGACAGTACTCTGTGTTACTTCCTTGGAATGTACAGTTCCAACAGAGCCTTCTCCACAGCTGCTCCCACCCCCTGGAGCTCCCTATCCAAACACATTCGTCACTGCACTGACCTGCCCACCTGCTTTTTACATTTTATTAATTGTCCTGTTGTGTTATACACTTCACCGTCTTCAATTTCTTTTTAGATCTGTTTGATTTTGAGTAATTTTATGCATTTTGATTTACTTATAGTTTTGTATATACTGATTTTATTATTTTAATTGCCTTGTAAAGTGTATTTGAGTTTAAAGAAAAGCACTATACAAATAAAATGTATTCTTATTTATTATTAATACAGTGAAATTACAACTAAGTCAATAATAAGAGCCCAGCCCCTCAACATGCTTGTGCCACTCTGCTGATGTAAAACGAAACGGTCAGCTCAGCTCCAATGTAAACAGAGGCGGTTAAAAAAAAAACAAAAAAAAAAACAGCTCAGATAAGGAGGAGATACCTTTTATATTCACTGTATCTGAAATTAAAGAACAAAGGCTGTTTTCGGAACATAGTGTAACGACGATGAAAACCCCTGTTCTTCCTTTGAATACATGGAGCTATAATCAAAACTGGTGGTGCTACAAGCAACCACTGTCAGTTAGTAGCCATTCACACCAGCGGTGGGTGAAAAGTAAAATAGGGTATAGGTCAACATTGAGTGGATATTGGACTTGGACAACAGCAAAGTGGACAATTACTCAGCATCAATCAATCAAAAGTTACTTCCATAGCAAACATTTGTGAACACAATTTACCCCAGAAGCAAAATCCTTGAACTGAGCCAAAGGTAATGCAAGAACAAAAAAATAAAAAAAAAATAAAAAAATGGGGGCTGCTTCCGAAAGTTAATTTCAATGTGCAAATAACTCACCCTTCAGGCTAGCAGTCCACTCTATTTTCTTTATACCAGTGCATCGTTCACCGATGCCATCCAATGACGCCATTTTTTTCTGGTGCTCAGCAAATGCTATCTGATAAAAAAAGATATATAGATATAAATATATTTATACATGTATTATTAAATGTGTGTGTGTGTGTGTGTGTGTGTGTGCTTACAAGGATTAGAAAAAAGATTCTCCTCACCTTGTACAGATAGAACCAATTCCAGATGATACTCATGATGAATCCTACGGCACACACCCTACCGATCTGCAAAAACCACGACACCTTTGACCACAGCTCAGTGGCTATGGTCACCACCATAATAGAAATGAGCAATCCAAGCTGTGATACAAACAAAGAGGACATGGCTGTTATGATGCAGGAACGCTCCCGTCTCGAAAGAAGCAACAAGAAAAGCAGCATTCTTTTGAAACGGCACCACGAACATGTTGCAGCACCTTCTCGCTGCAATATGCTCTTGAAAAGAAAAAAAGAGAATGAATTACAACTACATCTAAAACTTACTTTTATTAGTGTATCGAGATCCACACCAAAGGTATCTTCAAACCGCCACCTCCAAACTTCAGAGTCGTGTGGTCTGATATCTACCAGTATTTGACTGATGGCATTGTCCAGAGCGCCGGTTCTCCAGCTCTCCTTGCCTTCCAGTAGTCCCTCAATCTCTGTGATTGACTGTCTTGACAGTTTGATTTTGGCATCATAAAGGACATCTGACGAGTCACTGTGCTGTAAATTGAAGGAAGAAAAAAAGACTTGTCATTTCTACTCTTTGAATAAGCTTATTTTTCTTGATCTGAAAGCGCTAATAGACCTGTCTGAAATTACAGTCTACACCAGGGGCGGGTAAACTACATGTGTGAAAACAATACCCACCAAATCAAATCTTTTCAGTTCCTTCAGAAGCCGGCTGAGGAATCGCCGAAAGACGGGAGTACATGTTGGCTGCTGGGACATGGTATTAATTTTCTTTTTGTGTTCTTCAATCTAAAATAAAAGACACAGAATTAAAGATTAATTTACCAACTCAGACAGAACCTTGTCTTGCATGTACTTCATTGCGACATGGCAAAGAGTTTTGTTGGGAGAAAAAGTAAAGATGATATGTACACGACTCTACAACAACTAGCAGGTGTAAACGAGAATAAACACTGGGAAGTGAAGTGTAAATAGCAGATCTTTCAAGAGGGCTGGGATAAAATCACTGATCCCTTCTCCGATGTGTTTCACCGGCTCCGTACAGGCCCCAGGGCCACATTTTATTGTTGGCCCTTTATAACTTGAAGAAATAATATTAATAGTAAATCATAAAAACCGCAGCATATCATCAATTTTTTCAGTGTTTTTAAGAGTCATTTCAATAAATAGCTAAATACCATGGGGCTTCAAAGACGCATACTTTGTGAGAACGCTTTTGTCCATTTTCAAAAGACATGAAAGCACATGTTTTCTACGTATCCCATGATAATAATAATAATAATAAAAAATTCTCTCCTATGAGGTGGGTCACCAAAACACTCCATCCATCTGCTCCTGCCCCTCTGTCAAGTTTTAGAAGCCATTGTTGTCCACCAGTCAAAAGGTTTGCCCAGACAATGGTCCAATAGTTGCTGCACATCACGCCAAGTAACCAACCTGTCTTTGTAGCTCCGTTATTTCCTTGCCGTGCTGTGACCGCTCAGTCAGGATGGCTTCCTGGCTGCAGTACTCCCGCCTTTTGGTTGGCACGTTGGGGTAATTTGAAGTCTGCAAGGCAGTCGAGCTCACACACTTAAGTTTTCCCTAACGGAGACACAAAACGCGACCTACAGGCCGGTCTGTTGAGTCAACCAACTAATTCTCACCTCCACGGACTCCCTCCCTCTGGTGCTCGGCTCGTGGTTCAGCATGTCGAACGGGTCTATCCAGTCGTCCGCGACTCTCTCAGCCAAGGCAGCCAGCAAGAAGGAGTATAGGAGCGCAACACGGAGCATATTGTCGCTGACGAACGACGAAACGCTTCGAAATG
The DNA here is from genome assembly GCA_009823395.1 of Thamnaconus septentrionalis. Classification (NCBI taxonomy): domain Eukaryota; kingdom Metazoa; phylum Chordata; class Actinopteri; order Tetraodontiformes; family Monacanthidae; genus Thamnaconus; species Thamnaconus septentrionalis. Next base: position 11,620,182 of record CM020508.1, on the reverse strand, counting down.
CAGTATTAGTATTGGTAGACTACTACGCGAACTCGCGTCCCATAAAAGTGTTTGCTAATACAGGAGAGCAATAGCAAGTCGAGCTAGCTAACTAACTAGGCTTCATACAGCGTAAACAAAACAATGCTAAACTGCGGCTTTGCCTACCAACCAATAACCAACAGATTAGAAGTTACCATCCCATGTAAACGCGATATCCTGATGCATAGACGAATACGAAGTGAATGTCTACTGACAGGAATATACTTTGGGCTGCTGCAGCATAAACGGACAGAATCGTGGCCCTCTTTTTTGACGTTTCATACGAAGCGTGACCCAACAAGGCTAGCAAAGGCTCACGGGAAATGATGTTTATCGTTTCAATAAAACAAAACATTCCCATGGCCACAATTCAAGTAAAAATACTGTTTATGATAGCAATTTCAAACATTGGGTTTGAATTCTGTCAGATTTAAAAAGGGACCATATATGACATGATTTCGTCATTTATATCATAGTTTAGTTTTACGCTCCATGTACGCAACGGTAAAACAGTTCCATGCGCGGCCCAAGTAGCCTCCAGTTTAAAAGAACAGATTCTTCGCATTTGTCGCTGTTGTGAGAATAAATTATTTTATCTGTGATGTTTTGTTAATTTATGGACATTTAATGTTACGTTTGCTGTCATTGTCGCCGAAGTCGTTTTGGTGAACGAGCGAAGGACGGTAGAGACCATAGACGGACGCCAATGTCATCCAATTTTGAATTCATTTATCGACTACATCATACGGTTTCTCAGCAGAGCACAGAGAACATTCCCAGGACGGTTCACATCCAACTTATTCTCAGCTGTTTGAGCTGCTGCCCGCTGGGAGGCGCTACAGACGCATTATAAGCAAGGACAAACAAAAAAGGTTTCTTTTGGTGAGCCATCACCAACCTAAACACCTTCTGCACTATAATTATTCTGTAAATAATTAAACCATATTGTGGAATACATTTTACATGTTCTTTTTTTTTCCATTTGTGATACTTTTTACTTTCTTACCTTTACGTTTGTATATAGAGCCATTTGAACTGTCTTGTAGGACTTTATCTTGTACTTTATACTTATGTTTTTAACATTACGTTTGAACTGAAAAAAGCTTTCCATTTTCATTGGACACTGTATAATGACAATAAAGAGCATTAAATATAAATTTATAACATAATCCTCAATTGATTATGACAGTGGCAAGAACACCCAAAACACGGCTGTTGTCAACTATGAAAAGCTTGTGTTTTTGACATAGTAGGACCCAAAATTATGTGAGCACATGGAGGTCCATCTAAATACCCTGATGAGGAGGGAGACTATATTTAGAGGAAAATTAACTACAGGTCCCATTTACACCACAATATCTAGAGAAATAATTTAATAGAAATAAATCCTTGAGAAGGATCAGACCCTAACCCGGCATCGAGTCCCATTTCATGAACTGTTGCCATATATCAAAAACATATTTTTTGTTGTGTTTAAAACATAAAACTCAAACTCTTTTACAGAAAATGTTTATTGTAAGCATGTGTATAGATATTCACAAAATTTATACCAGCATGTCTGAAAAGTACAATAGGATGGTGCACCGGCTTTACTGCCACAAAAAGTTTTGTTTACGTCACTGAAAACTGTATGTGCACAGAACTCCAGTACTGAAATATCCTCAGAATTTATCAAGCAGTGTCTTTAACTTCAAGGCAAGAGTGTAACAGTGTTACACCAAGAGTTCATTTAGCTCTCCAGGAAGTTATTAAGGAGACTTGAACGTGGCAGGAGCTTGAAAAACAATGTTGAGGATTCCGTGCAAAATGACTTTACAGGATCTTACACTTGGGTGGACGGGGAAGTCCAGGACTGTCACAAATTTATCGTCCTTTTCGCATTTTTCCGGCTTTGGGCCCTCCTCTGCCCCCCTTTGGCTGTCTTTTTCCTTTACCCCCCTTGGCACGTTGTTCTTTCCTTTGCATTCCCCTCATGTCCTTCTTCATGCGACTGTCCACCACCTTGAAGGCTCCCTTGACGCCGGCGGGGCGTCTTACCTTCTTACCTGCGGCGCCCTTTTTGGTCACAACATAGGTCACCTCCCTCTTCTCCTTCCCAATGCCAGCCTTCTTATAGATACTAAGTAGGTGCAGAGAAAATGACAAGGGGGAATGATTAGCATTACATTTCAACAAAGAGTAGAAAGGCATTTTCCAGTTAGCAACTGCACTGCTGGTACGTCATACCTCTTCAACTGAGCCATTTTCTCTTTCTCAGAGATGTCCACTGTGTTGACAACAGCCTCGGCTTTCTTCTTTGCCTGCTCCATCTTCTTCAGCATCTGGAAAAACAGACAAGTGAAAAAGATGAGATACACATGTTTAACAGTGGCTAGAAATCATTATTTTTGAAAATTGGAAAGAAAAAAAAAGTTTAGAGGAGGTTAGTTTGTTCCTCCATTCTTACCCTCCTCTTCTTCCTGGCCTTTGCCTCAGCAACTCGTTTGATTGGCCGGGAATTAATCTCCTTCCATTTCTGTTTGTACTCCTCCACCATCTCCCTGGTGACTGGAATGGGCTTCAGCCTGTGTTTTTGTTCGTCTTGCAGGAACCACTCAGGTACATCCCAAGGCTCATCAGAACTAGCAAATCTGCAGCAAACATGAAGGATTTATATATTAACACCCAACTTCTTATAATTATTATTATTCACTTTATAACACTGGTAGTATAAACTTAATAAATGGCAAGAAGCCCCAACTAATAACTGTCATCCTCTGCAGTGGAAAAGTAGATATGTGGAAAAAAAAATCGAAACTAGCTCTACTTAGATTTATCTTCCACTCATCCACTGATGCGCGAGGAGATAACGCCAAATGCACACAACAAAAGTGACAAGGCAAAAAAAAAAAGTTTCCTGTGCAGACACGTATAAGTGGTCATATTAGTGGACAAGGGGGCCTGACCTGTGGAAGGAGCCATCCACCAGGTCCCGAGCTTTTTTCTTGGAAGTGGCAATCTCACAGCCCAAAGCCAGACCCTCGGCATCCAGGATCCGGGCCTTTTTACCTGGGGAGCAGGAAAAAGCACAAACACTCAAAACACACACGGCGCTGATGCACTTCGACCTGCTGCAATTCCACCAACAGTTTGAGTTTATAGGTCAGCCTCGATGCATTGTCAACCCATTAGAAAGAGTTGAATAGGAGTGATTTGAGGGATTGAAGCCTTGAGAAATTCTAAATGTTCCGTGGACTCACTGGTGCTCTCCACAGGAACCACCGAGAAGTCGTCATCATCAGCCCCAGGCAGCCCACCAGCTCCCCGGGCCTGCTTCATTCTTGTGATCTCCCTGAACAAATCAGCAGAGTGTTCTTTATTGACAAACCGCCTATCTGTCAGCCAGGACTGCTGAAAAATATTTGAGGGAACACTGTTCTCTGCATATCCACACGGCCAAAGAAATGTATTTTTTTCTTACTTCTCATCGTCGCTGCTGTCATCCGAGTCACTGTCAGTTTGTTCTGCAGGTCCCTGTGGGCCTTCAACCTTTTCGGCCTCTGCTGACGAGCCCTTCACCCCTGCCTCCACCTCTTCAGCATCCTGCTGCTGTGCTTTTCTCTTTTGGCCCTTTTCTGGAAGAGATTTGGGCCTTTTAGAAAATCAAAGGTTTAAGAGTGAACAGATTTAAATCACAGACTTTTTCCATGAAAAGAAATGCTACCTGTTTGTTTGTTTTGAAGCCACTCGCTTTGTCGGAGCTCGCTCACAGCATCTCCCTCCAGGTCAATCTCAGAGAAAATGCCCTAGAGGGCAGACAGTGGGCGGGATACATTGTCAGAGGTCACACTGGAAATTTTGCACGTGATGCAGCAAAAATCACAACCTATTTTTTTTTTTTTTTTTTTTGGACAGTTGCAGAATTTTGTTCTTTCGCTGTTAATTTCCAGATTTAACATGGGAACAGCAGGGGGCCGTTGAGCTATGAGGTTAGGGGTGACCCTGCAAACTAGTGGCAGAAAACCACTGCATAAAACTAGCTTGTATTCCTGTTGACCAGACAATGAAACATACCTTATTGAACCAAAGGTCAGTCTCACGTTTCTTCTTCTCCTCTTTTCCTTCTAGTTCCACCAGCAGGCCACTCCCCTGCCCCTCGTTCTCCTCGTCGTCCTCCACAGTAAATTTTACCCTGGGACACCAAACACCAATTAGCAAACCAACGCTCATCGACGTTTCCAAGATCTCTTTCTTCAAATAAATGGGAGCGTTTATCCTCGAGTCCTTTACTTTTTCTTCTTGTCTTTTTTCTCCAGCTCCTCCTGCTTCTTCGTCACCTCTTCCATGTCCTCGTCATCTAAATCAGAAGCCAGCGACATTTTGTCGGCCTCGTCGTCGTCTTCCTCCGACAGGTGGAGGTCATCATCTTCATGCACAAGTTCGTCTGCTGCCTTCATGTCCCCCTTGGAAATGTCAGCCAGCGACTGATGCAGAAACACGAGTACAAAGGAAATCATGTTTTTAGTATTTTCAACTTTATTTAATGGAACTGCAAGTTGATGTAAACGAGCCAGGAAAAGGGAAGGCGGATGTGTGTGTCTTTTAATTTCACCTTTTGCTTGTTGATGGTGCTGAGGGAAAACATGGATGAGTCACCCGAATCCGCGATGGAGACGCCCGGCAGGTCCATCTTTAGCTCCACCCTCTCCCTCTGCTTCCGTCGATCCTTCAGCAGCTTCCTCTTCTTTCTGATGGTGCAGGACAGGTTGACAGGTTTACTTACAGCCCGCCAGATGAGCGCTGGTACTGTGCACCACTTGAATTTCATCCGCCAATTCAAAAAAAAAAAAAAAGCATAACAATGTCATAACAACTGTCAATACTATACAATCCCACCTCGACTAACAAAGCAAGGTGCACAATCTTTAACGGAGAAATGTGAAGAAACTACTGTGTGACAAACCGTTTGAGCTCAGCCACCTCCTCAGCCTTCAGCTCTGCCAGTTTCCTCTCCATTTCCTCCTCCTCATCCTCCTCCTCCTCCTCCTCTCCCTTCTGCGACTCCTTTTTCTCATTCGTGTCGTCTTCATCCACTTCATCATCAGAACTTAAACTGAAAATTAAAGGGGGCTTTTAAAATCCGGCTGCCAAAAACAAGTGCCAAAAAGCACCTGAGTGATCCAAAGGGCTTACTTCATGTTGTCACCCAACGGTTTTGCCTCAGCCCTCATTTTTTTGACAACGTATCTTCTCAGTTTGGACCTCCAGCTCAGCAGAAGGCTGTTTAACGAGAGAGAGAGAAGAGATACGACGTGGGTTAAACTGGTCCATTGCCTGTTTTACTGCTGTGGTTTCACAGTAAAAACGTACCGCAGCTCTTTGCGGCCCAAGACTTTAATGTCGCGACAGCACTCCTTGATCTCAGCACTGGTGGCCCGGTGAGACTCCAAGTACTTGTCATCAAAGCTGATCTGGATGAAGAAGCCAGAACAATTGTGAGCACTCTCTCTTTAGTGTCATGATTGACCAGTGTCTATGACAGCGAGACAACAAATAAGTGGCACATCAATTTGGTATCTGTCTTTAAAAGGCGGATCTCACCTCACTAGCTCTGCCCAGGAAGTCTACCGGGTTGTCTGCTTTCAGGAAAGACGTCACCGTGAAGCTGTGGAAGAGCGTCAGATCACCGTCTGCGTATCCTTCTGCCTGCAACAGAATCATTTAGTCAGTCATGAGCTGTTATTCAGAGTCAGAGATTGTGACTCCATAGTATTTGAGAGTAAAATCAATGACCGATTAGAGGCCACGATGTGTAAGCCAGACATCTAGTTTGCTGTGCCATCATATAATGGACATGCCTTTGGTTTCTTGGAAGGGATCAGGTCGCTCACGCTTGTGACCTGCACCTCCACCTCCTTGAATGCATGTTTCGGGTCAAAGAACTTGCTGTCAATTTTGTCTGGGGCAAGAAAACCTAGCAAGGACAAAAAAAACAACAAAATGTTTTGAGATTTATCAAATTTGATGATCATCTCACATTGCTAACAGCAACCAGCATCTCCCACTCACCCTGACAGACGACAAAGATCTCTGCAGACTCATTCCTGGACGCTTGCGGCTTAGTAGCCTGCACCTTCTTGAAGAGCTGCTGGAAGATCCAGAGCAGTGGCTGGTAGTCTTTGGAGCGGAAGACCTTGGTGACAAAGGTGCCCCTTTGGTCAAAAAGTCACAGGCCAGCTTGAGAGCCATGAGGGTCAAATGTGCTGGAAGGGGGAAAAAATGTATTTCCAGTCAGATTACAACAGAAATCTCAGTGCAACTCGCAGAATTAAAAGAAAGTTTAACTTTCTGTGACACAAACCTTGTGAGAAGGCATCATGTTGCCAGTTGGCACCTACATTTGGAGCTCCGTCGTTTAACACAACATCTACCTTCCAGGTTTGTAGCTCTTTCCTTAAAGCCTGAACAACAACAACAACAACAACAACAACAAATGAACATCCATAAGGAACTGTGCTGAAAATTACTCTTGCGATGATTCAAGTAACCAGATCATTATTTCATAGGGTTTCTATTATACGTCAGAATAAACACCTCAGTCAAATTTGTGCTCAAAAACATGCAGTGTGTTGTTGATGGATCAATGACTTGTCTGAATTTGTTTTATTCATACATACAATTTTCAATGTTCATATTTTAATGATATATTTTTGTCTTGACTTTTTTTATTTCAAATAACAAGCAGTCTAGGGTAAAAATGTACTGAGGGAAACCGCACAGTTCTTTTTCAATATTAACAAAAATGTCAAATATTGTGTTTATAATTTGATGGTCTTATTGAATTATTGTACTCCATCAAATGAAAAATAGAACACCGCTATCAACATAATTTATCACCAATGGCAGATTTACTCTCTCTTTCGTCACAGGCCACAAGAAAACGTGAAAACAGTTCACCACTTAAACCTAACCAGTGTGCGGTGTTTGAGGAGTTTCAGCCTCACCTGTCTACATTTCTCTGTAGTGATGTCTTCCTGCAGGGCCACAACATTGGGGATCGGTTTGATGGGCACCAAGTCGACACCTGGAGGAAAGAATTATTACCATCTTCCACACAAGACAAAGTTACAGTGAATAAGGACCGTCTGGTAAAGAACAGAGTTTCAACACTGTTTGCAGTCATTCACTGAATGACTGACAAATTCTTGAACTGGGAATTTAAAATTACACTCACCGATGATGAGACTTGACACAGGCATAAACTTGGATGCAACTTGCAGCCTGCAAAGGACAGTTGCGTTAGGAAGACTTCATATGGCTAAATATGGCTTAAGGTGCTTTGACATCTATATTGACAGTTTAATGCTATTAGGTTCAAGTTAAATAAGAGTTATTGCTCCCCGGGTACAATTAGTTCACCAACAGCCAATAGTAAAAACAATATAAAAACATGAATGACGGGACATGTGTTTTGATAAAATGTTTATATTAAGGTTTCGGTGTGTTGTATTTGTATTGGAAGTCAGCCTTGCGTAGAGAAAAAAAAATGAGATTAGAAGGAACTAAAAAATACAAAAACATCAAACTACATCAGATTATAACAAAATTGTTTCATCGTGAATGGGTGATAAAGACTGACCCAAAAAGTCAGTCGTGCCGAGCTCAACGTGGGCTTTTATTCAGTACTGACACATAATTAGCATGTGAGCGACTGTTGACATGCTGCTTACCATCCGCCTGGAGCAGCACACAGGTCGACCAGGGCCGGGCTTTCTGAAGAAACTGGAACTTACGGTTCAGTTGAATGAGTTTGAAGGAGGAACGAGAACGGTAACCTGAGGGAGACACACACAATCGTCAAACAGAGATCCGCAGGATATTAAGACGTTAGCCAGTTGGCGACGAAACTCAGCCGCCGTCCTCTTCAACATGTTCTAAGCAGCCGTCGTGGCGTGCTTACCTGTTTCTTTGGCGAGATGATAGAATTTGTCTTTTCGGGTTTTTCCAACTTTGAGCTTCTTTCCCATGTTTGTGGTTGACGGTGACCAATTTTCTTGAGATAAATAAAATAGAACTTAAATGCGTCTCTGGATTCAACACTCAAAACACTCAGACGTCCATGGAAACAACACGTGTGGAGGACTCAGCGCAGACGTTCTACGTCAGAGAGTCTTCTTCGGCAAACTGTGCTGGTAGCTGATGAATGACCACACCGCCATCTAACGTCTATTATGCAGAATGCAGTAATATTGTGGAAAAATTAAAGAATTTGTTAAGAAAGAATGAAGAAGAAATCTTATAGATTTTTCCTTGTATTATTTTAACTATTGTTCCATTCATGTAATACAACAGGAAATTCTATCGGCAGCTTTAATTTGCATGTTTCCGACGATGTATTTTTTTTTATGTGCTACATTTATTTTTTTCTCCGGATTTTCGCCAGTCAATGGACGCTCAAATTTTTCTATTCACCCTGTGGGTTGAATAGATGAATGAAAACTTAAAATGAATTGTCAATGAAATTAACAAAGAATATTACATTTGTTTCACAGACAGCTGAAGAACCATAAATTACAAAAAATAATAATAATAATAATAATAATAATAATAATAATAATAATAATAATAATAATAATAATAATAATAATAAAATCAAAGAGAGGCACACACTCTTTTGTATTTTTTTTTTTTTTTTTTTCAGTTGGAGCTGCATGTTGGGAGACAGTGCAATTCAGTGAGGATCACAGCTTTCAGAAAGGCCTGTTTCGTGATCGTGTGTTGATCAGTCCCAGGACAGAAAAGGCACTCGCTGCTGCTGTCACCAAACTGATGGCCCCAATGGCCCGTGTAGCCTGTGGAGAAAAAAACAATTGATGAGGAAGAGAACAAAGGATCACAGTGGAACTTTAACCTATGTTTCTGAACCTTCAAGGCTATTATTACTTTGCTCACTCACACACAGCTATGAAATGTGTATCTTAGTGTTGGGAAGGTCACAAATAAACACAAAAATCTACTGAATAAAAAGAATAAAATGGAATCACTATTTCCTGGAAAGCCAAGTGTTGACAGGTGAATCGCTGTCAACTGTGTTTTGCCATGGCATTGTCTTGAAACAAAAATAGTGTTAAGGCTTCGCCTTAAACGAAATTGACTGCAAAACTGAAAGCAAATTGATTTGCATCTTAGTTTTAAATAGTTTGGATTTTTTTTCAATATCAGATGACCTTCTTGACACAACCATGACATTAATCAATTATCTATTTTGGTTCACCCTGACGGTGGGACACACCCTGCCAGACCCACAGTCTCAAGCTGGGCACTGTTATTGATTTGTAAAAGGTTATGGGTATGCAAGGTTTTGTGGGTTCTTCAGTATTTACAAAGTAACTATATGACTCTGACAACACATTAAGTGAAAAAAAAAAAAAAGGATATGAGCCTCGTGAGACACCTGCTCGGACACGCCCTCCCCGTATCGCAGCAGGGTGACAAAGTGCTCGCAGTTGTTTCCAAGCAGATCGTAGGACACCTCCTGGCCAATAAGAACTTGCGCTCGCTGGATGATTTCACAGACGGGCAGAGGTGTGTGGTTGTCGTCGTACTTGTTGTTGACACGGTACGAGTCACTTCCCACAACCTCTTTCAGCAGCTGCATGCGCACCACGGCCTTCCGGCTGAAGACGGACTTCACACTGGACACAGCGGCCGCAGGACTCTCATCTGAACACAAAGAGGAGAATTTTGATCGGCACGTTTAGACAACTCTCGTTGACACAGCCCAAAGGAGGCCAAATATAGGTGGAAAAAAATGACCAGACAGAAAGTATGACACTATGGAATGATCCTTTGTAGAGTCATTTTGATTCAGATAAGAGTCACATTTATGGTCAAAAATATGAAGTAAATGGTCATTTTTAACATCATTCCACCGAAACAGTGTTCAAAGCAATAATCAGGCAAGATAATCCATCATTTTCAATACCTGCTTCTTCCCGAGCTCAGGGTCACGGGTCAGGCAAGGATAATATGTATGATAATCAAACTAACAGCTTGACATAGTTTTGAGGTGTATGTCTATTTTTATATTCTGTTCTTTTTGTTTGTGAATTAATTTCAGATTCATTTCATGCATTGCCCACTCAAAGCAACCTGTGCTGTCGGATAATCAACTTTTAAGCCTTTCACAGATTGACTTGACACTGACCGACGGGGGTCAGGTTGATGATGTAACCGTCACCCAGGTACAAAGCCCAGTGTTGATAGGCCGGTCTGAAGATCTCAATGAGGTCACCAGGCTGGGGGTCAGTGGAGAGGTCAGGAGGGTCAGGGTCATTAGAGGCCATCTGCAGTACACACCAAACATATATGCCAAATAAGATCGACGTGGAACTATTCAAACAAAAGCTTTCAGAAAAGGCACATACAGCTGTACAGCAAATTTGGTTGAAATTAAGAAGTGGCTAATATGTTGGTTCCCTCTTTTAGGCTTGACAGAGACATTCAGACCACCTAACCCAAAAAAACTACACCATTTAAGTTTGCACAAGAAGCCTCCCAGTCAACTTACAGCAGAGTTCTGTTGTTGTTTATCCATCCCACATCATGCTGATACAACTTCTGGATAGAAAAAAGTAAAACAAAAAAAATGCTGTTATCGGTTGTACTGACAGGCAACTTCATTTCATTCTGAGAAGGCAGAGACCACTTAAAAAAAACACAACTTTTAAAACACCAAAACAAAGTTCCAAGGAAAAAGAGAATGCTAGATAGGATGGTGCGATGTAAAGGGCAGCTATACATACGCACACAGACAATACACACCAGCTTACACGCAGACAATACACACACAAGCTCTTGTGTCACCTGTGTTGCTACAATGGTCACAGGACAAAAGGGAAGCTGACAGAAAAAATAATAGTCTGGGCCCAAAGTTATTTCACCTCACAAAAATCCCCAACCTTAAAATGTTTCACTGCCTTCACTTTCACCAGCAGCTAGTCCTGGTTTTGGCATTCTTTTCAATAAGTGTATAACTAGACATACAGAAAATAATTTGTGAGCTCTGCTGTTTGTTTTCACAAGCATGGAAGTTAACCTCTGGTCAGTGTTGCACATATTGGGTTGTATTTGATAGCTATTTCTCACCAGGGGGCCAACGAGTATAACAGCATCATTATTAATTTATGTTTTAGAGGCCAAGCTGAATGAAGATAGGCACATATTATTTCCTTATCACCAAACTCAGTCTCATGCAACTCTATGTGGACAGAATGTAACCTCTCCACATTTGACACATTATACGGTAACACTCATTACAAGCAAAATCTACATCTAAAAATATTTTGAAGAGCTGTTACATTAAATAGAGCTGGAAAAAATACGATCATAGCAAAGTCATTGAATCAATGGCCAGAATTTACTTGTTTAAACATAAAACAAAAGTACATGGTGTAGAAATATGTATATACTTACTCAAAAACAAGCAGCTTTTTCTTCCTCACCATTCTAATTCTCCATTATAAGTCGTCGTACAACCATAAAATGAAATCCAGCAAGTTGTGAAGAAGCAGAGGGAGTCTTACTTCAGGTTTCTGAACAGAGAAAAAGGTCTTTGTGCCAAAGCTCAGTCAGATGGTGGAGGTCCTGATGGAGGTATCTCGGTGTCTGTCGCTCTCACTGATGACAGCTTGCCACTGCTGCTGGGGTCACACACACATTGCAGAGAGAGAGAGAGAGAGAGAGAGAGAGAGAGAGAGAGAGAGAGAGAGGTGTTCGCTGTCCCATTCACAGACTGGTCCCATGCATTATGGACGGTGGGGTGGGGTTGTAATGGTAACAGCAGCAACACACAATACAAAACTGTTTTCATTCAGACAGAAACGTAACTCCGGTCTCAATCAAAAAAACTTCAGAACAGGGTGTATATTTATATATATTATATATGTATATATATAATATATATATATACATATATATGTGTGTGTATATATATATATAGAGATAGATAGATAGATAGATAGATAGATAGATAGATAGATAGATTTTTCGTGTTGCAATGACAATAAAGCTATACCATACCATACCATAGATATATATAGATATATATTTACAGATATATACATATATACATATTACATGGTTATATTTATCCAGTGATTTGCACTTTAAAGGTATTTTTCAGTTAACTTCACCAGTTTTAGATTTGAATGTGTTTCCTCTCATCCGTCAGATAAATAAATACAGTTTAATATCAGACTGGGACCGGTTGCCATAAAAGGAGAAGCTGATCTTTGTTTTTCTCTATTTGCCCAGGCCACGATGCAACAACACCAACATTGACCACCAGGAGGTCTAGTGCCACTGGGAGCACTAGGAGCACTGGTGGGAACTCTGATGAGACTCGGGCTGGAGGTGATTCAGCCACATGTGGTGGATCTTGTTTCTTCAGCCTCTGGACAATTCACCTCTCAAACAAGTCAAGTTTCTAATGAAGCTTTTTTCTAGTTCCAGTCTGGGAGATAAAATAACCAAGAGCACTATTCATATGAGACATGGCTGGAATCTTTACTTTGACTGAAATTTGAGTTGTCGCAGCATCTTTTCTTTGATCCAATAACAAGGTTTTAAAATAAAGTGTTGTCCTCGACACTGACGCCGAGCTCCTCCCTTTTGCAATTGCATTATTCTTTTGAGAGGCACACAACACAATGACGCAAGCAGATTTGTAAATTATACAGTGGAAACAGAAATTAAGTGACTCCTACTAGAACTTCCCCTCATGATGCCATATTTGAAAAAAAAGTCATTTCTCACACATCACTTGGCAGCCCGACCTCTTCAGGCTGCCAGGTTTCAGAAAGCTGAAATGACCTCCTGTTTTTAGGGAAAAGCTGTGACTCACAAATATTAGAGATCAATTCCTTTTTGTTTTGTTTTTTTAACTTGGACTTCAAAGACTGAAGAGTGATGGGTGTCGGCAGCACAGGGGTGGAGGAGTACTGTAACTTCCCCTCTTGATGTCATATTAGAAAAAAAAAGTTCTATCTCACAAATCACTTGGCAGCTCGACGTCTCCAGCCTGCCAGGTTTCAGAAAGCTGAAATTATCTCCTCTGTTTTCTATGTTAAACAACTCAGCGACTACAGAAAAAAAGCTGCAACTCACAAACATTATAGATCAGTTACTTTTTTTTCAACTTGGCCTTCAAAGTTAGCAGAGTGATGGGCGTTGGCAACACAGGGGTGAAGGAGCGAGACGGAAGAACGTTTCCAAGCCAGTGGGTGAAGATGTGTGTGAGTATGTTTGCCACACTCGTGCTCTCTGTTGCAGGTAAGAGCTGAAAAAAAGAAGCAACTCAGGCTTGGTTTTCTAACATCCTAAGTTTAATACAGTCTAAAAATGGTTCCACTTTATTTTTTTTTATTCTCACAGTTGCAGAGTGTCGGTATGTTTCTGTCAGGAACGGAGACAAAGTTACTTTACCCTGTGGACAACACAATGGAAGCTGTGAGGGTATTGATTGGCTGTTTAATTGGAGGTTCTATGTGACAGTTCACCTGGTTGAAAAGGGGAAGGTTTCCCAACGATATGTAGAAGAATATGGCCAACTCTCTCTCACCAGTGACTGTTCTCTGGAAATAATGAAGATCACTGAGGAGCTCGCTGGACAGTTCCATTGCAGATGGGGAGATCCATTTCAAAGTCTAGCTAGAATTTATCTGTCGGTTGTTTCCAGTAAGTATTTACATCTAACTAAAAGGTGTGTGTGTGTGTGTGTGTGTGTGTGTGTGTGTGTGTGTGTGTGTGTGTGTGTGTGTGTGTGCTACCCTGCTTTGATTGGCTCTTGGTTACAAAAGTGAAGCTGCTCTTCCAAGAATCAGGCCGACCAACATGGAGCCTGATTCTTGGAGAAATGGGCAGGAATGATGAGGAATATTTGACCTTTGTTTCCTAGAAACAAGGCTATTTCTCTCTTTTGACTGCAAGGGTGACCTTTGTTCCCATGTTGTTGTTTTTCTCCTCTGTCTTCACCAGTGACCATAACTGAGAACCATCAGTTGTCCTGCTCTCTGAAACCACAAGATGAGTGTACATCCTTCGTGAGGTGGCTGTATTATGGAAAACCTTTAGACCATGAACCCAAGAATGGATGGCAACATACTATACCATTGTGCCAAGACTGTGAGGAGCCACTGCGAGAGGAGCTCTTCTCCTGTGAGGTCTGGAATGATTGTTCTGGTGACCAGAGCGTGTTTCCTCTCAGCCGTCAGTCCGAAGGTCAGACTGGGACCAGTAAAGTCAAACCTGTTGCCATAAAGGGAGAAGCTGATTTTTTTAAAAAAAAAAAAAATAAAAATAAAAAATAAAAATGTAATCTCTAATGTTCCAGGGCACAAAGCAACAACACCATCAACACCAACAAAGACCACCATGTTGTCTAGTACCACTGGGAGCACTGGTGGGAACTCTGAGGAGACTCAGCCTGGAGGTGATTCAGCGACGTGTGGTGGATTTTGTTTCTTCAGCCACTGAAGGATTCAGCTCTGAACAAGTCTAGTTTCAAATGAACGTATTTTTTTTTCTAGTTCCAGGCTGGTGGCGCCACCTTGTGGCAGTTTTGGTTGTGGCTGTTCTCATGTGCATCCTGGTGAACTTCATACTTTCGAAGAGAGCCAAAGGTGGGAGCATCTTGGACACAGATGAAACTTTGTTCTGAGGAGAACTTTGCATACAGGAGCTGGGATTTGACTGTCTGTGTCTCTGTCTGAAGGCAAGAAGAAACTTCAGGAGGAGAACACAGTGAGTGAAGATTGTGTGTTATCACAATTTGGGCTTTATATAAATCACTTTATTTGTGTCATTTAAAAACAAACTTTTCTTTGAGTTCTTTTAACACTGGTAAAAACAAAACAAAAAACAACAACAACAACAACAACAACAAGTATGACAAAAGAGCAGTCATCTAAGAATTAAAATATTACAGACAGCACAAGGTGAGGACACACACACACACACACACTCACACACTCACACAGAGAGAGAGAGAGAGTGAGTGAGAGAAAGAGAAGGGGGGGGGAGAAAGGAAGCACTAACTCGCAGCTGTGTGTGGTTGGATGAAGGTGGAGCCTGAAGCTGGTGTTTCATCACCATCCGTCAGTTACACAAAGAAAGGAGCCAAAGTCAGAGTGAGGAACACACAATATAAACACAATTCTACATTCAACTGTACGAGTTCATTTTGTATTCAAACCACCGTTTATTGAATGAACCTAAATTCCATGATTGTCATAATTATTAGTGTTATTATCATTATTATCGTCTGACCTCCAACCCAGGCGCAGGTCACAGATGGAGGTGAAGCTGCGTCCTCTGGTGGAGCAGCTGATGAGTCGACCATCTACTGCAACATCAGCACGTTGGACGGATAAAAAGGCTTTGGACTGAAGGCAGACTCTGCTTATTGATCTCCAGAAACACACCAAGTCAGCATGTCTCAAACTGGAGCCTCATTCAAAACCTGCCACACTTTAAACTGTGTCCATCTTCAATCAGACAAGCATGTCAGCCTGTTTTTCCAGTCTCATAGTAGCTTCACCTTCAGATTTTAATGAACACTCATTCAACTGTTTTAAGAGTCATTTTCCTTTTCTATTGTCAGGGAACTTTTGCTGTGCAGATCCAAATGTCCCCAGCAGGGGGAGCGAAGACTTCAAGTGAAATGCGCTCAGAGTAGAAGTTAAACACACATGGACATTTTGTTTAAATCTCATTTATTTTTTACGTCATGCTTTGACTATATGATAAAATAACTAAGAGCACTATTGATATGAGACATGGAATCTTTACTTTGATTGAAAGTTATGGGTTTGCAGCATCTTTTCTTTGACCAAGTTACAAGATTTAAAAATTAAAAGTGTTGTCCTCGACACTGACGCTAAGCTTCACCCTTTTGCAATTGCATTATTCTCTATTTTATTATGTCTAATTTACAAAGACAGATGACAGACAGGCACACACACACACACACACACACACACACACACACACACACACACACACACACACACACAGAGAGAGAGAGAGAGAGAGAGAGAGAGAGAGAGACATTGCCCTTTTATTTTTTTAAACCGGAAGTTAACTCGCCCGCCATTGAACTAGTGCTGACTTTCTCAGTGGACTCTCTCCCCGTAAGTACGGCAACACGGGCGCACTGAAAATGTAGAAGCGGCTGGCTTGACTGCGCGAAGACGAACGGCGGCTCACTTGACCGCAGTGTGATACATGCAGTTTTGTAAAATATACAGTGGAGACAGAAATGGGCCTGAAGTGACTCCTGCAGCTCTGAGGACACTTCTACTCTTTTGGCTTTTGCATTCACACTGAACTGCAACTTCCCCTCATGATCCCATATTAGAAAAAAAAGACATGAAAAGAAAAAGGTCCTACCTCACACATCACTTTGGCAGCTCGTCGCCTCCAGGCTGCCAGGTTTCAGAAAGCTGAGATGACCTCCTCGACTACAGAGAAAAGCTGCGACTCACAAACATTAGAGATCAGTTGCATTTTTTTTTTTCCAACTTGGCCTTCAAAGTTAGCAGAGTGATGGCCGTCGGCAGCACAGGGGTAGAGGAGCGAGACGGAAGAACGTTTGCAAGCCAGTGGGTGAAGATGTGCGTGAGTGTGTTTGCCACACTTGTGTTCTCTGTTGCAGGTAAGAGCTGAAAAAATTGCCAAAGACTTTCAGAAATGACTGTGTCCAAGTTGAGAAGACACTGAGGTCGTGTGTGTGTGTGTGTGTGTGTGTGTGTGTGTGTGTGTGTGTGTGTGGGTCGATAGATTCCGTGTCTGTTGATTGGCTGCTGTTCGCTCACCTTTCCGTCATTTGTCTCCGCCCACTTGTGACCAAATGTCAAGCTCACAAGTGCAGGATAACAAGGCAGATTTTACTTTTCTAAATAAAGTCCCGTTGATTGTCACGCCCCGAAATGTCATAAAAATATTCACACGAGAACAGCAGAGAACAAGCCGTTATGATGGAGTATATTATCTATTAATTAATAGCGAACAATAACACACTTGTTTTACACAATTCTAAATATTATTTTGACCAATGTCCGTAGTTTTTCACAAGTGAAGAATAAATACATTACATTTTTCTTCCTAATATGAGAACTTTGCCCTAAAACTTGCCTTAAAAAAATGACAGTATAATCCACATTCCCTGAGTATCTTTGAGTATCATTGAATTACATCACTTTGACATGTGAATGCTCTTACACTGGAATCCCTTGGAATGCCGGAAGTAGGGCTTCCACCTCAGCTAACTTCTGACTTGTGTCACTGCTAGCCAGATACAAACACAAGAGCATAGCCAGATTGACAGCAAGTAATCTCCGAGTGAGCAAAGGGATTAGTCGTATTGTCACCGAGAATATCTGTCACCTGTGTTATGACCACAAGACCCGGGTAGTTCCTTTCCTTCGGTGAGTGAACGATGCTACGAGCGGCGCCAGTGCTAGCAGTAGTTGCTGGTAGTTTACGGCGCTTGTCGGAGAAGCTAGCGGTACTAGCTCGTTTGACATGTGTCCCCTGGTGTAAAGCCGCGTTCGGACACAGCTACGCTTTCTTAAAAACCGCCAATACATCCTGTTTACAACCAGTTGAATTCGCCGCTACATCAGTACACGCCATTTTCCCACATTCACCTTAAGTAGGCTGACCTGCTACTCTCATGTTTCCTCTCGTGTGTTCAGATTACACATGCTAACCTGTACGTCATATCAGTTGGATAACCCGCCTTGCGTGTTTACTCTGGAAGCCTGCTAGTTATAACACATGTGCACCGTTTAAAGACCATAAAAACATCAGGATGTCGCCCTGGAAGCAGTCGTTACAGCTTCGGTGCGTGCACGCACACTGATTCCAATGTGTTTGCCCCTTTTGACCCCTATGTGGCCAGACTGACAACATGACGACTGCGCCTCCACCGCTGATGCGGTCAGACTCCGCTCGGGGAGATTTCTCCCCTTTGAAGCACTTCGTGGTGGCCAAAAAGAAGATCGGCGACGTATTTGAACAGTTGCTCAATTATGTGCAAGAGACCTCCCAGTTTGTCGCAGGTGAGCTGTTTCCTAACTGTTTGTACAACGTGCTGTACCTCTGATGCGAAATAATAATAGTAATAAGAACAGGATAAGATTGTCCTTTATTCGTCCTAAGCTGGAGAAGTTGTCATTTATGGCAGAAGAAAGACACAGCTAGGCTAATTGCAAGTACATTTTTTTAAAGTGCAAGTAAAGTATGTATGTAATATTAAAAAAAACAATGTATGCATTACGTTGTATTGTACATAATGTAATATATTTGTGTATTATTCTTTCTGCATTGTTCTTGCATCGCACTTGAGTTATTGCTCCTTGGATACTGCACACAATTATTGATATTATAACAGAGGGTGTTTCTGTTAAACACCAACATTAACTTTGTCCTCATGCTGGTGTTTGTTCTCCTAGAAACCTGCAGGAATGAAGCTCTGGAGAACATTGCCAGTCAGGACCAGAGGACAGAGATTCAGACTTATGCTGACAAACTGGCTGTCATCAAAGAGGTGTTGGCCCGCAGACACATGAAGGTGGCTTTCTTCGGCAGGTAAGGGTTTCCAGATTCCAAACCGGATCAAACGTCATTCAGTAGCATGCTTAGCAATTTAATTATAGGTGAAAGCGCGTGATGGCCAAACTCGTTGAGTCAAGTGTACAACTTGTCCGGCCTACAGTTTTACTTTTGCTTTCATAAGCAGCAGGATTGGCTTTGTTCTCTTGCGTCATTCACGTTGAGCTGTAAAAACACGTTGTGAAATTGAGTTCAAGACTACGTATTAAAGAAAAGCAAAACTCGATAGGAGATGAGTTAATACACGCATACGCTCTGTGTTCTACAACATTTGGGTGGCGTCTGTTAACTGTACAATTATTACTTGCTGCGTGCCGGAAACTCAATTTCTCACATAGTTGTATTTCGGTAAAATATACAGAAAATGATGAATGTGTTTGAAAACTTTTATACTCATTAAAGAAATTTGAAATGTAAGCATTGGGCCTGGTGACAATTCAGATCTTTTTTTTTGTTTGTTTAAATCACAAATGCTCCCCAGGACCAGTAACGGTAAAAGCACGGTGGTGAACGCCATGCTGAGGGACCGCGTGTTGCCCAGCGGCATCGGCCACACAACAAACTGCTTCCTGAGTGTGGAGGGGACTGACGAAGACAAGGCCTATCTGAAGACGGAGGGCTCTGACGAGGAGAAGAGCATCAAGGTAAGTCTCTCCAAGTACACAGTCAGGTCTTGTTCAATGATCCGACAATCTGTTGCCTCCAATCGTTTTAATTAAAAAACGCAATAGGTTATGTGACTTGTGCATCATATGCGATTTTGTGGGAATTGGCTTACCTGTTTTTTATGAGTGCTGCTGTGTCTGCCTGCAGACTGTGAACCAACTGGCTCATGCTCTGCACATGGATGAGAGCCTGGACGCCGGCTGCCTTGTCCGAGTGTTCTGGCCCAAAACCAAGTGTGCTCTGCTCAGAGATGACCTGGTGCTCGTTGACAGGTAACACATTCTCTTTTGGTTCCAAACTTTACTTTAACTGAGCAAAAAAAGGGTCTTCTGATTGATTGTTTACGTTTTTCAGTGTTGTTGTTGTTATTGTTCTCCCGTCTCCTCAGCCCGGGGACCGACGTCACATCCCAGCTGGACAGCTGGATCGACAAGTTCTGCCTGGACGCTGATGTCTTTGTCTTGGTGGCCAACTCTGAATCCACCCTGATGAACACGGTGGGTATCAGAAAGCGCATCCTCCAGTGGAGGTTGGGTTTTGTGTGTTGGTGGTTTGCTCAACATAGTCTTTAGCCAGTGCGACTCTGCTGAGCCGATTACAGTGTGCAGATTGTGGCAGCCCCCTGCTCGTGTCATGCCACTCTTGTTTTTCTTGGCCCCCGGCATTCATGCTATGTGAGGCTGGACGCAGTCAATCACAGCTCTTAAAGCAGGCTGCGACCCTCTTAAAGGGACAGCGCGCACACTCTCCCCTCAGGGCTGCGAAAGTGACCCTGGGCTTTATGAAAAGTAGCGCAGGGGTAAAAGTAACCCTGCTTATCGCGGAACAGAAAAATGTGTTTGTTATGCAACACCAAAATCACCAAGATGTAAAAACTGAGCAGGCAACACAAAGTTTTTTTCCACCTATTTTGTTTGTTTTGCGGAAAACAAGAGAAAAGTGAATTAATTTAAGATGCAACTCTGCCTTTTGTCAACACACAGGAAAAGCATTTTTTCCACAAAGTTAATGAGCGTCTGTCCAAGCCCAACATCTTCATCCTCAACAACCGCTGGGACGCCTCGGCCAACGAGCCGGAGTACATGGAAGATGTGAGCCTGCCCTCATTGGATTGTCCCTTCTTAACCTTTGCACCTGTTTTTACAAAAGCTCTAGTAATAGTAACACTTACTATTGTTGAAGACAAATTTGTGCCAGCTCACGTGAAGAATGTCCAAAGATCTATCTTTTCCCTGCCGCAGGTGAGGAAGCAGCACATGGACCGCTGCGTGAACTTCCTGGTGGAGGAGCTGAAGGTTGTGGATCGCGATCAGGCGCCGAACCGCATCTTCTTCGTCTCCGCCAAAGAGGTTCTCAATTCCCGCATGCAGCGAGCGCAAGGCATGCCTGAGACAGGTGAGGCTGCACGCGGCAGGTGAGGAAGTGATCACATGGGCTCTGTTGTTCACTGAGTAGTGTGAATGACTAGTTTGTTATTGTTAATATTTATTCTATTAGCTATTTTTAGTGTTGAAAATCGTAGTTTAGTTTTCGACTTGAATTTTGTTGTTCTGCACGACTTCCTGGTCCCATACGACTGGCTGATTAGTTTTTTTCTTATCGGTTTGTCTCCAATCAGGCGGCGCCTTGGCCGAGGGCTTCAACGAGAGACTAAAGGAGTTCCAGTGCTTTGAGAGGAGGTTTGAGGTTCGTGTGGATGTGAATCTGACTCATGTCTGTGTAGTCTTTTCTCTTTATATCGAAAACCCCCAAAAATATTTCTCAAGAAACTTCGTAGGTTGTTTAAGAATAACCTCAGCAGGTGCGTCTTAGTCAGAATCAAGGCTGGACTCAATTTTTTTTTATTTTTCTTAAAACAACTATGAGGATGACAGCTTCACTTTCTCCTGCAAAGACAATCAGCAGTGAGAAAGTGTTTTGCGCAATGAAAGTCTAATGCATATTTTTTTAGTTGCCACTATGAATGCAGTTCAGCCGACAAGACTTAACCCAAGTCACAGAAAGAGCAGAGGCAGTCAGCCTCTTGAAAAGCAGCAGGTTGTCAGGTGCCACTCCTGACCAGACCACTGTGCCTTTCACATCAACCTGCGTCTTCATTGCTGAAGTCTAGATTCACTTGGGCGAGGGCACCATCTTCATTTTGTTCATGTTCTTCATCATTTCTTCATTTTCATTTTTTCCATTATGTTTTTTTTCTGTGTATTTGTTGATATGTTGAGAAGTTGTTTTGGTTGGTTCACATTCAGACAGAATTGTGTTGCTGATAAGGCAATTCAGCCCTAGTTGATTCAGACAACCTGTTGTGCAACTGAATATTCCATATTCCCATAATTCTCAGGGATGAAAACGCATCATAGGCTGCAAAGTTATCTGTGTTGCACGTCAAGTTTGGAGCCGTGTCCTCAACACTGATCCGTTCAGGCCAATGTGACACCAACACAAAGCAAATTCCAACATGTTGCAATGTGTCTCTTATTTTCTTTTGCTTGTGATTTTAATTGAATACAGTTGACTTGTGTTTATGTTTTTGCCGAGGCGTCACCGACACACCGCTCGCTGTGACTTTGCGCCAAATGGGCTCCGGGGACACGAGATACACGCTCTGCTGCTGCTCTGCTGCTGCTGCTGCTCCTCTGCTGCTGCTCTGCTGCTGCTGCTGCGGCTGCTGCTGCGGCTGCTGCCCTCTGCATTCCTTTCCTTCTTTTGCCCGCTTTATTTCCTTCCCCCTGAGTTCCAGACAGCAGCAGGCGTCTATCTCGTCCTCTGTTGGTCCCCAGCGGGGGAGCATGTTTGTGCGCCCCCGCTCGGCTTCGAGCCCGCCCCCCCCCCTGACTCCCCCACCCTTCTACCGTGGCTGTCACAGTAACCGGTGTGTGTCGTGGCCTCGCAGGAGTGTATCTCGCAGTCAGCAGTGAAAACAAAGTTTGAGCAGCACACTATCAGGGCCAAGCAGATTACAGAAAAAGTCAAGGACATCATGGACGCCATCAACATTGAGGCGGCGGAGAAGAGGTGAGTGTCACCACGTCTCTTGTCTTCCTTTCAGTGGAGATTCATTCGATTATGAATCATTCAGAGGTCACGCTGAATGATTTTTCAAACGTAAAACCATTCAGAGAGGTGACCTCAATCTTCCAATTTTTTTCCCTGCTGCGCTACAATTGAGTGTTTTTGACTGATTTGCTGTTTGGGGGTTGCGGCTGGGCTATAGAGTGGCGGCACTGGAGGACAGAGAGTACCAGATGGACCGACTGGAGTTTGTGAAGAATCAACTCAACCTGCTCATAGCTGATGTGAAAATGAAAATCAAGGCCATCAGTGAGGATGTGGCTTCCAAGGTAACTGATGAAGTGATGCTGCAGCCAGTGATGCTGCAGCCAGTGATGCTGCAGCCAGTGATGCTGCAGCCAGTGATGCTGCAGCCAGTGATGCTGCAGCCAGTGATGCTGCAGCCAGTTGGCCTTCAGTTCGGGTTTGACAGCCGGAAGATTTGTTGACAGACGGACTTAGCGAAGTGTAAAACACAGCCTTGTAACTTAATTTTCTTCATTAATCAAACATTAGGCGTGACATTACTGCATAGGTGTCATACTCTGGCCCGCAGGCCAAATTTGGCCCGCAGTGTAATTCTATTTGGCCTGCGAGGCAATACAAAATCACTGCTAGAGCTGGGCCGTCGGTCTCATACAGCACTTGTACCGCTACTACTACACATCCCAGAATGCTCTGCTCAATGAGGACAGGATGTGTTTGAAGGATAGTATTATTATTCTTACTACTCTTTCTTTACAAGCCAACTTATCAGCAGTTTGTTTTTGACTTCGAAATTTGTTTTTCATCCCAGGTGTCCGTGGCCATGGAGGAGGAGATTTGCCGCCTCCACGTCCTCGTCGACGAGTTCCACACCGACTTCCACCCGTCGCCGCACGTCCTCAAGATCTACAAGTCTGTGAGTCCGGCCGCGCCTCCACACTTTTGGACTGAACGGCTTCTTATTTCTGCTTCGGTTAAATGTGTCGTGCGTGACCTCCGACCCCTCCTCTCCCGGCAGGAGCTGCTGGGCCATGTGGAGGAGGGGATGGGCAAGAACCTGGCGTACCGCTGCTCCGATGCCGTCCACGCCTCGGTCCACTCGTCTCAGAGTTACATGATCGGTAAAGAAACGGCTCACGGTGGTGATGACGTTGTTGCTCATTTTGTCAGGAACAAATCTGAGAAATAACCGTGTTCACCTTCTGCAGACTGGGGTTTCTTTTTACAGTAATTTATCCAATGGGCCAAGAAATAAGATGAGAAGAATTTTTTTTTGTTTTGACATATTTTACTGCGTCACAGTTGGAATGGTCATTACAATTAAAGTAGACAAGTCTTTTTATTCTTTGACAAGCACCAAACCCCTCCCCTTTCCCTACCACTACCTCCAAGTGTGCTCTGGTTTTGCACCAAAATGCAAAACAGCTGCCGCATCTCTACCAACCCGACTCTACCAGGTCATCAACTTGCTGTCAGCCCTGGTAACAGACACTTTGTCTGGGTGTGATCAAGCTGCAAGTCAGAACATTTATGAAGCCGTATTGGTCACTCGTTACCTCACTGGGTTGATTTGATTTTGATTTGATTTATTTTGCACAATTAGAAAAAGAAAGTATCCATAAACATAACACATAGTAATGTAACCGTGCAGGGAGAGGCAAAAAAACCACAGTGGGCTTATTTGAAGCCTCCACCTTATAACAATAATTAAATATAATTACAATTTTGTGTAAAAAGCATCAAAAATGTAAAGAATGAATAAAAATTAGACATGAACAACAGCAATAATATAAAATAAAACACAAAAAAATAAGAGTGTTTATGTATGTGTGATCCGATCCTATTGGATGCTGAGGTTAAGCCACGCCTCCTGCTATATTTCCCTCCATCCCGTGCTTAACCACGTGTCTGAGTGGCAGGCATGCCGTCCTGGGAGCCAGTGGTGGTGGGGGGGTCAGTGTGCCCTCTGATGGCCGACCTCCCCCCACCCCACCACCCCTCCTTCCTTCCACCTCCTCCTCACCCTCAGGCATGCCACTGTTTCTGTTTCCCTTGTCCAGAGAGCATGCTGCCTCTGCTGCCCTCTGCAGTCCAGGGCCAGGTCCACATGCTGATTCCCAGCAGGAAGTTCGACCTGAGCTACGACCTCAACTGCGCCACGCTCTGCAGCGACTTCCAGGAGAACATCGAGTTCCAGTTCTCACTGGGCTGGTCGGCGCTGGTGCACCGCTTCCTCGGCTCCGTCAACGCGCAGCGGGCCCTGAAACTAGTGGACCAGAACCTCCAGGTAGGAAGAGCTGCGACTGCTGCGGCTGTGACACAGTTGAGGAGCTGAAGAGGCTGTTTTTTTGGGGTTTTGCAGGGGAAAAAACAGAAACCAAACCTTTGCTGTCTTCTTTTTTTCCCCCGCAGCCTTCCCGGCCAGCGCTGTTGGCCCCCACACCCTCCTCGGGACCCAGCTCCATTTCAGCCCCTCCCAACAACGAGACGGCCCTGATGAGCCAAGAAGACCTGATGATGGCCATGGTCACCAACGCGGCCTCTCTCACCTCGCGCACCTCCATGAGCGTCGTCATCGTCGGCGGGGTGGTGAGTTGCATGTTGATGAAGGCGTTGAATTTTAGCTGCAATGTTTTTTAAAGCAATTCCTGACAGTGTCGGTATTATTCCTCCTTTATTTACCATTTCCTTTCAGGTAGTGTTGTAGCACTCAAGATTGGTTTTGGTCTCTCTGCCACTTTTTAAGGGTCTCAGTCTCAGACTTGGGATTTTTGGTTAAGACGGATCGAGACTCAGCCAGCGCTGCAGTGACAGATAATAACAGAAAAGAATCCAACTGCCACCTTGTTCTGCTCTATTTCTGGCACCCAGACTGACACGCCTCCTTATTTATAGTTATTTTTTTTATTTTTATGAGGCAAAGATGTTTTTATCAAAAATAGTTCAAAATAGCCGGCAAAACAGCAAAATGTACAAGAAAATTATTTAAAGATACCTTGCTGAAAAGAAATGCTGCTCCATTTAAACTTGAATTTCAAAAAAATACTGGTTACCGGACTTTGTTCTGGTGCCATTTCTCTTTGGTCTATACAGTCTTGGTCTCGTCTCGATCTCGATCCTCTCTGGTCTCGGCAGTTGCGGTCTCATTTCGAACAACACTCATTTCAGGTGTACAAAGCGGTGGGCTGGAAGCTGATCGCCCTGTCGGCCTCGCTCTACGGCCTGCTCTACATGTACGAGAGACTCACGTGGACCACCAAGGCCAAGGAGCGCTGCCTGAAGCGCCAGTTCGTGGACTACGCCTCGGAAAAGCTGCAGCTCATCGTCAGCTTCACGAGCGCCAACTGCAGCCACCAGGTCCAACAGTAAGTCAGTGCAACAGAAGAGTTTTTTTTTTTTTCCTTCAAATTTTTTTTTGTTGTTCTGTAATCCACAGCAAGTTAGGAGGAGGTGAACTCATGCAATTTTTTTTTTTCTTCCCCCACTTTGCCCGGTCTGGCCATATTGACAAGCAGAAATGTGTCTGAATGTCTTTGTGACGGCTGGCAGATTTATTCTCAAAGGTAGAGCTCGTGACCCGAGAGTGTGAATCACACAGGTCGGCTCAGAAACCACCTGTTGAGTGGTTTTATTTTTTTTTTATATATTAATGTTATTCAGGCCATGGCCGGACTGAGGGAAGGACAAGGGGGTGAAAGAGAGAATAGAAAGGGGACCAATTTGAGGGACAGAGAAAGCAACTGGCAACCGTCCCAGCCTGCCAGCCCCACCCTGCTGTGTGCCGCACCCACAGCGGCCACGTACGCTAACTTGCCCACTGTGTGCGTCGCTCCCAGGGAGATGGCCACGACCTTCGCCCGGCTCTGCCAGCAGGTCGACCAGACGCAGCGGGAGCTGGAGGCCGAGATCCGCCGACTGACGGCCAAGATAGAGCAGCTGGAGACGGTGCAGAGCCACTCCAAGAACCTGAGGTCAGTCCCCGTGTCTGTGCCGTCTGTGAATTGCAATCCAAAACCAAATGACTGAGAGTTTTGAAGACTTTTTCCTAAGCCGCAACATTAATGCTGTGACCATTTTGACGAGTGTCGTACTAAATTGCGTCTATAAAAAATTAAGTCTGGTATACACAAACATGATTTTGGATAGATATAAGATGGACATTGACAAGAATTTATAAAGGCCATAAATGGTGCCTGTTTCAATGCTTATGTGTTCTTTTCTTCAGTTTTTTTGCCTCATGCTTGCCGTGATTGATTACCATTTTAAAAAAAAAAAAGAAAAAAAGGGGCAGGAGATGGATTAGTTTTATGAACTTCATCCTACACCTTTTCGTACATGGAGTGGTTACTTGTGTTCTTATGGAGTTGTCTTTTCACATTTGGTTTTGCTTTTCCTTGCATAAGCATGGTTACATGTTTTATTTAATTATGTTTTTCTTTAAGCCCGTTTGAATAAATAAATAAAATGAAATGAAGTATTCTGAAGAAAATTGCACGGTTGTTATTTTGGATTTTGTTCTGCAGAGATCAGAACGCTCATGATAATTTTTTATACATCAACTCAACCTTAATGCGCCTAATTTGTATGTTAATGTTGTGGTTATGTTCTTGGCTCACTGGGAACTACCTTCACTTTATTGTGTGTGTTTCCTCTGCAGACATAAAGCGACGGCGCTGGAGAAGCAACTGGAGGAGTTCACGAACCAGTACCTTGTGGTCCAGCAATAGGAAGAAGCCCCTCCGTGGTTTTGCTAGAAAACTTTTTCTTCCTCCATCGATCGTGAGGTTTTTCTCTCGCACCAACTGCACCACAGTTTTCATGTGGATCATAGTGACGGAAGATTTGAAATGAGGGAAATGTACTGATCTAGTTTTTTTTTTTTTTTAAATCAGGAATGAACTGTTTGTCATTGATCAGGCAACAATGTCAAACGTCTGCCTTCGGGGGGGGGGTTCTTCTTTTCTTCCCCAATGCCAAATTGAAGACTTATTAGCTGCTCAACAAGAAAGAAAACAAGACAATTTAAAAAAAATGAAAACTCTTGTGATTCAGTAGTTTGTATGTGAAGTGCATGCAGACCCAGACGCCGCAGTATTTTCCTCTCCCAGTCTTGTCTTCAGCTGTTCAGGTGCTACAGTAACCTTGTCGAGATGTGACGGGCTGATCTTGAATGGCGTCAACTCTCTGGTTGGGTTGCTTCATTTTGATACGAAATAACTTGACACTAACTGTGAATATGCCTTTTTCAACTAACCTTAGTGGAGCTATTGAGGTTTGTGTCACACTGTACATGTGTTTAAAACAGGCATGTGATTTCCTGTCTGTTATAAAAAAAAAGAAAAGAAATAAATATATTTAATAGTGAAATGCTTGTTTTTCCTGAATGGTTAGTTAATGCAGATTCAAAGAGTGACTATAGGAAGCACCTCTCACAAACTGTACATTTATGTTCTATTTTCTATGAATCAATTTGATTGATTTGGAAATCTCCATATATTTTATAAAATAAATCCCTTGTTTATTTATACTCATTAGACGATGGCAATCACAGTGGGCCATACTTGTTTGAACCGTCTTTTCTTGTATTGAAATACCTCAAGTTTATGATCTGTTGTAATAAATCTATCAAAAACAAAGTGTATGAGTATCTTTTCTGTATATTAGATTCAATTAGATTTAACTTTATTGTCGTTGCACGTCTTAAGTACAGAACGACATGCAGTTAGCATCCAACCAGAGTGCTTTGCAGTGAATTAAATATGAATGTATACAATATTATGGATAAATGGATAATTAAACTGTTGCTATAAAGTGCAAGTATGAGATCATGAAAAATTAATATACATCAATAAGGACGTAAATATAATAGGTGGAAAATATACAGATGGGATTTATCTGAATTTGGTCACGTACAATGATTTTGACATTTGCATTATGTACATGAGTATATGTATATTCATATAGAATGCATTAGGTATTTTGGAATTGGAAATTAAATGCTTTGGTATGTGACTTCAGTCGCATAAAACAAACAAATGCAGATACCTGAACAAACTCAAACTGCAGCCTCAGCTGAATTGACTTCACAGAAATAGTATCTAATAGTATCAAGAGAGAAAAAACCGCCCTCACTTGTACTCTTGGTTAGAAGCTTTTATTGGTTACAATAACTCATGGCAACATATCAATATCACCAAGCCACTGTACAAATACAAAAAAAGGTTTGGTGTGAAAAAGACTATAAAAATTATTCCATAACAAGTGATTATAATTTCACACAATAGCACTGTAAGAGAATTATCGTCATGGCACCAAGTCCCTGGTCGTTACTGGCTTAAAACCTAAAATACAATAAATAAAATTGGCAACTAGACAAGCTTCCAGACAGTTGGCTGTAGGAGTCTACAGGCAGTGCGTGACTTTGTGGCCGTGCCGTGAGGTGATCACATGACAACCGGTTTAAGTGGCATGGTGTCGATACGTGATTCTATTTTTCTTATGTTTACGTTTTAAATCGTTCCGTGTCGACGTGGTGATAATAAATCTGACATTCGTGATGTGAGACACAGGCTGAACTGGTGCAGCAGGGTATCCGTCACATCAGCTTCTTCAAGTTGGATGTTGGCACTTTGTAAGCAAGTTGGCTCCGACGGGGGGGAAAAAAAGCAAGAAAAAGAAAAAAAGTTCCGTTTCTACAACGCAATTCGTGTATAATACCGAGTGAGTTCACTCAACAGCCCCACGACCAGGACCATCACGCCACCGTGAGGCCGGGACGAAGTCGAGCACCGTTTCTTTATGAGCGAGTTCACCGCACGAGTTGGATGGAGTGAGACTACAGGCACGTGGAAGTGTTACAGTCGAGTCCAGACGATAAAAAAGCTGACTTAATGATATGCCAATGGTGCGCTCTTCGCTTCAGCTGCTTTGGTTTTCTCTTGATTTCTTTAAAACCCAAATTTCGGAAGAAAACAAAAGTAAATGATGGATTTATCCAAACTGACTTCTTTCTTTTTAGGGTTCATTTCTTCCCCGACATTCTAAACAAAACAATCTAAAGGCTCATACACACTGAACGCGTCAAGCGCAGGCAGAGCGTCGCGCAAGGGTGGCGTTTGACGCCTTGACGCCTTGACGCTCGATTTAAAAATGTTTTAAATCGAGCGTCAACGCGCTGTGACGACATCTTGGCGCGGCCAATAGGAGAGCAGTCGGCTCCGAAAAAGTGGCCAGACGCAGAGCGCCAGTAGCGAGAGAGCAGGAGTGAGAAAAGTGGAGGAAAAACTTGTCTCTCGCAGTGTCCCGAGTGTAAAATCTGAAATGACGCCGAGCTCTGGGACTCAAGACTAGCTTAAAAAATATGCATCTGGTTGGCGACTCTGCTCGGTTTCGGCGCTCTGACGTTCTTGTTTGCTCCGGTGCTCGTACTAGCTGCTACGTGTTTTGCATTGAGGTGGCACCGGAGTAACTGCGGTGGAACGAAAACTCGTTGTGCCACAGTTTGCACACAACAACGCTCTCGTCCTCCCGCTTGCTACTCAGTGCGTTGCTATCCATTTTGCCGGAAACTCTACTCGTGCAATGTACGTTCCGTGTTGTCTTGAGTATAAGATAAATGCGAATCATCGCGATAATGTCCCGACCCTAATATATATGAAAAAACAACAACCTTATGTTCATAAATTGTCAGACACAGTTCGATGTAGAGAAGTTTTAACACACATAAACACTGGTGCCGTGCTCTGCATCTGGGCACTTTATTTTCCCCAGAACCGGCTGCTCTCCTATTGGCCGCGCCAAAGTGTCGTCACAGGGCGTTGACGCCAGGTCTGTGCCTGCTTGCGCCTACTTGCGCCATACCGCGCGTCAGACCGCGTCAAAAACGCGTTCAGTGTGTATGAGCCTTAACAACACAACCGCATGTCGTTCCATTTTCAAGATGGCTACAAAGAAAACCTTTGTCTGGAGAAACGGAACTTTAAAAGATTTTTTTTTTTTTTTAAATAAATAAAAGGAAATTACCGACCGCTCCGCGCACCTGCTTGAGATCATGTCAAGAGTAAAAACCAGAAGCTGACGTGACATTTTAATAGGTCTGGATTCACAACAGTGGCACTTGAGAAGAATAAAGAAAATTTGTTTTTGTTTTTTTCGTCACATTGACTAGTTTTCATTTCACAGCTCAGGGTCGGAGGAGAACGTCCCACAAATGAGGAAGTGACACATGTCAATCCGCTAGCCACCCACAATGACACCGATGGGAACAGCGTCACATTCTCAGGCTAAAGACTACAAGTGTTGAACATTCTCTCGGAGGAGAATCACCCAATCAGAGACAGGAAGGAGCAGCTAAAACAGGCGGGGAACAGCGGAGAAGTGGTGGGGGAGGGGTCATTAACAGCGGAGTGGAGCTAGCTAGAATACTACAAACTTGTCAGTAAAAGTACAAAGCAGAATTGTATATATTGAACTGAAGAAAGAAAAACCAACACGTTTTACAAAAACTCATTCGGGAGCAGTGCGGCGCTGTGCGTATTCAGGGAGCGTGCATTTATTTTTTTTATTTTTTAGTGTTCACTAGTATCAGCATGTGCTTTTATCCAGAGAAGGAAAAAAAAAATCAATGAGCAGTCCTGTCAAAAGATCAGATAGTTTAAGCTTCTATTAGGAACCGTAAGGCAAAATGGGGGCTAGTGCCGCATCTTACAGGAGGACGAGGCCTCCGTTCACACCCTGGAGAGACAGGCACCTGAGACGGCTGATGATAGGTCCAACTCACACACATCCACTGGATTCTTTTTCATTTTTTCCCCACCTTTTCACTCACGCCTCAGCGAGACCCAAAAGGACAGAAGAAGCAAAAACAATCAGGGCACTTAACACTGCAGAGGAGCCACCTGTGGGTAAATGAGAAGCGTGTGCTCGATGGTTCACATTTGTACTGTGCTGCGAGTGCGTTTCTAGCTCTCCACTACGTGCACGTTTCTAGCAAGTCCTCGCAAGCGATGCTTAACAGTTCCTAACGTCCTTCGGAAGCGAGGAAACCACCAGGAAAGAAAACAGACAAACTCAAAGAGTTCCTTCGCAGCGTGTTTAACCACTCGTGGTTAAACACGCTGACGACGAGGCAAAGGACTCGTTCTTTCCTCCGTTTGGAAATGAACAAAATGGTTCAAACAAAAAGGCTCTCCGTCTCTTCTCTGTCCCTATTGTCCATTTACAATTTCGCCTCAGAGCTGATCAGTCGACCGCCGCGATACTCCCGCCGCCACCCGGACAACTTCAGGAGTGGACTGGAGGAGAGAGGAGCTGATTCGCAGCACCGAGCGAGGAGCAAATCCTCGGCTGATTCTCGGTTGCAAGACTTCTGCTCCTTGATATGCACGGATGGACACAGACTCCATGTATTCATCAACCAATCACCTCAAAATCAAGATCCACACAAGATGAAGCAAAGGCGGCGCCATCGTCAAAAAAAAAAAGGGGTGGGGGCATTTTGTAGCCGGATGTCACATCATTTTTGTACCACAGCAGTGCGACATTTATCTTTTAAAAAACACAATTAAAACACGCAAGCACGCACACAACGACTCTCTGGATTGTGTTTTCTTAAACACGTGAGAAATCAATCACAGGTGCGATTCACGTGAACATACGGTGCGCGAGTTATGCTACCCGCATAGAACACACACACACACACACACACACACACACGCACACGCACACACGCGCGTGCGTGCACGCACACGCAAAGGTGAGCGACGCTGGGTCTAAATATAAAAGCGGATGATTTTAGGCCGACTAAAAGCGACAGGAGCTGGAAGTTTAAACGTGGAGGGAGGGAGAGAGAGAGGGAGCAAACTGAACTGTTGTGTCTAAATGGTCTTACACACAGTCTGGTACTTACACAGTGTTTGTGGCATCATGTTGTGTAGTAACGCAATGTATGTACAATTCAAACATAATCCCTGCCTCCACACCTCCCACCCAAAAAAAACAAAGAAAACAAAAAAAAAAAAGGCAAAAATTGTGAAATTAACAACAAAAATTTATACATACACATTATATATGCATATGAAATGCATATATATATACACACCGAATGCTATACATATATACTAACTTTATATATACATTTACATTTCACACGCCGATGCTCATCTTGCTAGTTGTTCGGGTGACAAAACGCTGTTGGTCGCCCTCTGGAAAACGATTATCAGGGTGAAATCTATCTTTTTTTTTCCTTCCGGGTCATTAAGCTTTAACTATTTATGACTTTTGATCAGATGATTCTACTCAAAGGTTCTTGCTTTTTGATTCTGTGAAATAGTTGGGTGGTGGTGGGTGGAGGAAAAAAAAGACACTAAACGAAACAATCATCCCTTGTAAAGTAGAAAATGTTAGTACTTTCTCACAGGTGCGTAGCGGGGGAGGGAGGAGGAGGAAGAGGAGGAGGAAGAGGGAGGGTGGCTGGACTGGAGAGGATTTTGGCAGACACAGTGTGTGACCCCACCGCAGATCCGGCCCCCCGCAGATGAGTTGACAGGTGTGGAGTGGCTTCGTGGGGCAGGCAGTGATTGAGTGCAGCACAAACGGCGCTTCGCTTAGTTCCAGATCCGGAGGAAACTGTCCCAGGAGCCGGTGGCCACGGCCATGCCGTCCTCCGTCACTCCCAAGCAGGACACTCTGTTGTCATGGCCCGCAAGCACCCCTAGAGGGCAAAAAAATAAAAATAAAAATAACAGAAGAGCAAATGAAATTAAGATTATTTTTCAACAAGGTGCAAAACAAGACGGAGGATTCAGAGGGTGTGGTGAACACATCATGTGATCTAATTATGATGTTCATGTTCACTGGAAGTACACGGTACTGGTTATACTGGCAGACAGGGTGGAAACCATGAGGGACTGAGGATGTGATATAGCAAAAGTCAGTTCATTAAAATACTGCAATACGATAAGTAATTATACATTTATTACTTATATATAAGAAATAAATACATCTGTGTTACCATCTTCTCCTTTGTACTTTCCAAATCTTTCCCCTACAGAAGAGGATTAGGGCCACAAGAAGAGAAAAAAAATTAAGGTAATTTTTTGTTTCCAATTTGAGAATAAAGTTGAAATTTTGAGATCAAAGTCGACATTTCGAGGATAAAGTTGACGTGAAAAAGACAAATTTTCATGAATAAAATCTAAATTTTGCTATTAATGTCAACATGAAGTAAGTCAAAATGTCGGGAATAAAGTCGAAAGGCTCTGCACGCAAGTCTAGCGAAGTACTTCCGTTTTCGCCAGTTTCTTGATTACTGTGGGTGAACCTTGTGGGATACACCTGTTTTCTGCAGTTTTCATGTAACTGTGGGTAACTGGGTTAATCCACCATCCATCCAGTCTACACGCCAATTTCCACTTTATTCACGAAATTTTGTCTTTTTTTCCGTCGACTTAATTCACGAAATGTTGTCTTTTTTGCATCGACTTTATTCATGAAATTTCGTCTTTGTTACATCGACTTTTTTTCCACAGATTTTCACGTGACTTTATTCACGAAATTTCAATTTAAAACTCCTTCCTGTAATATTTTTTTCCCTTCTCGTGGCCCTAATCCTCTTTTTGTATTCACCACCACTGAGTCGACCAAGCTTATGAAGAATGACCAGCATCATCTAGTGGACTTAAAAATTCATTCAAGTCATTTTATTCGTCATTTTCATTTTCCATTCATCGTATATCAATTTGTGGCATCCTTGAATAATACCATAGTACGAAGGAAAGTAATATTTGGCTGTATGGGTGATTTTCTAATATATTTTATTCCTCTCCACACCTCAGTGGTGACTTACCTGAGCGCTCGCCTTTCAGAGTGTCCCACACGTTGCAGTTGAAGTCGTCGTAGCCGGCCAGGAGCAGGCGGCCGCTCTTGGAGAAAGCCACGGAGGTGATGCCGCAGATGATGTTGTCGTGGCTGTACATCATCAGCTCCTGGTCGGCGCGCAGGTCAAACAGCCTGCAGGTGGCGTCGTCCGAGCCTGTGCCGAAGGCGTTCCCGTTTGGGAAGAACTGTCGGGAGAAAAATGGCAGCATTAGAAACCGTTTCTGGAACTGTCAATCATAAAATCATATCCAAAGGCATCTTAAAGCGCTTTGTGCAATGGGAAAAAAAACAACTGAACCCTTCCAGAGCAAGCAAGGTGCGACAGTGGCCAGGAAAAACTCCCCTGTAGGAAGAAACCTAGAGCAGATCCCCAAAATGTCTCTGTCGAAACAGAGACCAGTGGATGCAGAGTGCAGAGCGCTCTGAGAGACACAACCAGTAAAACAACAAAAACAATCTGAAGTTCTTGTAGTTTTCAAGTTATTATGATACCATGGTTTTACCGGTGTGGCCTGCTTGGGGATAGATTTTTCTCTATGTGGCCCCATGAACTAAAATGAGTTTGACACCCCTGCGTTTGTGTTTGGTCCTACATGCCTGTCAGTGAGATCATTAAAGAATTGTTTGGTGTGATGGACACTTTGAGTGTTGCCAGTCGTTGTCCATTTTTGTTGATTGAAATGTCTGGGCCTCTCACCTCTTTCATATTTTGCCTTGACAGTGCGTGTTTTCATCTATTTAGTTGAATACTTTCACCACGACGTCACGTCCGTACTCACAGTCACAGCGTTGATGTCGGACACGTGTCCGGTGAAGGACTGCCTGCACATGCCGTCGCGGATGTCCCACAGCTTGGAGGTGGCGTCGCAGGCTCCTGAGACGAAGGTCTTGTAGTCTGGACTGAGAGACAAGCTCATCACGTCCCCAGTGTGGCCGGTAAAGGTGGTGGCCTGCTGGCCCGTCTCTATGTCCCACAATGCACTGCAAGAAGCGGGGTTCATGATTTGAGTTTCGTGACAAAACAAGCACCCTTCATCTTCTTCTTCTCGTTGTGTGCGGACAGAGGCGGGAGCTGCGAGTCTTTACCAGGTGGTGTCTCCTGAGCTCGTCAGAATCTGGTTGTCGTCGAGGAAGCGGCAGCAGGACAGGTAACCTGGAGATGGACAGAGGTTTCGCATCAAAGAGAGAAAGCAAGGTGAGCGGCCACAGAGTTAATCTCTCTTTACAGCGCTGCCCTGTCAAAGTTTAAAACAAGAGTCGTATCCTGACAAGGAACTCGTTCACCCTGATCAGCTGGACAGTTTAGTTGGAATTTTTTTAATTTATTCATTCATTTTTAATTTTTGACGTTTCTTCGAGCAACAGATTTTATTTTATTTTATTTTATGCTTTAGTTACACAACTGACAGCAATACTATTCATAGAGGGGGACAAATCAGAGCAGAGAGAATTAAGATTCAGACATCTCATCCTCTATACTTGAGATTAATTTACTAGATTTTTTTTTGCAGAGCCATTTCATACATTACAAACGAGGTTTCGCTTACATTAGGGGTTGTCACGTAAATACTATACACAACTGGGTTGCAATACCAAATTACCAAAAATCTATTGCTATGAGTGTTGCGGCTAGATTTCAGTGCTTATTGGTTGTACTGTGGTGTGGTGCTATTCATGGGCCTCTAGTGTGGGGCTGCTGTACGTTGCACAGCTAACAGTCACCTTCAGAATTCTAAGTGATAGATAGTGACATTACGTTAAAGTTTTCCAACATGTCTTTCATGTCATGTACATACATCAAACCATTTTACATGCATTTGCATCATAATTTTTGGTGTTCATGCGGCTGCATTTATTAAAATAACTGATAGCGGAGGGCCTAATTAACCACTGGAGGGCTGCAGCTTTCTACTGCAAGTTTCTACTTCTTTTCTCTCCAGTCAGAAGTTTGTTCCAAGAGAAACAGGCAGCTGATTGTTTGGCGTTGCTGGCCAAGCGTCTGCCTACCTGTGTGTCCCGGCAGCTCTCTCGTGACCCTCACGTTGCCCTCGCGGGTCTTCAGGCTGTATATGGAGCAGATGTTGTCCAGGCCTCCGCAGGCCACATAGTTCCCAGAAGGAGCGTAGGCGCACGTCATCACCCAGGACGAGCGCAGAGGGATGGCATGCATCTGGGGGACGCCATGAGCAGGGGATTAATAAAAACACAGTTGGGGGCGGGGGGGAGGGGAGGGGTCAAAGGTTTCAAGTCTCCTTCCTATCAAGCCTTACACATCATATTACTGATTAATGGAAAAATGTTTTTTTGGTTTATGCCATTAGTTGTGGATGTGATGCAAACACCTTGAAAATCTGCCTGAATGGACAATTTCCATTAAATTATGAGGACATGTGAGTGTTGTATGCACATAATTGGTTAAAAAAAAATCCAACTTTTTTTTTTTTTATTGAAAAAGAATGTAAAATACTTCCAGTCGCAGAATTACAAGTCACATCTTTTTTGGTTAAGTATATACATATATGCCCACATAGATACAGTAGACCTACACAACATACAGCACATACATGCATACATACATACATACATGCAAAAATTCAAAGACAAAAAGCACTCTGAATAGAGTGTAACAAAGAAAATTAAATCAAAGCATAATGAAATGAACAAATGTAAGCTGTAACATCCTTTTGTATAGAATTTAGTGGAAGTGAGGCATTGGTTGCTTTTTCAGCAAATGGATAAAAGTATGTAATTATTTCAGTAGAAAGAAGAGTAAATTGTATCTCCAATCCTGAACATAGAATTTTTCAAGCATTTAAATTGACAGATAATCAATAATCATACCTTATTTGTTGTGTAGCTGTCCCAGATAATGAGCTTTCCATCTTGCGAGGCACTGACAAGTAACCTGGAGAGAAGCACTGGCATTAAATGAGGCACGCACACGTAAAAAGAAGAAGCAAAAACCCATCAGTGTGTGTGTGGTGTTTGCATGTGAAGAGAAACCATGAGACAACTCAGCTACTCTGCTGCAGAGTGCCAAAAAAATCCCCTTCAGTAATGTAATCCGCCTAGGCTTCCTACTCCTCCCTCCCTCCCCAACTTCTAATGTCCACTTCACTCCACCTAATATCTAATACTCACATCCTGTCGCAAATTTAAAAGACTAGACAAACAGAAGAAAAGAAGCCTGACTAGGGTTGGAAAAGTTTTAGAACGGGTGGCTGGTGGAACCCCGAGAAGGGCAGACAGGGGGACGAGCGACAGAGCAGGGAGCGGTTTCAAGTCAGAATCCAGAAGGAACAGCTGGAGCCACTCCCCTCCCGTTCTTAGCCCGGTGTTTTCATCTCTCCGGGGACAGGAAGTAGTTTGTTGGTGGTGTGCTACAATCAAGAGTAAAAAAAAAAACATCCCGCTAAAATGTCAGCGGCTGTGTACAATACAAACACTGGCCTCCTGCAAGGTCATCCAGAGGATGGAGGGACAATTCATTCACACATACACACTCAGCAAAAACCTAATGATTCACATTGTGTGCATCATCGTCTGCCGGTTTTACAAGAGAGAAATAATTAGTCCAGATTTCCTGAGATTTTCATTTGGTTTTTGTTATTATTAAAGCTCAAATAAATACATTTTATGTGGGCAAAGATCCATACACTGCATGCATACTAAAGGAAAAAACATAGCGCTGACTGATATTAGCTGGTGCTCACAATTGCAGAAACTGAAAAAAGCAGTTTGTAAGATTTTATTCGGAGCCAAAGCTAATAAGACTGAAATAAAGAATCACTTGATGATTTTAAATCAGAATCGCTGAGAAATGCTTCCAAAAGATTCCATCTTACAAACTGCATATTTAAGCTAACATCTAACAGTCTTTGTGCTCAGCAAATGTCAATACTGTGCAGTAAGTTAGACAGTCATACAGTGCTATGGCTGACGGATGCAGAGTAGTAGAGGTGCCGATATTAAAGGTCTGTTATGGTGGCATTAGTCATATTAGTAGAATATTAGTTGGAGCAGCAGCAGCGGTGGTGGTAACAGTAGTGTGGCCCCACACCTGGGACTGTCGTCACTGCCCCAGTGCATTGCATTGGGAAACAGATGGACAGAGAGAAACAGAGTGACACATCAAAACACAGAAATCAATTACTAACCACTTTTCAACATTGTTGCTTCAGGTTAAATTGTCAGCGGGAGTTTCAATTCGGAACAACATTTGTGGAATAACCGACACACTGTTGGTGCGTACATGAATCTATAAAAATGATGATATATTTAAGGGTGATTAGCCACTGTATTGTCCATAGGTGTCACCTCAGGGGAAAAAAACAAAAATGTCCTCGGAGCACCAGAAGCCCACAGATGTTAAGAAAATGGGACAAAAGGCAACAGTTATAACTCGCAGCGTCTAGTTTCCCAACATTTAACTCTCTGTAAAGTTTTTTTTTCTCGTTTCTTGCCCTTCCCCCAAAGGAACCATATCCTACAAGTGTGTTCACGGAAAACTTTGGCCTTGAGTAGAAACTGCTGGGGGAACAAGAGAAACCAACACCACAAACAGAGTCAGTGGTCAGCGGAGAGAGAACGAACGCTTCAACAAGCACACAGTCAAAAACATGCTACGATAAATAGAAACAATAAAACCAAATAGAGTAAAAACTTTGAAAAGAAGAGGAGACAAACATGTTTACCTATCACAGACTATTTCAAAACAGTGCGAGGCAGATTTTTCCTACCTAGAGTCGCTGCCCCAGTGCATTGCATAGATCTTGGCCAGGTGGCCCCTGAGAGTGCGTCGCGTCCGCATCTGTATCCGGCCCACTGAGTCCAGACCAGCTGTGATCTGCCAAAACACAGGAAGAAGTGTCAGCGGTGACACTACAAACACATTTTGGCACTACAAACACACACCACCGTGGATTCCCGGCGCAGAAAACCCAACAATAGGCCAAGCCCTAGTCTTTGATGCCACTTCAGTCTAGCTTTGAAAGAGGTTTAGAGAGGTTGTAACTGTGTTTGGGGGTATAGTGGCTCAATATTCAAGTTGCTGGGTAGCATTACATGCACATGTTTAAGCTGCTGACAGTTGTATCTTTGCAAAGTCAGAGGAGAGAAACACAAATGTGTAAACGTTTCGGTTGCGTCTCAGTTGAAGCGCTGAAATAGAAGCTTTGTATTATTGAATGTTACAAAACAATAGAGAGCAGCAGCAGCACTTTGCTTTCGGCCACACGGTTTAACTGCCTGTGTTGATTGTATTTTTATTGATCACACTCTAGGATGAGAGACACCTAAAACTCACACTTCTACGTCACGCTTCAAGTCTGAACATTACCTGTTGAGCTGACTCACCTGTGACAGAGTGGAGTCACTGCAGGCTTTCCTGGCATCCTGCAACACAAGACGAGCTTGTATGACTGTACCGACCGAGAAAACAATCTCCTCTTGACACACTGAGCCACTGAAACGACAGGGCTCTCTTCACAAATACACCAACAAAGTTATAATACTGAACAATAATAATAATAATAATAATAATAAAAAACACAACAGCATGAAAAAAAAAGTCTGAATACAAAATGCAGCAGAGTGCATGGCACTTTACCAAAGCTGAGTCACAGCCAAAGGTTGGAGAGCTGTGATTCACAAAACACACACACACACACCTGAGCATATAAACAAAAGTGTTGTCATACCCGGATCTGATTGCGTAGCTGC
This sequence comes from Thamnaconus septentrionalis, assembly GCA_009823395.1. Classification (NCBI taxonomy): domain Eukaryota; kingdom Metazoa; phylum Chordata; class Actinopteri; order Tetraodontiformes; family Monacanthidae; genus Thamnaconus; species Thamnaconus septentrionalis. Next base: position 11,580,210 of record CM020508.1, on the reverse strand, counting down.
TCGGCTTCCTGCCGCAACTGTTCCAGCTCACTCATTGTCCCTCCGTGTCGTGTTCAGGCCGCGCTACGCTTCAAATACTGATTAAGCCGGGGGGGAAAAAAAACACACACGTGCCTGCACAGACACGCACACGCACCCACACACACCCGCACACACGCACTGGACCAGCTGACACCTGCAAGACAGAGATGCAGAAATACTATGAGTGCATCAGGCGAATGGGGAAGCAGATCACATCAAACGCACACAAACACACTGGTATCCTGTCAGGAGGATGAGGCGGAGTGGGCGGGGCTGAGGGTGGGAGGGGCTGAGGGTGACAGGGGGCGTGGCCTAGCTCTTCAAACACCCCCCCGCCCCCCGCCAGCGTCTGGTTCAAAAGGCCATTTGAGCCAGCGTCTGACCTTTCCCGACTCAATCTGCCTTTTGTGCGGCCGCATTGCTCGGCGGCGCCCCCGACAGTGCGCTCGCGCGTCAGCGCCCGTGCAACTGAGCGTGTCAGTTGTGCATTCCGGACAGATTTGGATGATTTATTACGGAGAATGTTGATACGATTGGAGCGGGGTTTGTGGGGGGGGGTTGTGTGTCTGTTTGTTCTGGCGTCTAGTGTTGAGTCAACACGTGCCAGTTGCACTTCCTCCATCCTTTGCAGGCCTCAGAGGACACTTGGCTGGGTGAACGGGGTGGAGCGCCGATACAACTGAGTGCCTGCAGCAGGATGACCAGAGGCTCAGCCCTTCCGGATTTCATTTTCAGCTCCATCTCCCACTATTACACAAGCAGCACGTCCTCTCTGCTGGAAATCAGGGTTTAACGTAAAAAATGTTACATTTCTTTCAAAGAAAAACCATTGTTCGCAATAGACGACTGATTGTCATTCTAGAGGAAATAAAAAGCTTTTCCTTTCCAGCCCCACGTATTACAAAACAAACTAAACTAATCAATAGCGCTATCACACTGAACACACTTCCAAACGGTGACGCGCGGAGGAGGATTTCATTTACGTCACTGCCCGAAGAAAATCCCCTCTTGTAGTTTTCCAGTAGGACAGAAACGTCTTCTGTCACAGCTGCCATGTTTTGCTTTAATTGGCTAACGCAGGTGTGTCTAATGACACTAATCAAGTTTCAGCAACATTCAGACAAGGGAGAGAGAGAGAGAGAGAGAGAAAAAAAAAGGTCCAGATGCTGCCCTTAACACTGAGTCTTCTGCCTAACTGGAAAAGCTCTGTCACACTGAAGGGAGCTCGACCTACTCATGGAGATTCTATACAAGCCATACGACAAAGACCTGCTTGCACCGCTTTGAGTCATAATTCATTCTGATTTTACATTAAAAAAACAAAACATTGTTTTGTTTTGAAGCCCAAGATACATCTGTGCAGCCTATCAAAGTGTCTGAATATTCTGTTAACTTCAACCTCAACATCCTGATGACGAAGACTCTCCAAAATAAAATAATTTAGAATCCATTTAGGGGTGCAGACACTTCTGGCAATGTATATATCAGAGATGGGCAAACCTTTTGAGTGGTGGGGCACAGAGGGTTCTAAAATTTGACAGAGGAGCCAGAGCAGGAGCAGATGGATGGAGTGTTTTGGTGACCCCACCTCATCAGGGAGAAAAATAGCATAGGATAAGTAACAGAACAAGTGCTTTAATGTCAATTGGAAAATGAACAAAAGCGTTACAACAAAATATGAGTCTTTGAAGGCCCACAGTATTTAATTCTTTATTGAAATAACTCTTAAAACACAGAAAAAGATTGATGAAAAACAGCTTACTTATTATTAATATAGTTTCTTTAAGTTTGGCGGGCGGATTAAAAAGCTTAACGGGCCGCATATGGTCCGCAGGTCCTAGTTTGCCCACGATTGGTGTATCTGACCTATAGCCGCATGCTGAGGCCGATACTGTAGCACTGTGTACGGAAAGCCACAGAGACCAGTGCTGTGTCTCGCAGTGTCAGGGCCTCTGCATTGTCGCTGCCTGCTCTGAGCTGCTCAGCGAGAGACGTCACTCGCTCCTCGCAGCTGACGCAACTCCACCAAATAGAGCCTAACAGACGGGGGTTCTCCACGACGACGGCTGTGACTCCGGCCTCTCTAATCAATCACCCACGCCGCACAAAGCGTCTCGTGAGCGACCAAATAACCTGGCGTGTCTTTCTGCACTCGACTGAATTCGTGGGCGCAGGCCCGCGGCGCGTGACGTCAACCAGCTCATGAAGGGGAATCACGTGGGGAGCGGACGTACAAGTGATGGAAGATGACGCTGGAGAACCCGAAGGGTCAGAATCCCCGGCGCCCTGGACGTCAACGGGTCTGTTTTTACACATTAACGGTGCGTAGACAAGAACGCAGAACCAAGACGAGTCCCCGATTGCAACAAAGTTCTCTTGTGACAGGCCTACGTATGCACTGTCTGGACCTCATTCTGGTTCAAAATGTAACTGTCATTCTTGGGAATGTTCTGTTTAATTTCTTTTTTGCCTATTGCAAATTTCATTGGATGTTGCATGTGGGATTAATAAGGCGTTCTATTCTATTCTACTCCATTATTAGTTCCAATGAACATCAGTAGACGACGTGTTGATCTCTCTCCAGCTCCATGTTGAGCCTCGCAATATGTACCTAGTTCTCATGTATGACAGGCTGCGGTAGATATTAACACTTAAACTCAGCAATACACGTCATTTTCACACAAATGGGCCTTCTGATATTCCTGACATCCGGACACACCACACAAACACCATAGGAACATCTTCTTTTCCTTTCTCCTTTCTCTCCCTCCATTTAATCCTATCCTCTTTTATCCTATTATACATTGTGTATTCTTTCTGTCCATGAAACTTCAAAACAGTAATGTGTCACCAGAGCCTGAATCCGCGAGAAAATTCAAGGGTGAAAATTTAATTTTGGGTGAACTACTCTAGGATTTCACTGTCTGGAATCTCTCAATAGTTTATTAGAAAATTCCTTATAAATTGTCTGCATTTAAACACGTCAAACTGCTAAGGGATTTTATTGTGCTTTTTAATTTAAATATTCAGTCCATAAACAAATGACCATACTTGGGACAAAATGAGAAATGCCTGGAAACTTTCCATGGACTTCCCGGCAAAAGTGAAACCTTGAGGTAGGCCAGTTCCACCAGGTGTAAACTTGTTCACATAGCATATTGACTACTTCAAATATTTGGAGAATGGAGGAAACGCCAGGTTAGATTCCAGCCAGGTAAGTGCGCTTCTTTCCTGTCAACTCAATCCTATTCCTTGTTTGTTTTTCATCAACACAATATTTACTATAATCTACAGGTTACATTCCCTGTGGCCGGGGTTCATCAGTCCAGAGTTGCTGAGAAGTGCTGGTTCATCTTCTGAATACTGTCCTACAGACAATAAATGACCAACAAAACCAAATATGCATATTTCTTTTTTTTAAGTGACACTAACAACAAGGTGAAAAGATCAACAGACTAAATACAAAGACTTGAGTCTTGCCAGGCCCAGATCTATAACATTTGAATGATCTAATAAGTTTTATTGGACAGAACCAACAGAAACACATCAAAGTGAATATGAAATGTCTGCACAACCTACTTAGACCATGGGTTTTACCCCACCTACACCTGACACTTTTCTTCTGAATTACATAATGTAGTCACCAATAATTACTGATTAACATGGCAATAACTCGGCCTCATACAACTTGTTGAAGCAAGTCTGTTTACGATTCAATCCGTGATATGCATCTTGTTAATCTTACAAGACCACTTAAGATCTCCTCACTGGAATGTCTATGTGAAACAAAGGCTTTAGTTGAATAGCATGGCTGCATCTTCGAAAAAAAAAATATTCCTGTTTGATACTGATATACATTTGCATGATGAGGGCTTCATTCTAAACAGATTTTTCTGTTGCCTAAAACTGAAACTTGAATTACCCCCACTTTGCTAGGTTTCCATTTGTTCAGAAGAGCTACATTTGACAAAACATTTATATTATTATTATTATTACTATTCATTTTTCTTGAATTTTGTGATTCATTTTAACAGTGTATTTCTCTCAAAAACAGCAACACTCATAATTCTCCATAATTGTTAAGTATTACTGACAACAGCTATAAAATATATCAGAATTCTCCCTGGTTGGTGACAAGGCCCCCAGCAAGGCATATGGACAACTTGTGTGTCATACTTAGTGTTTTTGCAGGAGCCTGTAAACAGAGGGCTAAATATGCTTCTTCTTTTTTTTTTTAAATCCCAGACAGAGGGATGAGCTAAGACAAGCATGAGATATTAAGTCGTACAGCAGTGTCACATGGGAGCTTGAAAGTTTATTCACTATGTATATGGAGAACTTAATGATAACCATTAACTTTGAACATAATTCAACTTTTAAAAATTATTTTAAAATGTGCATTCAACATGGTGCTGTGCTGGATCATGACAGCGTACGAGGCACGAGAATGTGCCTCTGGGCTGCACGTTGACAGAATGCCAAATTAACTTTTATAATAAGTGAATACGAGGCGTTTGCGGTGGGAATAAAAACAGGAAACCGAGCATCGTAAGAAGACTTTTTATAAGATTATCGGCTGCCGTTTCCACGGGCATTATCAGGCAGGGGCGCCAGTCTGCGCGAGCCTCGTAGCCCGTCACGCTGCCGGTTGCCGTTCGGATAATGACGGCTGACTGGCATGTATATTTAATAAAAGAAGGGGAAAAGGAGGGGGAGGGGGACGTAGGGCGTAACACAGAGAAATATACGAAGATAAAGACGAGTGCATGCAAAACAAAAAGCAAAAAAACAAAACGAGGAATTCTGCTCGAAGGGTTTGCCCCGTAGTTCCGCTTGAGAAGCGTTTGACAGCAAGCAAAAAAAAAAAAAAGGGCCGCGTTTACAGAGCATTGATCTTCCACAAAAGGCAAAGCTTAAATAAAGAAACGAAAGAGACAAGACTCTTGTAGCCGGGGGGAACATCTATGTCGAGGGCAAACATCACTCTGTTGCTCAATATCGCAACTAACTGACACATTTGCATGTCAACCTCGGCACAGTGTACTTAACATATCTGGGGCGAGCGAAGCAGGAAATGAGCCGTAAACGCCGCTAAAATATCAAGACGAGATTGCGAGTCTTACCTTAAAAAAAGCACGTTTTCTCGTCGCTGTCGCTCTTTTCCTCTTACGAGTCACACCGACCTGTTTTCACACACGACGGGCATGGTCCCGGCTGCCAGGGGGGTAATTGCAACGGGAGACGCGTTAATTTCAAGGCAATTTTAATCGGTTTACTGTAGCAGAGGCGAGGCGTACTACGGGTCAGATTGGACTAGAAATTTTCTCCAAGCAAGCTAATCACCACACCCATACAAGTGGGAACATGGCAACAGCCTACGCCGAGGGGTGCGCGGCGCCGCGTACTTACACATTTTTAAACGATTCGCTGGTGAAAATAAAGCTAATGCAACTAGCAAAGCCGAGCACAGTTATTTTATTTTATTTTATTTTATGTGGCATTTAAAATCACCGGAAACCGTATACTTTAAAACTTGGGTAAACATTTGTAAAAGGATTGTGTAATCTACGGCCAGAATGGTACCGTCGGTTAGCCCCCTCATCTGAGGGGACCGGTTGGAATACTGGAAACAAGTAGAGGACCTGTGAAGCCTTCAGTACCAATGATTTCCACTGACTTTAGTGAAGTGAAAAACAGTTTTTTGCTTGCGAATGTGACCACTGGCGAAGAAAGAATCGTACGTTTGCAATCATCTTAGTTCTGACGGCTTTCAATTAAAAGGGCTCTCGACGTTTCTGAAACTTCTTTACATCCAAAACAGCTCTATCCAGAAAAAAAAAAAAAAACACACATTGGTATTCCTTCAGCTCTTGGTTATGCGCTTAAACTTTACAGTCTAAGTAACCGTAGTACTATTGGTTTGTGTTTTTAACTGTTGTACACTGTATGTCACTTTTCAGAAAGTGTCACAAAGTGTTCAAAACAAAACAGGAAACTAGCCCCCTGTGATGTCACAGTAAGTAGAGTTACCTGACGGATGCCCCTCTGGGTTAGTGGCACTACCCTGCAGCAGTGTTTGGAAATGTATAGCAAAGCTTTAGTTTCTGCAAGGAGTGAAAACCCACCCTTTCTGCAGAAGGTGGCACCAAATACACCATTTACTGGAGATCTGAAG